>WEIV01013021.1:50778-66363 GCA_013390005.1 Calyptomena viridis | reverse complement strand
AAATTTTGTATCAACACAGATGAGATTTAGACCACAATAAATCTGTATATTTAAATAGAAAATGGATAAAAATCTCTACATATTAATTATTAATGATGAAAATTAAAGGACTGTGTTGTCTGGTTCTATATTGGGTTTGCAGGTTTTGTTGTTTGCTTGCTTTTTGATATTCTGTAGTTATCTGGGATATTTATGACTGGAGAGATGCAATAATAGTTGTATTCTCTCTCTAGCTAATTTAATTAGAAAAAGAAATGATAAATAGGAAAAACAAGGAAAAGTGCTTCTGCAACGAGCTATGATTAATTTTCTCATGAGAAGAAGACAGTTAAACTTTCTAGTATTAGTTTCAGTCTTCCTTTCAGATGCTGAGATACAGAATGTTTCAAAGCAAAATCTCTCTACAGGGAAAGGCCATTATGTATTCTGCAATACTCTGAACATGTAGGTATAATGAAAGGTTCCCTGAGGATAAATGAATCTGTATGCACCAACAGCTTGGGAAGGGCTCCTGCAAATCTTTTCAACCTTTACTATCCCTCTGGAATTACTTCTATCTTCTCATATGCTGCTGATCTATAATCTGACATAATAAAACACAGTTTTAGAACTCCAAAATTATTATTTTGAAAGTATTATAAAGCAGGAGATTGGATAGGGACATTTAGCATTTTTACTTCCTGGGCTTTGCTAGAATCCAGACCAGACTGCTACTGAACAACATGATTGCCATCTGTTGTAACATTTGCTAACTAAATAGGTATCCTCAGCACAGTTGAGCATACTATCTGACATGCATGTTACGAAACCTTCCCTTCTATTTTTATGGAGCTGTCTGAATAAGGAGGATTTTGGATATTTATCTTTCCCCTCAACTTTGTCCACAGTAGCAACACTATGCAACAACACAAAAAAAAAAAAAAATCTTCAGCATTTACTGCCTTTAGTAAATTTAGTTGGCCTCAAGTGCCCTTAGGACTATTGGCAGGAGATCAAGATGGGTAAGGACCAGTTGTTAGATGGTGCAGTTGGTCCATGTTGGTAAACACAAGGCAGACAGTTTTTAATGAACAGCTAAATGAAGAAAGGGAGTTTCACTAATAAACTGTTTAGACTAATGGGCACCAGTGGGACAGAGAGCTGCAAATGAAATGTTGAGATTGCTGTGGATGACAAAGGAATGGGAATGCCTAGGACACCAAGATGACTAGCAGAAGGGGTATAAGAATGGCATGTATTGATAAACCTAAATTCATCAGTAGGTCATCAATACTCAATAAAACTACATGTAACTTGCCAGGAAAGCCTACACCCAAGCTAAAACGAATATTCAAACCATTAAGAGATGATGGTGGGAGATAAAGACTAGGCTGGAGCCCAGGACACTCAGATAAGGAGACAAAAGAGAAGACACGCAAAGGTGGGACAGATGGGACAGACAGATCCTTATCACTGTCATCCCCTTAAGAGTACAAAAAGCACATCAGCAAGGAGGTTGTCAACATAAGAAGCTATATGTGTATGTAAGGACTCCACGGCCACCCACCCACCAATGCTTGTACATGATCACCTCTAGGAAGTCCCAGGGATGCACCTGGATGTATCTTTCCACCTGAATGCTGCAAAATAGCCTAAATGATTTTGAGTGCATGGATATGACAGCCTGATTGAAATCAGTTCATTTTAAAATGGAGTCATTTCCCCTTCCTATGGGATACCTCACTGATCTTTATTGTATTGTTTCAAAAACTTTTCCTACAACAGAGTGTGCACTGAATGCAAGGACGAATAAGGCTTTGGTCCTGTGTGAAAAAATACCACATGAGCATATATAAAGTTAATGGACAGACTGAGAATAAAGCAAAGTGGAAAAATAATTTATGAAATCCTCACTATAAGTGTAGTGAAGCACTGGAAAAGGTTGCCCAGAGAAGC
Organism: Calyptomena viridis; assembly: GCA_013390005.1. Taxonomy (NCBI): domain Eukaryota; kingdom Metazoa; phylum Chordata; class Aves; order Passeriformes; family Eurylaimidae; genus Calyptomena; species Calyptomena viridis. The sequence goes on along the minus strand of WEIV01013021.1, from coordinate 64,428 downwards.
TGTGGGATGCCCTATACCTGGAAGTTTTCAAGGCCAGGTTGGATGGGGCTTTGAGCAACCTGGTCTAGTGGTAGGCATCCTTGCCCATGGCAGGGGGTTGGAACTAGATGACCTTTAAGGTCCCTTCCAACCCAAACAGTTCAGGGACTCCATGAATTGAATATACACAGAAAATAAGTGAAGTTTTGTAAGTAGAGCAGTGATTTTTATGTTGCGATTAAGTATTTTATTCAAATGTAAGATATATTTGCCTCAGGCTTTTTGCTAAGTTTGCACAAGATGGTTTGCTGCTTCTTCCAGTTTTTCAGTGGACAGAGGACTCCAGGCTACAAATGTAATTGTATTTCAAACTACATTTGCGTATACGTATTACTCTAATTGTCACAAGAGTTGCAGTTGTCTCATCACTATACAACGGCTAATTGGAATCAGTGCGGCCGTACATACTGTGTTACTTTTGCTACAAAAATACTTCCGAAGAGTTATATTATTTGCAACATTTCTTGAGTGTAGCATACTTAAGTGGCAATAAACATTTCATTTTTGTAGCCTTCCAAAGTGTTTCATAAACTTTTATGGGGTACTTTGAACAAGTTATGAAAAAAACACAATCATTTGACAAACTGATACCTCCTACAAAATGAATTGCAGAAGTCACTTACAGTGAGTAATATCTGGTGGGCCATATGGATCGGTCATATAAATGGTGGTGGGCTTTCCAACTTTCAGATACACTACATCTGATGTGTTCTTCAGTATTGCTACTGCCTCTTCATGGGTAACTTCTTCTAAACTGTAATTATTTACCTTGAGGAGAAATCAAACAGGTGAGTGGGAATGAAGAAACAGACACAAAAAAATACACAACCTTGTAGTTTTCAAAATGTTGGGAAAAATTGCTGTAGACAAAGAGCAAAAAAAGATTACAGAAGCAGTACTGCTGCAAGGTAGAAAATACAGTTTTCTTAGCACATGCATATTCAAAGACTGATGTAGCAGCATTGACACACAGAATCATAACAGGTCAAGAAGGCACTTGGTCTTGACAGTAGAAAAGTTCTTTGTGATATTCTGCTACCGGTATAATAATTAACATATATCTATGTTCAACAATAATTTAATAACACCACAATAGTTACAGAAACTGTCTACATTATTTGACTTAACAAGGTAAACTTGCAAATTAAGCTCTTAGTGTGCATGGCTGGAATCTCAGAAATACCCAACACCCCAAAATCATGCCACCCCTGATATGACACTGACCATTGAAAAAATAAGGGGTACAAAGTGTTATATAGAATGCCTATGAGGTGCAGACAATGAAAAAGGACAGTTCTGGAAGGGGAAAATGTATTTTTCAGTGTGAAAGTATGTCAGTTTTCTGGAAGCAAAGGAAAGAGACATTGAAGAAGTAAGAAAATATAGTACTAGTTATATACATTTTTAGAAAAGGAAAATACTTAAGCAAGGATAGGGGGACTACAGATGAAATTCCACAGAAAGAAAATAAAAAAAAAATTATCAGAACTGGATTATTGTAGAAGCATATATAATCATTCACATATAAATCCACTATATCTACAGAATGTCAACAATAGATTTGTCTTCTATAAACAGAACCGTGAATGTTTCCTGCCCCAAAAACATACATCCTGAATGGAGCAATTATAGGAGGAGGAAAGAAGTAAAGGGTGTAGATACAGGTTTCAGAAATGTGTTGTAAGCCAACAGAAATAACAGAATCATAGAAAACCTTGAGTTGGAAGGGACCCATAAGGATCATTGAGTCCAAGTTCCTGCTCCTTGCATACTACCTAAAACTGGACCATATGACTAAAGGCATTGTCCAACTACTCCCTGAATTCTGGCAGGCTTGGTGCTTCCCTGGGGAGCCTGTTCCAGTGACCTACATTTCACAGTGAATGTTGTACATGAAATATTTATTGTTGTTTAAATTGTCATCCTCCAATTTCCACAGCTACTGAAAGGATTCCTCTTAAAGATTATGCAAGACGGATGCAGAAGGGGCTTCTCAACTATAGTATAACATAGTATAACTGTAAATCACAGAAAACCCCCTCATTCTTTCAAGTGAATTTAGTACAAATAAATCATCAGAAACCTGGATGTAACAATAAGCTACTACCAAAGGATTTGGCAACTGAAAAGACATCGAGCTATTATGAATCCCTGGATGACTCTTCATACCCAGGTGATTTCATCAGCATCAAGGAAGAATGACTGCTACTGTATTGCTAAATTTAAGGATTGTGTTTAAACTTTGTTCCTTCTATAATTCTGAGTTGGTTTTAAAGTTAATTGCAAGAGACGCAGCAGGTATGTTATGAAGAGCAATGATAGAGCCCAACACTCAGAAGGGAGTTAGTGACACCGTATGCTGTATTTTGACAGGTCTTCTATTTAAATAAAAATCTTAGATCTAACTTCTATAAATTTTTCTTTTTTTCTTTGTTATTAACAAGACTAACTTTAATAAATAAATGTTTTAAATTACTTGCCGGTACCAAGAGGTAGTGACTGAAATGAAACTTTTCTTGTTTATGTATTTTCAAACTGCCAGACACTTCAGACTCACACTTCAGAAATATGACTTCAAGGTTATCCTTTACCTTTTCTCCTTTCCATGCTCTCTGTACATTCTATCTATCTTTTTGTGTTTCATCCTATGTCAAAGATTTTTTGAAGTAGAGAAAATCTCACATAATCTCACCCATTATACTGGTGCTGTAAATAAATGTTCTCAGTTAAGAAAATGACACAAAATTAAATATCTTAGCCCTTTCTGGATTTTAACTTTTGGTCCCTTTAGGAGTGCATGAAAACAATTCAGACACAAATTGATGTGATGCAACTTTTTCCCAAAGGTGTTGTTTGTTTGGTTTGGTTTTTTTTTCTGGAAATCTAGCTCATAAAAATCATGGCTAGGACTGTTGACTTCCATCACAACACACTTGGATATCACAGTTGTGCAGTCACTGGAAAAACAGCTATTTTAGAAAAAGGAAATCTGTGGATATCATTCTTCAAAACATCATGCCAGATATGATATTGTACTTGTTTTTTATGGTAAGATTTATAAAGAGAGAAGAATTGCTCAGAATCTCCAAGAGAAACCAATTCTTGAGCTATTCCTCATTTCCACAAAAGATGCCTATTTTAACAAAATTTCAAGCACTAAATATGGCTTTTTTGGTGGCTGTGACACAATAAATGCATCACGGCAAAGCTGTATTTCTTCCTGTTGAGATGACCTTATATGTTTGCATATAGTTTGCAAAAAAAGAGCTGAATTAGAGGTAAAGAAGAAAAAGAGTGTGAGATGTGCACAAAATAAGAAATCCAAGAGTATATGGCATGCAAGCCTTTGAGATGCTGAATCTTAGGAGCAGGACGACTGACATCAATCTGAGTGGGTAGAATGGGTACTGCATGACAACTTTGTAGATCTAAGAAAACAACTTAAGAAGCAACAAATCAAGGGGTAAAAACCTCTAAGGCAGATGCTAAAAAAGATATTTATCTCAGTGGTCAAGTTAGTTACAAAGCTGGATACTTGAGACACAAACTGCTGCAACAGGAGCCAAAGGAGAGGAGTCAGAAGGAAAACAGTCATGGAGCAAGTGGGGCTTTTCTAATGGGAAAAATTCCATGTAGAGAAAATTCAGAAATGCGAACAGCACCAGAAGTTAAAAAAAAAAAAATTAGGAAAGCTTTTTCTTTAAACAGAAAGTATGTGCTACAAAAACATACTGATAATACGAGAAAAGAATGAGAGAAAGAAATAATATAGCAGTAAAAAAGGAAATTAAAAATACAAGTTCAATCAAGGAAGCTATCTGAGTGATGGGGAAATCAGTAAGAAATGGTGCCAAAGAGATATAAAAAGACTGGGGTGGACTTCTTCCTAAATAGCATAATCCAGGCAATGCAGTATAAACCTAAACATGAATACTTTATTTGGAAGTTTTCCCAGATTCGTATTGGAAAACAAAGGCCTTGAAAAGCAGCTAGAATCCCCAAAATGACTGTACAAGTGCTCTAAAGAATAATTTCACTTACAACAATATAAACTTGTATGAGAATAAGTGCTCTGGAGGAATAAGTCTGTCTTATTTAATTTTCCTTTCCTCTACTGATTTAGGCTATGAGAAATTTGATTCACTCAGTGAATGAGACAAAGGGGTGATTTTTACCTTACCAGTGGTAATGTCTGCTTTTCTGTAATATTTGACTTTTCATTCAGAAAGTGGATTTTCCTGAAAGAACATTTGCCAGTAAACACCTGCTATGTGCCAGCTGTAAATCTAGAACACTGATAGCCTTTTAAAAAACTCTCCATGACTTAAAAGGCTGCAAAAAGTGAAAGGTTTTCCAGTGCTGAGGACTCACCATTTTTACTAACTATGTCAATCTGTTTGGATTAACTAAATACTTATAATCCCATGGACTCCTGAGTTAGCTGTACAAGTGCTAGACTTTTTTAACAGATGATCCCACAAAGACAGCCAGAATCACTTTAAAAGAACACTTCTGATCAGAACCAAATGATAATTTAGATGCATCTTAAATTATATGCTCTGATTACTTTAATACAAACACGATCCTGCATTTATATACAATCTGAAAGAAATAGATATTGGGAGGGGGCTCCTGTAAGGAACACATGAACAACTGCACAGTCACAACTCCACTGCAGTCCTATGAAATCACCAGAAAATAACATGCTTTTTTTCAGTATAGAGTTAGGTAGAAAGCAAGCCTAAATTTCTGAAAAGGAAAGTGACTCCTGTTTCTTCCTCCTTTTTTCATCAAGAAAACAGAATCAAATGAAATCTCTAATTATGTACAATCACTGATTTCTGTGACTATATAGGCCAAGAAGCAACAGGTCCAAACATGCAAGGGTATTTTGACATAGGAGACATATTTTAGAAAAGTAACACTTATAAAAGATAAATATTAACTTAAATTTTCTTATAAACCTTAATGGTTTTAGACTTTTTCCCTGAAAACACCTTGCTTCTAGCTATTAGCGTTGTCACATACTAGTAAAACCACACAGTTTTACACAGATTTCTCATTTATCTATTCTGTAGATAAACTCTTCCAAGGTAAGATGATGGTATGTGATAAAAGAAAGCAATTATTATCTGAGATGTAACAACTTAAACCATTGTTCAGCTTTTCCTGATCATCATTAACAATGACCTTGAAAAGGTGAGACTTGTGGTCTCATTATGGTCGCAGGTGACACTTCACTGTGAGATCTTGAAGGCAGCACTGCCATGTACTGTAAGAAGGGACTGAAGAATACTTTATGATGTTCAGTAGGAAGAAACAGTAAATCCTGTCCCTGGCACAAGCTAATCCCCATCAATAGCACAGGCTGGGCATTGACAACCTGGCAGCAGCTGTATGGAAAAGTGCTTGGGGGTCCTGATGGATGGCAAGCTGGGCATGAGCCAGCTGTGTGTCCTGGCAACAAAGAGGTCAACAGCATCCTGGGCTGTATGAGCAGGAGCACAGCCTGGAGAACCAGGGCAGGCTTATTTTTGAAGTTGTCACTCATTAGACTGTACCTAGAAACTGAATTCAGTTTTGGTTCCCACATGATAGGAGAAGTAACAAAAGGAGAAAAGTTGAGAGGTGTGCTACTGGGATGGTTGGGGTTGGAGCACTGGCCTGGTGAGGAGAAGCTGGGGGATCTGGGCATTTTCAGCCTGGAAAAGGGGTTCCTCTAGAGACAACTAATAACAGGCCCCGAGCACTTACAGTAAGATCATCAGGACAGAGCTAAGCTTTTCAGAGTGGTGTGTGACACCAGTATGACAGACAGCAGGCACATATTGAAACAGGAGAGGGTCAAACAGGTTACAAGGAAAAGTATTTTCCTCAGGAGAACACCTGAGCAGTGTAAGAGGTTTCCCAGAGAGGCTCTGCAAAATCCATCCTTGGTGTTTTTTGAGATTCAACTGAATTGATTCCTGAGCAACTTTGTATGGCCCTACAGCTGATCCTAAATTACTATATTGGCCTATGATGCTCTGTATGTGATTTACTTTTGCTCCCTTCCCTTCCAAAGAGAAGCAACCTAGCTATAACAGCCAGTGCAGTGGTATTCTCATCTCAGGCACTACCACCAGCAGTAGTAGACATTATCAGCAGGGCACAGTGAGGAAGTATATTTCTCCTGGCTGTAGGTTTTCAGAGCAGAGCTCTGGTCTTTCCCTTTCATATACCTAGAAAAAAGACTCAGTTTTCAGCTTAAGCATTCATTCTTTCTCCAGTAATATTTAAAACAGGTATCTCAGGCTTATCCTACAATGGAGCACTTTCTGATGCAAGTGCTCAGGATAACAAGGCTTAAGTGCAGGTTTAGCACCACAGAAATGTAATTACATAACATGCCCTTGTACAGATTTCACAATAATCACAATGCTCAGTATTTACACACATCTTATGAATGCTTAACACACTATTAGCAATCTGCATTCAATAACAGTAGGGTCATCAGGCTGCAAAATGCTCAAGTGTCCCCTTATTGCTTTACATTTCAGTATTAGTTTTGATTCTACAACATCACTTTTATTACATCTTATATTTGGAATTAACTTGATTTACACATTCTTTGGGATCTGAAAGCATTTCACACAAACTTATCTGAATGCAGATGCAAAAATTAAACCAGGTCCCCAGCAGCTGCTGAGAATTCCAGAAGGACAACAAATTCTGGTAAATTTTATAGAGAAATGGTGGAAAAAAACAAACATCAAGAGAGAATGCATTACTGAGAAGAAAAAAATAAAACAGAGGAACTGTTCAAATGTTCAAATCAGTGTATAATCAGTGAAGCAGAAGTAGGACCATATAGATGACAAAGGTAATATTGTGTTGATAACTGCCAAAAGAAAGTAATTAATTCTTTCACTCATTATTCATAAAGGACCGTGAAGTTAATGCCATGAACTGACAGATAATTCAGAAGTTAGGACAGACAGTTACTGAAGGTATAGAAGGTATAAAGAAATCAGGGTGCTTTGTTGAAGAGAACCAGAAAACATGGCTGTAATCTGCACGAATTTTAGAAATAGGTTTTGATCTTGTAAATATATCTCTAAAAATGTAATGGTTAAGTATACAAAGAGTATGCTGACTAGTATTTTCTTATGCAACAGTGAAAAACTTGGTCTGGAAGTATATAACTAGAGGAGAGCAACATTTTGAATGTTTTTTTTGCTTATTTTACATGCAGTGATAAAAGAAGTAAGTAAAGAAACGGTCCAGACTGAAAGAAAAACAAAGACATCAAACACACTGCAAATGATCTCTGCTCATTTTATGAAGCATAAACTTGTCACAATGGAGAAACATCTATATCTCACTCTTGTGACAGGTTCAAGACTGAGATGCTAAATAGACTAATTCTATAAAACTCCAAGAAGAATTCATTTATACATAGTGGTATATAAAATAATTATATTTCTATTAAATTTCATCCTGATTAAATTACACTGGATAGAGTGAATGCAGGGGGTTAGCATCTGTTTGGCTGTTTTTCATTTGTTTGTTTTTTTTTTTTTTTTTTTTACTATATATTTTTTACTACCTCCTGTGAATTGGAAGACATTAAGAGCAAAGTAACAAAAAATTACAGATAACACAAAACCTGTGATGAATTCTCATCAGGAAAAAACCCCAAATAAACAACAGCTGAACAGAAACAGATTTGCTACAAGGTGCAAAATAACTAAGGTGCAAATTTGGCAAATATATATTTCTACAGCAAGATAAGCCAAAACTTCATTATCCAACAGTGACTTGAATTTTATTGTGCTGTGATTCTGCAAAGAAAAAATGCCAAAGAAGTTTTAAGATCTAGTTTCATTTTGCTTTGATTTTGATAACATCACTTAATACTTCAGCTTTTTTTGTATCTTCCTGGGTTAATTAACAAGTTAAGAGTCACGAATCCAGCAACCCAGCAACCAAATGCCTTTCCACTTCTGTTTAACACCCTGTATAAAACGAATGGTCATCTTCAAAAGTGACAAGAACACAGTGTCTCTCATCACATGAAGAAAACCTCAATCAGGCATAGCTTTGCAGGCAGCAGAAAGTGTCATGGCAATTTTTTACTGCTTAAATATCATGTCATAAAACAGAGCTACTGCAGTACCTGTTTTTTCATGGCACTTAAAAAATATTTCTCTACTTGCTGAAATCTATGCAAATGCATTGACATGAATGCAATTTGACACAGATTAACTTGTGCTGACTCAATAGGGTCAGGATTTCCCCCTCAACATAGAACAAAACAAACTCTGTGAGTGGGAAAGAATTATCTACAAGAAACAACATACTAGCACTGCAAATAGCAGGAAGAATTTCCTGAAGTGAGTTTCATCAGGAGAATACACATGCTGAAGGAAAAATTTGGAAAATGTTTTGTTTTTTTTTTTAACACTTATACGGAACATATACATAAAGCATTCCTCCATGAACTGAAATGTAGGTAGTAGTCCACTGACAGTAGCTACATGTGAGAGCATGTTTTGACATCTTTCAATTAGCTTACAACAAACAGTAGAAGCTATTAGGTAGTATGTACTACCATAATAAATAGTTTGTCTAAAATCCTTTACAGTTTAATGTTGCATTTTGACTTGCTGCTGATAAGCATAATTTGTTTATTCTCTTCTCTGTTAAAAGCTTGTCAAAGTAACATAATCCATTACCTTTAATTCATAAAATGTTGGTTTTCCAGAGTAATGCCTTTTTAACTGCACTTTCAGAAATATATAAAAAGAATGGGAAAAATGAAGATGATGGAAATATAACTCAAAATTATTACGGCAGTTGTACTGGTTACCTCCAGAAAGATGTATGGTGAATGAAAGTCCTTATATGAAACAATTTTCAGCCAAATAAAAAGTGATTTAATTTTATCATACTTACCATAAGAAGTCTATCTCCAACCTGTAATCTCCCATCTTTCTGTGCAGCTCCCCCATCAATAATTTTGGTGACATAAATGCTGTTGTCCCCAGGGATGTGTTGGTTTCCCACACCTCCTGCAATACTGAATCCCAGACCTAGAGAAGATATTGTAAACAAAACATTAGCAATACAATATATAACAATATATAAAGAGAAGTTAAAAGTAGTAGATACACTGTACAATTACAGTATTTTTTACAGAAATATAAATAACATAAGTGGGGTCAATAATCTTACTTCTCCTGAAAGGTCAGAGACAGAACTAAATGAAAGAAATTTGTTGTCATTTACAATTGTAGGTAGATAGAGACAAAACCAATTAAACCACTGATGATTCTATATACCACCTTTGCTGGGGGCCAGAGCAGCCTGTGCCAAAAAGTCATGGCCCAGCTTGCCATGGCTAGTAATAAAACACTGAAACTTGGAGTTTATTTTTTTAAATATTGATATAAAATATGTAACCATCTATCAGAAGAAAATGAAAGGTGTCCTGATTGTCTGCATGACTTGAAAAATACTTGGAGAGGTCTATTGAATGTTTTACAAGTTTATGTAGTACCACAGTGAAGGGTCAGTGAAAGCAAAAGAGAAAAGTTGTAGACATTCAGACTTAAATCACGGGGTTTTATTCTAGGACACAAATATCTTTGGCTGTGGATACATAAAACGAGAAAGTAATAGTCCTTTCTACATATATAGCTTCTGTTTTGTAAAATTCCTAGATAAACACTCAAATACCCAAACTTTGGAACAACATCAATAATGCATGCTGATATGATTCAAGAAAAGGAAGGCAAAATAGATGTTGGGAGAAGAAAAAAAGACAGTTTTGCATTTTTCCTATTTTTCCTATCCTCTGACATATGGCATATATAGACAAATCATTGCTTCAATTTATAAGAACATTTTTATATTTTAATCAGGGAAAAGACAGAATCTACTGTGCTTTATTTCTATAAAAATCTACCTCATATAGTTAATTTTTCATAGATCATACAGCTAATGGGAACTTGTGGCTGAACAAATAAGCTGTTACTGACAATAACCTGCTTAGATTATTGGTCCAACCAGGGATTTCTCTTTTAGCTGTATAGAAAAATAGTTATATCTATTTAGAAAATAATCACTAGTTTTATTTAAGAAATCTCACTCATTCCTAAAAGAAACATGTAATAGCTACAGTCTGAGCAGTAAAATGCAATAGTAAAAATGAATTGCCTGGAATTAGGCATTTTATCACAAACTCAACAGCCAGACTTCTTGGGCAATAAAAATTAAGGGATGGTGTATTTAATACACATATGTTTTTTAAGCAGCTGTTTGCATGCAGAGATAAGGGGGATTTTTGAATGAATTAAATATTTTTTTTTTCCCCTCACATTATTTTCACTTGATCATTATTTTAGCTTCAGGAAGATATGAGGTCAGATAGCATAATGCACTACTTAATAGATAGTGCCAAACCAGTAAATTACAAAAAGAAACCTCTCTCTTCATGTCTCAAATTGAAACACTACTTAATTAACACTACACATGCAGTTAACTCAGAATTATTGGATAACTAAAATAAAGCTTTATTTATTCCAGGTAAAGCTGATGATCACTGTTACAATTTACGTGCTACTGCCAGGACAACTAGAAAGATATATAAATTATGATTTTTTCAGCACAGAAGAATTTCTTAATTACTCTGAGACTACTAACAAAAAGCAAAAAGATATTCTAAGAAAACATCAGGGTTGGAAATTTTCTTTATAACATTAGTTGTGGACAAGGAATACTGATTGAATAATACTTCTTGGTGACATAATTACAATAATTTTTACTCAAACTCCATCTGTATAAACGTCTATCAGTAAAGATCTGAGAGTATTCCAGAATGATGATGGGAGCAAATGAGTGGGCCAGACTGCAGCCAGGGGGCCTTCTTCAGCTCCATCGCTCACCTAGGGCATAACCTTGAGAAGATTAGGTTATGTTATGCTTCAATCCTCTTTTCTCCCCTTTATTAACATGGCACACTTGTAAAGGGCAAGGTCATTTCTGGCCACAAAGCTTTGCTGTATTTTGCAGAAAGAGGGTCCTTATTCAGCCTGGTCCTTCTGCAGTATAAACCAGTAATAGCCAAGACAATCACTTCCATTTTCTGCAGTGCTGAGTGGGGTGCTTGGCTTGCTATTTGTTTGCATGCTTGTATCTCAACAGACATATGAAAGCATAGAACAAAAGAGTAGTAGCGCAGGCTTCTCTCATTACAAAAGTGAAGCTTACAATAATAGAAGGAGTACCTTTTTATACTTCAGTCTACATAAAATTTAGATGTGCTACAATGTATGGGCCTACATTGTATTTGTAAGCAGAGTCTGCCTTTGGGCATCCTAAACAACAGCACTGAGTATAAAAAGGTTTAACAAAGAAGAACAAGACAGAGGGTAACACTGTGGGGAGCAAAGGGAGAGTGGGTAGGAAAGAAAACTGAGGAAGAGAAAGATTTTCCATGTCTTTCCTATCAATAAGGATTTAGTGTAATTGCTTAATCATACTTGCCTTCTTTAAAAGATTTCTTCTTTGGAAGAACAGTGAATGGAACAATGATCCATTTAATTTTACTCAAATGACTTTTGCTAATTGCTAGGGCACAAGGAAAGTATATTGCAATAAAACTTTTGGGTAGGATTCATATGGCCAAATGACATCAGATGACTATGCTAATCATTTATGCGACCTGTATGATAAATGAAAATTTATTAAGAGCTTTTAAATTATGATTCATCTCATCTTGAGTAGACACGTGAAAGAGATGAGATGAATCACACTCTTGGTTTCTGAAAGGCTGGGGGCTGGATGTGGGAAGAGGTGGGTGGGAAGATCAGTGCTGCGAAAGTTCACAACCTGAGTTGACTCTCACTTCCATTTAGACGGAAGGTTTCTGTTTTGTTTTAAGACTTTAGAAGTTTGCACAACCCTGGTGTGCATCCCTCATCAGTAGCTACATCGGGTTACTCTTGTATCAGATTTTGTATCTTGTATCGGATTCTTACTCTGTTTTAAAAACACTTCAAACAAATGGGAATAACACAGCAAGGTAAGTTTTCTAAACAGCCTTTTTCATTGTTCCATTGAATTAAAAAAATGCAAAATAAAATAATATATTTAATTGCAGAAAATTTTTCTTAATGATTCCTGTGGTTAGGAAAAGATTTCCAGCAGAACACAGATCAGGAGTTGATCACTTGCTCTTTTGCTGATGTGCAATCCGCTTCACAGCAACAGCTCAGCTTGGACAGAGCACTCAATTTCCTCACAACAGGAATCAGATGGAGGATAAATTTAGAATGAAGTTGAGGAAGAAATGCTTTATAATGGTGGTGGTTAGGGACTGGAACAGGTTTCCCAGAGAAGTTGTGGGCGCTTGGAAGTGTGACACTTCCAGAGACACTGGACACTTCCAGTTGTCTCTGGAAGTGTTCAAGGGCGGGTTCAATGGGGCTTTGAGATACCCAGTCTAGTGAGTGACAGAGTTGGATTAGGTGAGATTAAAGATCTCTTCCAACCCAAAACATTCTACAATTATGTGGCTCTATGAAGAAAAGACTACTCCAAGAGGACAAAAGAAAGTGAATCAGATTTAATGTACATTCAAGTCAAATTCAGCTTTGTTCAAAATCACTGAAGAGGATAGGCTCTTGTAAGATTGACTTAATGTCAATCTAAGCAAGATGAGTCGAACTGTATTTCCTCCCATTTCCACTGGATATGTGTTTGTAAAACTCATCTCCCTTTGGGTTCCAAAAATACCGATCACTGATCCTGTGAATAACAACATAAAGTAATCCAGTGAAACAGCAGACATTACTGGTATCACAAAAAGGAAAAGGAACAGGGAAAAGACTATTCCAATCAAAACTGGAAACTGCAGAAAAAAAATGTTGCTATTAACAGGTTAAAGTTATTTAGCCATATCTTCTCTCNNCTCTGGATTACTAGTAAATAAAACATTAAAATATTTGAAAGGTTAACAAAATCATAAAGAAAAAAAAGTTGCAGCCAAAAAAATTCAAGAGCTCCCCAAGTCTCACTCACAGCTATTTCAGAAAAAGATAACCTGTGACTATTTCTATCTACTTTACATTATTTGCTGTACCAGATACGTATTTCAAATACATCACTGTATCAGTAAAAAAATATGTTCTAACTATTTTCTGGTAAAATGTAGGCTTGGAGGCTCTCCCTATAACTAGCAAAGTGGCCTCTATATGATAATAATATAACCACTGTTTAAGATACAGTGGGTGAATTATACTGTGGGTATACCACTTTGCAGTAACCAAAGAAGGAGCTTAAAAGATCAGCTGCAGCTAGATAATGTCAGCTCTCTAATGAGAAGTGCAGTTAAAGCAAGCCACTCATAACCCAAAGTGGATGTTGTATCCATTTTGCTACCACCCTACACAAAGAACCAAGCTTACTTTAAATCAGCAAACAGAATGAGGATTTTAGAATATGAATCCAACATGAGTTTAACAGTTCCCAATAATGGGGAAGCCAAAGAAAGCAGCATTTAAGTAATAACCTTAAAATATAATTAATAAGCTTTTGATTTGCAGGTAGATAATCAAACAAGTGTGC
>WEIV01013021.1:32195-46762 GCA_013390005.1 Calyptomena viridis | reverse complement strand
AGGGACTTTGCCTAATTACACACAATAACCTGATTTTTAAAGCACTAATGAGGATTCAAGCTCACTGAAAATCATATTAAATCACACTGTCACAATTTTACTAGTGTAAGTGCAAGAAAGAGAAAATTATTTCATTTTTGACATATACTGACACTCCAAGAATTAACAGCAAGCAATTTTGTTCTTTAAGGTAAAGCCCCATGATACACCAAGTCTAAACATTTCATGTTAAAACCAGTCAAATTAGGTTTTTAAAAAAGTGAAGATTAGTGCTGTGAAGCAAAAAAATCCAAGATCTGCCATTTAGGAACAGGATTAACTACTTATAATTTGACATTTTTAAATGCCTTTTCTCATCTCACAATTCCATGCCAAGTTTGCATATGCCTATGACTGAAGCTGCGATTGAATGGTAACTTCATGCAGGAAGTCTTCGCAAATTTTTGGTGTGCTCACAAGGACAAACAGTCCTCAGATCCAGAGGCACTAAAAACTAGAATTTTTGATTAAGGTAGACATCATCTGGCTGGCTGGCTGTGTGTCAGGATCATTTATAACTTGCAGGGAATAATGTTAAATACAGCATAAGTGGTCTGTATGGTTGAATGTCATATGAATGGACTGCTAAAGACTACCCTTTTTTTTCCTCATTCTATTTATTTCTGCACTACCAGCATTTTTCTTAGCAAAAGGTTTTTAGTTTTGTTTGGGGTTTTTCTTTTTTCCCCTTTCTTTCTTTTGTTTGGTTTTTTAAAGCCCATCCTCACCCCTGCTCTTTTATTCTCTTGGGTAAAAGTCAACCAGACTATACATGACTATGAAAAAGTGAACAAGACACCCCAGGAAAGTCCTCAAGGTCAGGCTGCACAGGGTTTTGGGGAACCTGGTCTAAGGAAGGTGTTCCTGTCCTTGTCAGAGGGGTTGGAACTAGATGATCTTTAAGGTCCCTTCCAGCCCAAACCATTCCACAGTTCTAAGCAGCCAGTTGGCCTAATAAGCCGCAAAAAGCCAGGTGGGAGATTGCATTTTGCATTTTCAAGATTGTCATATGCCGACCTAAAACCTCAGTACTGCCAAAAGAAACACCTCTAATCTGCTTCCTGCCTTTCGCCACGCTTTCCCACTGCCTGCCTTGTATTACCAATAAAAATTTTCTATCCAAATGGCAAATTGAAAAAGGCATGAAGACCAAACCAGATGAATCTGATTCACAAACAAGGTGTATATTGACCAGTATCTACAGAGTTGGCAGCTCTAAGAGTAGGCAGATGAGGATGATGTTGGGTTTACATGTTCCTTTTGCTGGCAGCATGGTTTTGTACTTGGCACCTTATTACAGAATTGTGACTATGGAGAGCACTGCAAGATTTTTATCAGTGCTGCTCTGCAAACTCAATTTGCAGGATGTGGCAAGAAGGAAAGATACAGAGACAGGAACAAGGACCTGAAGTGAGCAGAACAGAAATGTCTATTTAGGCTAGTAATGCACCTAAACAAAAGTCAGCAAATATATGCCTTTAAAGCATGAGTCCTACCTGTAGGAAAGGGAAAAATAAAACTGCCCTCCTAAGCTTAAGAGAGAGAAAGAGAAGTTAAAAATATTTCTGCTATTCTTGTTCTGGAAGACACACTCGTACTATTAACCTTTCCTGCCTAGAGAATCAAATATCAAGTATTTAACTCACTCTTCCAAGAGAAGCAGGAGGCTTCAGAATGTTGTATTAAACCACCTTGGTGTGCATCATAGGAATATCTAATCTGGAGCATAGTTATGCATGTAGGTTGAAACCAAGGGGAAACCAAATTCTCTCTACTGTCTAAATTTTCTATACTGTTCAAATTTTTAAGGCAATTAGCCTCATTACCATAAATATGCTCTTATGTATTTATTACATATTTATTTTAACTGTATCTCCTGTTAAAAATTACATTATTTATTAATACATAACCAATAATCAACCAGCTCTCTAATGTTTTCACTTTGAGAAGTATCTGGAAATAGGGTCAACATGGCAGATCTCGATCTCATTGGTGGAAAACAGAGAAGTTCTCCTTCCCTGACTGTTTCCTCTTTTCACCAAATGATTCCACAAAATCTTGAAGGGTTTTTTTTCCTCTTTCACTCACTGTTCACACACTTAAATTTCACTTTGACTACTTCACTTGACCTTATTTAATTCCTGATGCTACATAAATTCAGACACACAACTTTTGTGCAAAGAAAAAAAGGTAACAGGCCATGGCTCCTCTACAGCATCAAGAGACAGGCAGGTAGTTGCAGAAAGCTGGAATGACTGCACTGAGAAGATCCAAAGAGTCTGCTATTGGATTTACATAATATATTAACTTGCGTTCAAGTCCTGAAACATGGTTCACTTTTCATTCATCAAAGTACACCTGTTTCAGATGCAGGAATCAAATTTACACTGGCAGTTGATCATAGTTTGCCAGTCATTAACAAAGAGTACCTATGTCATCTTCTGCACAAATTACTGTAATTACTGACAGCAGCACAAGTTATTTCACCTCCTAATAATGCAAGTGAAAAGCCTTTTTTCTTGTGGATGTGCACACCAAGATGTGCCTTAAAGCAGTTACTACTTTTTGCTGGGATGTTAATTTTTTAAATTATTTTTTACTATGTTAAGCTGTGTTTTTCCTGCCATTTTTTCTGATGGAGATTAATTTTTGAAATCTACAGACTCGACACAGAAAACTATTCCAAATCATGAAAAAATGCTATTTTCTGTATATAGCATTAGGTGATATATCTTTAACTGAGGTCACTGCTTTGTAAGTTGAATGTCTCTTCCAGAAAAATATTTAATAATTTGTCACCAATAAAATAGAGACAGAAGGAGCAGTCTGTCAGTTTGGGATCTGTTTAACAACCATATATGTCAGGGACAGACTCATCAGTTTCCTTTGTTTGTCCTCCATTTGACAGGGGAATTTAGCATTTATCTTCTTATCCCTGTTACAAAGCTGAACAGAAATACTTTATTGAAAAGCTCTCTACCAATTATGTTGAAGCTTGAAAATACAAAATGAAATAAAAGTTCATCTTGTAGCCTCTTATCTATTTGCAATCAGCCCACAAATAATCTGTCACCCATTCAGTTATTTCCCTCTTAAAAAAACCAGAGAGAAATCAAGGCACAAATGTGTAAGTAATTTTGCTTTTTTTTTATGTAAGGCAATTTACAGAGCTCTGATGTTAAAAGTTTACAGGTATATAAATGATATAGAGAAAGAAAAGAGATGGTGCTTATTGAACAGAAGCAATAAGGCAAAGACACTCTGAAAATGGATTCATGAGTCATTGCTCTTTCCTTTGACTCTTTTTGTCTCCCTGAAACTGTAGTTTAGTCCCTTAGTTTAGTTCATGATGCTGTCTGGCAGCACTCTATGAAACAAAGTGAAACAAGAATATTTGTTTGCTAGCGAGAAGCACCCTATACTCTCACAGAGTAAAATTACTAAAATCCAACACTTGTACCTTTCTAAGAAGGTTGAGGACACATGTTTTAGTAAGGTCTGTAGCAACAGGACAAGGGGTAACAGTTTTAAACTAAAAGAAAGTAGATTTAAACTAAATATAAGGAAGAAATTCTTTATGATGCAGGTGCTGAAACACTAACACAGGTTTCCCAGAGTTGGTGATGCCTCAACCCTGGAAACATTCAAGGTCAGGTTGGATAGGGCTCTGAACAACCTGATCTAGTCAAAGATGTCCTTGCTCATTGCAAGGGAGAGTTGGGAGTAGATGACTTTAAAACTCCCTTCCAACCCAAAACATTCTTTCATTCTACAATTCTATTACTTCTCACAAATTATGCCAAATACTTGCTAAGGGAATTGTACTCCAGTATGTGATTAGCAGAACTGAGATCCAAAGTATAACACTTAAATGTGATTGTTCAAGCCTGAGTTACACTACAGATTTTATTTGAGTGCTAGTTTCCCTGATATTTTTCATGAGGGCTCTCAATTAGATATAGCACAAGACCTTGCTATTAGTCCCTAGGACTAATACCCTAGGAGGGGTATTTACATATGATAACACCCTTTGGTGAAGAACCAGCCACCCACCTGATCACATTGCTCCTAAAGAGCATGATCCCGGCTTGAGCAACAGAAAAGTTGAAAAGACACAGAAATGCACATTAAGACTGAAGATTATTCTAATATTCATTAATATTTTCACATGTGCAGAAGCTTCTTTTCCAAAATGTTTTATCCCTCCAAGCCACAACTAAAGCAAAAAAGACAGAAATGAAAAACACTCCATTACTGTTGAGGACAGGCAAAGGAAGTGTTTAGGGTTTTTTTGTCTGGAAGACACCATCTTTATTTCTGAAGGTGCAGAATTTAAATAGCCATGTGCCTACTGTTTGTTTTCATACTGCAGTGAAATGAGAAAATTATGTTATGGTCACTGAATCTTGGAACTGGAAGAAACTCAATGGATCATTTGTCTTCTCAGCCTGAGGCAGAACCAACTATAGTTGCATCGTGTCTAACAAAAAACAAATGGCTGTCTGGTACACCTGGATATTTCCCATCCTAACAGACCTGATGTCCTGCCTGCCAATCTATCATGTCACAATGCTCACCTCTCCTAAATCCAGCACAAATATTTTTTATTAGTTGTCTGGAAATTTTGTTTCACACTCCCCCTGGGGAGCACACAGAGCAAATTCACTTTTCAAAGGTGGGCTGCAAGGCCAGAAGATTGTTGTCAGGCGCCCATAAAATGCTCCCTCCCTGTCATGCCCACTCCACTCCCACTTAGTCTTTGGTATTTTACATAAATAACTTCAGATCCTTCATTTATTCATGGTAGGATAAGCTTTCTAGATCTCTGATCAGTTTTACTGCTTTCCCCTGGTGTGCCTCCAACTGGCATACACCCTTCTCGAAGTGAAAAGCTCAAAGCTTTACTTCTGCAGGATGAAAGTATTGCTCCTGTGTCTTATAAACCATACCCCAATTTATAAAACCCAATATAGTATTTGAATCTTTTATCACAGCAGGATGCATAAGAGACAAGATGTTACAGCTAACAGAGTTCTAGCTATTCTTCTACATGATTCTTTTCCCAACAGTTTTCTGTTAATATTATTTAGCAGATTATGTGATTACTTCTGCTGAAAGCACCTTGCAATTGTCCCTGAAGAATTAAATCTGTTTTTTCAGACTACTTTCAGTGTTAACCCTCCCAGCATACGGTGTCATCTGAGAAAAATGTAGAAGAGTTGCAAAAGAGAACTATAGTCTCTTCTGATAATCATTACTCTGCAAACTTCTTCTGGATGCTTATAATTGACTTCTGCTTGATTCAATATTTTTCTGGGGTTCTGAAAGGAAACTGATGTCTTTATAGTCCCTTGGCTCCTTTTGTTCACTTCAGTGAAAATGGATTTTGTGCTTACTCTTTCCATTTTTTTGCCTCACCATCTCCACACAGATGTTTAAACCCAACCATTGTCAGAGCTTGGATTTCATCCAATTATGGTGGTCTGTGATCAAGACCATCAGGACACACAAATGTATGAACAACCAACTTCTTAAAGTGCTGCCAGACCTATTGCTTCTTTGTTTGAGGCTGAGGTCTTGTTTCTCTGTTTCTGATTTTAGTCATGGTATCAACCTTATCAGAGATGATCTTTCTGTGAAAACCGATGCCAACAAAAACGTAGGCACATTTCATACCTTGTCTTGACATTTTTCTGTAACTATGAAGTATATCTCAGGCCTAGTGCTCTTCAACATCTTCATAAAGGACTTGGACACAGAACTGGAAAGGATACTAAGCAAGTTTGCAGATGACACAAAACTGAGAAGAGCTGTTGACTCCCTGGAAGGCTTGATAATGAGATGCTGGAAAGTTTGTCAGCAGTGCCCAGGCAGCCAGGAGGGCAAATCATGTCCTGGGGGGAATAAGATAAAGCATCACCAGCTGGTCAAGGGAGGTGATTGTCCCACTCTGCTCTGCACTGGTGCGGCCTCACCTTGACTACTGTGTGCAATTTTGGTCACCGCAATATAAGAAAGATTTTAAGCTGTTAGAGTGTGTTCAAAGGAGGGCAATGAAGATGGTGAAGGGACTTGAGGGGAAGCCATATGAGGAGCGGCCGGAGGTCACTTGGTCTGTTCAGCCTGGAGAAGAGGAGACTGAGGAGAGACCTCACTGCAGTCACAACTTCCTCATGAGGGGAAGAGGAGGGACAGACACTGATCTGTTCTCTGTGGTTACCAGTGACAGAACCCAAGGAAATGGCTTGAAGTTGTTTAGGTTAGATGGTAGATAAAGGTTCTTCACCCAGAGGGTGGCTGAGCACTGGAACAGGCTCTCCAGGAAAGCGATCACAGCACCAAGCCTGACAGAGTTCAAGAAGGATTTGGATAATACTCTTGGTCACATAGTGTGACTCCTGGGGACGGTCCTGTGCAGAGGAGTTGGACTCCATGATCCTTGTGGGTCCCCTCCAACTCGGTGTATTCTGTGATCTCTAAAATTACAATCCTGCATTACAGAGGGGATCTGATTTGCTATAATAGTATTTAAAAGTATAATTTAAAAATAACTTTCAGAAATTTTGGCTATGGCATTTGAAAACAATTCAAATTTAGAAATGATACACATCTGATCTACAGGCTATGGATAAGATTTATCCTAGCCTATCATTTACACTGAGTTTATTTTTCCATTACAGTATATAATTTACAATAAATGTAAATGTGTCTACAATAAACAACTTTACTAAAACATTTTCTCTAATTTTAAGTTTCCTTACTTCAGTTCTGTTTGTTAGAGTGGATAATATATCTTTCTATTAAATTCATAAGACCCTATAAATTGTTTTTCATAAGAAACAAAACAAAAGAAACCCAAAACTCAGTTTTGAGAAAGAAAATTCTATCATGTCCATATTTGCAAATATCTCTTTTCAAAAGAAACACATTCAGCAATGTTGTGGTTTTAAGTAGTCAGAGGTTTTTTATTAGCTGGGGGGGCTATGAGAGAGGCTTCTTTAAGAAGCTGCTGGAAATTTCTTAGCTCCAAAGCTAGACAAGATCAGCTGGTAATGCCAGGCAGAACATCATGGCCACTTAAGAGAGAGGAGAGTGAGAAGTTTGGTAACACCAAGGTCAGTGAGAAGGAGAAAGAGAAGATGCCTTAAACACTGAAATAGGGCCGCAGCAACCTGTGGGGTTTGCCTGCAAATCCGTGGAAGACTGGAAGGCTCCACACTGGAGCAGATAAGTGCTGGAAAAAAGAGGGGCTGTGATCATGTGGGATGCTTGATGTCTTAGTCTGCCTGCAAATCCGTGGAAGACTGGAAGGCTCCACACTGGAGCAGATAAACACTGGAGCAGCAGAGCAGCATTTCTTGGGAGGACTGGTGGCCCGTAAGAACCTACACTGAAGCAGCCAAGCAGCACCTGAAGGACTGCACCTATGGTAAAGTGACTTACGTGACAATTCCTGAAAAGCTGCTGTCAGTATAGTCATAATCAAATGATTGACTTCTTAATATTCTAAGTTAGAGCCTGTTTTGCTTGTGAAATAGTTAATCAACAGTTGCTTATAATCCTTATCACAAAAGTTGAGGGTTTTTTTTTCTTTTCTGAGAAATTTTGGATGTGTGTGTGGGTTCTCAGCATTTAGCTGGAGTCAAACCATAACACTGAGGATACTGTTATTTTAGCTTATGCAACATAAATTTTATCATATCCTAAGGACTTTTTGTGCCATTGTATTCTTTTTTTACATCTCATCTTGTTTTGCAACTGTTTCTTCCCATCAACCAATAATGATATAACAATTTTTTTCCTTGGAGATCCAAGAGTTTTCTATTTGTCCATACAAATTACTACTCAAAATTTAGGATCCAGCATCCCAGATAATGAACACAGGACTTCAGGCTCTTGGAATATTTTGGATATACTATCTATTGTTTATGGTTTCATGGAGGTTCTGTCCACAGCTATAATTTGCTTTTTCAAGATTTCAGAGTTGCATTTTTCTCAGAAATTAGCCACTAAAGATATAAGCATTAAGCTATCTTCTTGCCTTTCTCATATAACAACAGCAAAAATCTACCCTGGAAGGAACTTTTTTCATCTATCAAGCACACCAAATAGTTCATGTTGATAAAAATATACCAACTTGTCATTGGCTGAAGTGGCAGAGTCTCTGAATGAAAAAATCTTAAATGAGTCTCTGCAAGCAAAGAAAAAGAAATGATGCCCTCTCATAGATCAATGGCTTTCCTGCTCACTCAAAAGAAGAAGAGCTGAAGAGCAGCTGTCTATACGTCAGGGAGCAGAAGTCTCTGGCACAGCAAGACTATATTTTGCTTCTGCAAGAAGCTTGATCTCACTTGATCTGCAATACAGGAACCTCTGCTACATGTCAAAAATCAGCTGTTCTTTGTACACATCACTGACGTGACACATGCAGCACCAGAAGGTTTGTGCACTGGAGTCCCAGAGCCTGGACTTCTTGGTCTCATATCTTACGATAGCACAATTCGGAAGTATGGTCATCTGTACAAATCATGTGTTTCATGTGAAACACCAAAAGATCTTTCACCTAAACTCCAGAAAGTAGCAGTCATTTGTAGGAACACTAATATAATGTTCAAAGAAACAAATCAAAGAAAAACCCCCTTAACCGATGAAGGAAAAGCAGTTTTTCAAAGTTTTTGGACAAAAGTTCTAACATAATAAATGGCAAGTTATAGCCAAAATTCTATAGGGAGATTTCTTTTTGCCAAGTGTAGTATTTCTTTAATTTCATTAAGAATAACTACAATTTTTTCTAGGATTTGGAATACTGAGCAAAATGAGGATGACAGACCTGCAGAAAGGACTAGGCTATAGTATTGGAAATAGCCAGATGAATGACTACTTGCAATTAATCACTTTGGTGTCTGGCTACTGACTAAGCCAGCTATTCCCTTCAAATGTTCAGAGATGCTTTAATGTGACTCTTTCCTTTTTATTTTTCTCCAACTAGTGGAAACAAAAGAATAATATTGAAAATCTAGAATATTTTTAAAAAGGCTGCAGAGTGATATTTAATTTGCCATATCACCCAGTTTTGTCTTTCCATCATGATTAGACTCTAATGCCTTTCTCAGAAGATTTAAAATATTGACTGTTTGCATGTCCTTATGAATATAGGGGGAAAAAAGGACAAGAAAACAAGAAAAATGAAGAGTTTTTATAGCTCCCTGAGCTATAAAAGCTTAATTAAATACAACTTATTCTTTTAAAGGTGCTTTTCATGGCAGCGCAATATTTTCCTGATATGTGTTGTCTTCTAGATTTCTTGAGAAAGATCCAGACATCTACAAACTATCAAGATGACAGAACTTGCTACATAGGTAATTAACTGAACAATAAAGGATAAAACCATTGCTCTGTAGTTTCACCTGACTAATTTGCACATTTGGATTCATATTCAAAAAAGGATGAAGCTCTCCAAAGAAGGAAACACAGGGACTTTCAGACTACTCAGGTGCAAACGACAGATGTTGTGTCAATGAACATATTCCATACAGGAATATATTAAATATTCCATATATTAAAGCCTTACTATATCTTCTGTTCCATCAGGATGTCCAGGCTCTTGCAACAGCTGTCATATAACTATTTATTTATTAAAGTGATGAAAGATCAAGCATAATAATTCTTTAAAATTTACCTGAGGAATTTAAAACAAGGATCAGATAATGAAAAAAGGCCGATACAACTGCCACTACCTAGGAAATTCTCACTGCTCCACAATGAAAATAGAAAACAGAAAAAAGACAGGCTTCCTGTCTACAGAAAGACTTCTTCCACACTCAGCCCAGTAGTTTAGAAAATGACGCCATTGTCCTTCCTCATCTTTGGATTTATTGTGTATCTGGAAATACTGATGAGACAATTAACACTCTGCTACACTGTTGGCTGCATCTCCTCCCTCTCTTATGTTGACCTGATGAAAACAGCCACGGAAAATATAATGAAAGAGATCTTCTTTAACTCCCCTTTTAAGTCTTACAGAGCACTCTAGAATGGAGAGGGAAATGATTAAACTGTTCTCTCACCAAGAAATCTACAATCTAAAGAAACAAAAGAGTACAAAGGCATGCTTTAATGACAAAATCATGACACTTACTGTATTACATTTAGTCAGGAGAAAACTTTTGGATTAAGAAAGAAGTCGGCCAAAATCCATTGGTAATTTTCCTAACACATGTCATACACCAAAAAAAAAAAAAAAAGCAGCATGTAGTGGTGGAGACAAGTCCTTAAAAATTACACAGAGAAAAAGGAAGCAGTGTCAAATAGAATCCCAAAGCACATACATCACAGTTTTTCATACAAGCCCAAGACAAACGATATTCCAAGAAGCTTTTCAGCAGTGCACTGGAGATCATTATGTAACTGGGAAATCCATTTAGCATGCAAGTTCCTTTGAAGCATTTCCACAAGGACAGGATAAATCAAATATGGAATTTTTAATTGGTCTGCTTTACTGTCACCCAGAAGGATGCCATATGAGCCAAATCTGGAGACGCAGCTATTACTTATCCAACAGCTAAGCACTGAAATTAAAAGCCCAATCTCTCTGTATGACTAGAGGAAGTGAACAAAGAAAAGTAAATGCAACATTTTCCTCCTCTCAAATTTCCAGAGAAAAGTTACAGAGTTAAACCCACCAAGGTGACAAGAAACGTAGGGGGGGAATCTAGTAAGCCATGCAGACGGTTCTTGATTATCAGCAAAAGCCACAGCAATAACTTCGACCATAGCCAAAGGATCAACACCTTATGACAGACTCATAAAAACCAAGGTCACACCAGTACACCATACCACTTGTTTCTTCTCAGAGCTGGTAAAACTATCTAGGCAATTGGATTATAATACAAAATTCCCACCTAATTCGGAAAGGACAAGCACAGATGATTTTGTCAATTGAAATGTCAATGATCAATGTAGCTCCAAAGACGGTTGAATTAGGTCTGACATGACAATAATTTCATAGCACCATCTTCTGCCATTTAACTGCAATTGTAACAAACAAGATGACAGATTTTTTTCTCCACTGAAAACACAAAGCAACCAGCCAAAGCTGGTTTTGTTCTTGAAACAAAATCTCCAGCTTGACTGCACCCAAGCCTACCTGCACATCTCTTTCCCTGTGCTGCTGCTTTTGGTCTATTGCAGCGACAGCTCATTAAGATGAAGTGTGTTCTGTCGAAGCTGCCTCATCAGTAAGTATTGCTGAAGCAATTTAGTAATGATCTTAATGCACAGTGCTGGATTTTTATAGCCATCTCAATTGGCTATTAAAAGATAGCACTGCACTTCGAAATTGCTACTGCACTATTCAGAAATAGCACGATAGAGCTGCATAAAACACTGTTCATTTCAGTGGAAACCTCTCTCTTTGTGAATGATTTCTGGAAAACAATACTAAAAATCTACTATGAGATTAGATGTTCATTTTGCATATAAACAGAGGATTCTTAGAACTGCTGGGAGAGTTCTTAAGAGCTAAATGGTTTCAAGGGAAAAACAAGCAAAATACATGTATACGAAATTGCACACTCTTCCAAGTCATGTTGTTTCTTTCTTTACTGATAACAGAAAACGGCAGTTAAATACAAAAGAGGAGAATCATAGTTATCATGAAAATACAAGTCTTCAAACACGCGATATCCTGCAGCTCACAGGACGGCTCCAGTTTTAGGTGAGACAACCAGCCAGAAGGAAGGCTTTTGAATTCCATTTGAAACTATCCTTGTTGATCTGGAAAATAAGTTCTTTAACCACTGACTACTAATCTCCAAAGATGGATGAATTTGGTCTGATGTGACAACAATTTGATTCTATCACCTCCTGTCATTTAACTGCAATTCTAACAAAAAACATGACAGATTCTTTTTGCACTAAAGACAAAGACCACAGCCAAAGCTTGAAACACTAGAACTGAAGAGCCACTCTAATAACAACAATGATGATTTTGTGAAATTCTGTATAAGCACTACTTCAGGAATGGAAGGAACCACTTCACAGAACAAATGTGTTGTTTTTTTTTTTTAAAATACTTCATAGGTAGTAATTTATAAAAATGAGATAGCATTTTTATAGTAGTGTAGTGACCAAAGGAAGATAATACATTTAATATTTTATTTGTACCATAAAGCAGGATATAATAGCAGCTGTATGCAGATATCATCACTAAATTAAAGAACAAGGTCCTCAGTCTGCCAATATGAAATATGAAGGTACAGATAAAACCTACAACTTCTCTGGCAGGATTGGCAATACAAATGTGTCAAAATACTATCGAAAAACAGCAAAGGCTTTTATAGTACCATCACAGAGCATTCTAATTTTATGAGTTTCAAGAGAATAGAATTTTCATGTGATAAACTATTAGATACTCACATATTCTTACATTAGACAATCCTAGCCTGCAGGGAAGTCATGCTTTTTAGTGATGTTAACTTATAAATGATGGCTTTGAGTCACTATCTTAAAATTGGAAAATTATGTATTAGTGCTTGATAGAGCACTTTCTGCTAATTGGATGAAATGCGAGTCCCTTCAAGCAAAGACATTTCACAAAAAATGGTAATTTAGTTTCAACTGTGGTGGTTTTATATTTATACCTGTAGTATGTGATAGTGTTACAGTAATATGAAATGAAGCATTTAAATTAGAGTTGAGAACCAAAATAGTTTGTTAAAATCTAGGTTTGAGAAATTTTGACTGCTTCCTCATTTTTATACAACTCTTCTTTAAGTTGTCCCATGTTGCTCTGTTTTAGATCAGGATTCACAAAATAGCTTGCAGAACAGCAGGAAGAGAACACTGAAAAACCAGAAGTAAATTCACAGCTGATAAGATCATAAGAGTGAAATTCTTAAAAGATCATAAGAAAAGGTTTTGGGTTCTGTTCAAACTGTGAAAAAACAATTTTGTTGAAACCAGTCTGGACCTGACAAAACACTTCTTAGCAGAAAATAAAAGAAGTTTTGAAGGTTCCAAGTGATCATAAATTAAGAAATTATATACCTATCTTGCCACAAAACCCCCTATTCCCACATGCTACAGTTTGCTATGCAACATTTAGTGTCTTTTAAATTAGAAAAAATAGACGAATAAAGTAGTAGAAGTTATATCAATAAAAAAATGCATATCTTCACCAGTCTGACGCAAGCACTTGCAATCAGTTATCAAACAGCAAGATCTGAAAGGTCTCACTATTCTCTGAAACTGGGAAAAAAATAATTGGGGTTCTTTGTTTGCAAAAGCCTCTTCTTTCGTTTTAAATGCTACAGCTATGACCTGAGATAAAAAGGTAACCTTCGACTTTGCTTTACTAGATTTCTCCTTTCCTTACTGGAAGAAGCACTTTCAAGATTTCTTTTATAAAAACAACTCTCTATTCTGCTATTCTGGATCGAACACTTTTTTTTAGCAGACATTTTGAAATACGCATAATTCTACTTTATTTTTTTGACTACTTCAGTAGTCACTTCAAGCTGGGATACTACCTAGGCAAAACCCAAGATTTTTCCAATAAAGCCATCAATCCAAACTAAAATTTTTTTGAAAAAGAATTTTGGACCTATAGGAAACTATAGACAGTAATGGACTAGAGGACATTTCAGGAACAATTCAAGATAAACCTACAGTAAAATCCTGCCTTATAATGTTGGTAAAAATCTCTGAATCTTCTCAAGAAAACTCCATAACTAAACAGAAGGTTAAAAAATACACTTCTTAAACCATACTGATTCTTTTAGTATCATAAGAAAGCTTCAATAACACCCAATGACTTTCTTTGGTGTCATCAATAATTAAAAAAAATAATTGCATGAAAAGGAAATCCACCCCATGCAGCAGAATCGCTTCAGTCCAGGACAGAAAACAATGAAATGGAAATTCTGGAACTGGTTATGCTCAATGAATTCATCTAACATTCAGATGGATACATATAACTCTCAAAATAAATGTGCACTAGGCTCTTTATATTAATCCCATTTTAATTTTGAGTATTTTATTGAGAGATCTGGTTTAGGAGCTTAGTCTTTGCTGATCAAGAAAAAAAATTAAGATAAGGAGGATAGCCATCCAGAGGGAGATACAGAATTAGGCTGAACAGTGCTTAAGAGACACATTAATTTCTAATTTAGAGCTCCAAAACATAATAACACTCCAGATGGATTAAAATAAAAGTTTTGATATGGCCCTAATTCTGAGAGCAGAAAGAAAAGACAAGTAAGTGCTCAAAAATATTTTTTGTTAAGTGTCCAAAGCTGGGTGAGGTGAATCTGATGAGTGTGTATTACTGGCTGAATTCATCTGGAACGAACAAAAAGCATGCTTACAGACAACAAAAAAGTGACATAGCTGCTGGTTTGTCCAGAGCTCTTCCATCTAAACTGCAGTGAACAAAAGGGCAGTTCTAGTCATCACAGCAAGATTCTGACACAGTTCAAACATTGTAGTGATAGTTACTATTGAATTATCATGAAGGGTGTGGGAAAATA
>WEIV01013021.1:3377-32026 GCA_013390005.1 Calyptomena viridis | reverse complement strand
ATTATCATGAAGGGTGTTGGAAAATAATCCTGTTTCTCTATGACTTTATACTCAAACCACGAGAATATCCAGATGGCAGAATCGCTTGTCCTTTTAATTGTTCCTTTTTTGGGTGTTTTTAAGTCTGACATTTCTCCTTTCAAGTTTCCCAGCAGTCAATTGTTCTGCTTCACATACCCTATGTTTAATTTCTGCAGTTGCACTGTCTTTTAAGATACCATATTTCCCACAGAATTAAGTTCAGAAGTTTATTATATGATCCAACGCTGCTGTAGTTACTAGAATCCTTATTTTCTGCATTTTTTTTTATTCTGGTACATTGTATCAGAGCTTAAATTATCAGTTAGGCATTGGTAGGTCAAATATTATACAACCTCTGTGTTTCTGACTGCCAGAAATTTTCTACAATGGTACAAATCCATTTTTTCTGCTAATTATTTTAAAAACAAAATTTAAACAAATCAAGTTTAATTTTTATATCTGTGCATGAAGCCTACTGTGTAACGCTTCTGGGTTTAGTAAAAGTAGATTTGGTGTGCGATAAGACAGCATGAAAATCTCGAGGTCAGTGGATCTACTTTGACTAAAAAATCCTCCAGTCAAATGCAATCGAATGGGATCGTGCACTGTAATCTCTGAATAGTGAAGTGTGTAATTCACTGCCCATACACAATTCTTTGCAGGGTCTTATAAGAAGCTAGTGCATAAGTTATATTACAAAGCCAAACACCACCATTAAATTGCTTTGTTTTGAATGCCTGCATGTTCATTTCCCAAGAACAAAGACTGCGGCATACACAGTCCATTCTCATTAATGTTAGTCTTGTTAGGTTTCCATACAGAGCAAGAAAAGCATATTACTTAAGGAGAGGATTTTCAGTAGCATCTAAATCCCAATGATTTTCAATAAGAAAGCTCTGTTGTATATCCTCCTCTATTACAGCCATCAGCCACCGCCGAGACACTGGCTGCTAAAACCTGCAGCGTCCTGGGGGTGACTGAAATAAAACACCTACTGTTTGCTACTAAATGCTTTGCAAAGTCATATAGCGAATTGTATGCCTGACTGAAGAGATGTACAGGAGGCATACAAAAGACAATCTCCCAGCACGTGAAAGAGAGGAAGATCCTGCAATGATGACAGCTATAATTACCTTCAAGACACAGACTACAGACATCTGACAATAATATCAATCAGGTGTGGCAAACTGATGAACTATCAGCTTCAAATGCCTACATAGCTGCAGTTCTGTTTGAATGCTTGATTTTTCTATTACACAGCTCATTTGTGTCTTTGTTTACCTCTTTTCCCCAAAACATAAAGGGTTACAGAGCTTAGCACATATGATGCTAGGACAGCACTTCTGTAAAGCAGCAGGAACAACTGTACAGGGATCTGCATTCAGAAGGGACACCCTGGCAGCACAATTTCACAACCTCTGCTTTGCTATACAACCAAAGTCATTGCCACACCCTGTATATTTAACATCCGATGTTCAAACTACATTTGCCAAATTAATCTACATCTTCTATATGGTGGTCGCTACCTAGAAAAATTAACACCCAATTATCAAGACCCCAACCTTTAAGACTCATAACTTGTAAAAGTCCTCATCCTGAGTATCTCAGATGAAATTCAAAGGGTCTTCATATAAAAAGCCTTGCAAATTTCCTTATTTATCAACTTCAAGTTGAAGATATACTCTGCTACCCATAGACAAGCAAGCTAGTGATCTCCAAGTTTATCTGGCATTACAGAAGCCAAGACTTCCATTCATGTGGTAAATTCTCAACACAGTGAGGAATGAACTCAGTATATGTTGAGTTATATACTAACAGTCAGGAAAAGAATTTAAAAGATATTTGCTACTCCAAGTTTGGTACGGAACAACCCTTCTGTCTAAAAAACAGATTCATTTTCTTTATTCATTTTGAGTAGGAAGGAAGAAGTAGTGTGGAAAATACCAAGCTAATTTTCAGGTCCTGCTCTGGACAGCAAAACATCTCAATTTCACTCTAAGAAGTAAGAAGCATTGTTTATATAAATACTAAGTTGTTCTTACAGGGTATAGTAACAGTGTGAAAGAGCAGTTCACAGATAAATAAACTGAAATATGAGTAGATAAGCATCACAGGAGCGACTACAGCCAAGAGTCACAGGTTTTATTCTCAACTTTTGCTATGAGTTTGATGCCCCTCAAAAGCTAGTTTATTTTTCATGGAAGATTCAAAAAACAAATCAAGAAAAAGTTCTATAGATATTAAAATTTATACTGATAAGATTTTCATTCAATCTATAAAATATTTATTTNGTGTCATAAAAGGCACTTTTTTCGTATCCATTCTGTTTTATGAAAATAAGTGTAAAAAGAAATAATAGGCACACAATCAAAGCAAACATGATGCAAGCCCATTATAAGATAACAATTGCCTCTCTTGTCTGTTTCCACGATGTAGCAAAAATTTGGTCATGGTGAATAATTTTTACTGTTTCATCACAACCAGAAGGGTTATGTTAATTTTAGTTTCTTTAGCCTTAGGTTACTCAAAATGGTTATCATATCACACACTGAGTTTAATTCCAAAGCTTTAAAACCATTGCCTGCACTTCTACTCTGAGTTCATACACATACAAAATACAATTAGACATGCTTTTCTATTAGAAAAACAGTTTAGCACTGTAATTGACCACAAGAATAAAGACTTTGGGGGATTTACCCTCAGATGCATGTTTGAATATATCGTACTGTTCTCCAAGAGTAGAGCATAATGGATACACTGCAGTGTCAAATAACCATGGTGTACATAGAAGAGGCATAGTACAATAGTGAAAACAGTGCAGTATCTTTGTTGACCATGAGTGGTCAATCTCAACAATACATCTCTATATACTCCATTACTGGTAGTACAAAAAGCTATCTAGAAGCACACTTGTACTATTCACATGAGATGACATGTAAGGAAAAACACTGAAAAAGCTACAGATTGTTCACTGTAGATAAAATAGGCACAAAGCATATATTAAGAGACATATGAATTTCTTCATTTCATATATATACACACATTAATAAAGACCTCCTTATGAAATAATTGTTACAGATTCAAAAACCTACTGCAATTCACTCTATTCATATGTACTGTGAAAATAACCATTTTCTTTGCCCAGAAATTACCTATGAAGAAAAATGCTAGAGGGAAATGACAGGCAGAAAAACAATAACATTAAACCGGTTAAAAAAATAACACTTCTGCAAATAAAAACTTTTTGCAAAAGGAAAGGTGAAAATAGAATAGTCACCATTTTTACTAATGCTTGTACAAAGGAATTTGGCTTTTCTTCTGTAGCCAGAAGGTTCCATTGGAAGTGAAAAGCTGATTTAGACTAGTAAAGGTTTCATGCTAGATTTCTGCATAATTTTGTTGAAGGATAAAATAAAATTCTCTTATGTATCTGGGCAAATTAGTATTTCTGTCTTCATGTTCCAAAGATAACTCTAGAAGAAACCATCATGAAAGTAGAAAGCATAAGTTGGATAATCAAAAAGCCTTTTGAAAAAAGGGAGAATTCAGAAACTCTGTATTCAACAGCACCTTAAATGAAAGTCAAAGGTCTCAGCAGTGGAACTTTAGAGGAAGTATACGTGCTGCCAATGTAAAGCATAGTATCTCTGCATCTCTTCAGGAGCTAACAAGCCATGTCTACAGTAAATATCAAATGAAGCAAACCACAACTCCTTGAACATCTTTATATTTCAGGAAGAGACATGTAACCATGAATTCAAGTTTGACCAGCCTAAATTAACTGCATTTCAGTACTTGAGAGATCAACCAGTTAAAAAATCAACATGGTCAAATGCCACTTAAGGTACAAGAGAGGTTACGCATCAGGTTTAAAATGGACATCTTTTCATTTTCTTAACTACCTTTTGGTCCTTTGAACAACTTGATCTCTACCACGGTCTCCAGTATAGGTCTTCTTCGACGAACATACAATCGTACTATAGAACCAGCCTCTTTTAGGGCCTCCACGGCTTTGCTGTGTGAGACTTCAGACACATCAACCTCATTCACTCGCAAGATGCAATCGTTGACCCTACAAAAAAAACAAAGAACCACAGACACTGAATGCTTTAGCTGTTACTTTGGCCAAACAGAGAGTTTTGTCAGTAGTGCTCTAAAATGAAGAATACTTGACTGGGAAATCTGCCAGACAATGTAATATGCTTCATAAGCAATGAGACAGAAACAGAACACTTAGTCCTTCCAAAATACACACCTGTTTCAAACTGAAGTCTACCTAATCACTCACACCAACCATCCCTCTTAATAAATTGGGGTTAGATCCACTGGAGTGACAGAAACTAGTAATAAACAAATTGTCTTTACAGACTTCATTAAAATAGTTTTTATTAAACAATATAATTGATTTAAAACACTCATGCTGCATGCTATTCCTTCTACAGTTGCTCTTAAGGGAATTACAAAGAATTCTAAGTTGTCTAAGTAAAAATGCTGTCTTACAAAAAGCAGACAATTGAAGAGAGAATGCTTCATGCTAAGTAACTTGAGTAAGTTTCATTCTTTATGTTTTTAACACTGACTGAAGGCTACAAGATCTGCTGTGTGGTAATAGTGTTTCTTTTTCACAGAATACTAATAAAATTCCCTCATAGTCTTACCCTGAGCATTTACATTATCTGAGGATGAACATATAACGACCCTCAATGTTCTGGTTAGATGGAGTATTCTCCTTATCTGACAGATTTTTCTTCATTGGGAAGGAAATCTACAACTTGAAAGTAGTAAAATCCATCTCCAAAGCAGCAGGCTAATGACTTGACTACTGGGTCATCTTTTCTTTGCAAATAATGGAAAGTGAGAAAATTCCAAAGAACTAGATGAATTGAGACTCTATTGTTCCTGTGCAGAACATTTATAGTGAGGCAACTCTAAGTATTTTGGGTACAGAAGAAAAGGGCATACATAAATGAATGTGTTCTTCTTCATCTCTGAAAGGACAATCAGCAAAGCAAATATGGATTGCTAAAAATATTCCCATTTCTGTTATATTTCTATACATAAAGTCAATGTTACTCTTTACAGCAAAAGAATACTTGAGCTTGGTATTGATCAGGAGTCTTAGCACATGGAGGGAGAATGAAGCTTTACCAGAACTCTGAGAATTTAAAGTGTATTTTTATCATGTTCTTGTGCTGCTGTTTAAAACAAAATCCAAACAACAAAAAGACCACAGTTATTTGAAACTGATCAAACTTGTAAAGGACACAAAACTGATACTTCTCTTCTGAGAAAAAGTACTATATTACTAAGTTTCCAGTTTTCATTCACTGGTCAGGTTTGGTGATTTCCACCAATGCCAGAAGTACTAATTTTCCAAATGTTTAATACAAAGCTAATCCAGTGATAGACATGCTTGCACAAAAAAAAATGTATGAAGCACCTGTGCTACGGAAACAGACAGAGAGTTAGGGCTGTTTGGCCTGGAGAAGAGAAGGCCTTAGAGCAGCCTTCCAGCTAAAGGGGCCTACAAGCCTACTCCCTGGAAAGAGACTTTGTACGAGGGCAATTAGTAACAGGACAAGGGGGGATGACTTTAAACTGAAAAAGGGTAAGTTTAGATTAGAAATTAGGAAAAAATTATGCTCTGTGAGTGTGGTGATGCACTGGCACAGGTTGTCCACAGAAGCTGTAGATACCCGATTCCTAGAAATGTTCAAGGTCAAGTTGGGTGGGGCTTTGAGCAACCTGGTCTAGTGGAAGGTGTTACTGTACATGACAGGGAACGTTGGAACTAGATGATCT
Source organism: Calyptomena viridis (assembly GCA_013390005.1). Lineage (NCBI taxonomy): Eukaryota > Metazoa > Chordata > Aves > Passeriformes > Eurylaimidae > Calyptomena > Calyptomena viridis. Next base: position 26,203 of record WEIV01013021.1, on the reverse strand, counting down.
TTAAGGTCCCTCCTAACCCAAACCAATCTACGTTACTATAATCCTATATCCTTCCACATCTGCAGGCTTTTTTTCCTTAGTCATAAAGAGATGATTTTTTTGGTTTTCATAAATAAATACAATTTTCAAGAACATACATGCCCATGCATGTATGTGTTGCATATATATATGTGCCTATAGAGTTCTGATGGCTTTAACATCATTTTTGTAGGGCATGTTGACCCAGTGCTAGATCGAGAGAACACAATGATCTCAGAGGTCTACAAATATTCTTTGAGAATATTCCGCTCTCCAAAACAGCAGGTCTGTGGTGCAACGAAAAGAAATTACTTAAGCTGGTGAGACAACTCTAACCTTAATGGCTAAATTATTATTTTATTATTATTAATTTAGAAACATCAGAATATTTTTTAAAATTAGAAACATTTAGAAACATTAGAAAGTGCATGTGGAAGATCAAAACAAATCATTATTCACTAAGAAAGAAGACAATTTCAGAGAAGAGAATAAAACAAAGAAGAAGAAATATCTCCACACATCGACTATGAGGCGATATTTTTCTTCCTAAATCTATGCAGAAGGTTTTCACGGTGAATTGCACAGTTATTATTATTTAAAGGCAGAAGTCTGTGACCATGGGCTTGGGATACTTTATCCTTGCATTTAAATTTCCACAGTACAGTTCCTACTCTGTCAGAACTCTTCTGTTAGTGAACTATAAATGCTGCAACAATATAAACTTACAGTAATAGTGGCAAAAGAAGTCATTATATCCAGTTCAAGAAAATTCTTTCAGATGATTAAGTACACGGTCTTACCACCTATGGGTAAAATTATTTTGCCCTTGCAAAAAGTTCTTCAATGTGTTTTCCTGGCTTTATATTAATGTAACAACTATATAGAAAGTTTATGTTAGTGTTTCCTTTTCCCATTTATCTCGAAAATCTTCCTAAGGCCTCTAGGTGTGTATACCCTCCACGTAGAAATTACTTTCAGGTGCTTACAGACCTCTGCCAAGGAGAAGATGCTTCTTCATAATCCAAGATAGTACTACACAAGTCCAACAGAACAGATCCTTACAGTTTCACCAATACATATAGTAATTGTATTGTCATATAATCATAGAAAGGTTTGGGCTGGAAGAAACCTCATACATCTTTTGAGCCCTCCTCTGGACTCACTCCAATGGGTCTTTTGTTAGGGGTCCCAGAGCTGGACACAGCACTTCAGATGGAGTCTCACAAGAGCAGAGTAGAGGGGCAGAATCACCTCTCTCATGCTGGTCACGCTGCTTTTGCTGCGGCTCAGGATACGGTTCGCTTTCTGGGCTGCCAATGCACATTATCAGGTCATGTCAAGCTTCTCATCTATCAATAACTGCAAGTCCTTCTCTCCTTTCTCCTCAGGGCTGCTCTCAAATATTATGCACACACTTAAATTTATCCAAGTCTGTAGAATCCCCAATATGCAGGTAACAGCCAAATTAAAATGAGTTAGGCAGCTCTTCACATGCCCCACTGGCTCATCTAAGTTTAACAAAATGGACATACAAGACTTTAGTAGTATAAGTTAGATACGAAAGACCCTAAATTTTAAAATATAGAACACATGCAATAATCATGCCGAAACAGTTACAACTTATACAAGAAATATGAAAGATACTTTGTTGTTAAGGGGGAGGGTCAGGGACTTAGATGTTTACAGATAGTTGTTGCTCTCTTCAGAGATAAGGTCTTGGACTAAGGAAAAAAACCCATTATTTTTAGGGCTTAAACTTTACTATGTTAATTTGAATTTCATTTTTACTGCTTTCAAGAAATTGTGCAGACATCTTTGAGAAGCTGATAATTGCTTCTCTGAAGTTGCAAGTAAAACAGACAAGTACAGTCCTTAGGCACTTACTGGACATATAGTAGGTGACAACTGGTAATGATCATTCTGTTTGCTTGTTCTGTGCAATATGGTGCCCTGAAGGGAAACCCAAAGCAGCATACTACGGCAGCTAAGAGCCCCAGAAGACCAAATGGTCGTGCCAACACATATTAGCCCACTTGCAGCTCCATAACAGAGCTAGTTGGAACTAACTAAAGACCCAAGAACAAGGGAATAATCTGTATTTCATGGATCAACATCATGATACTAAATCCCGCAGTAATCCAGAGATTTCAGCTATCATCTAGACACCTGCAGGCTAACTGCTATTAACAGGACAATCCTGCTTTTCACAAATAGAGTTACCATGCCTTCTATAGCAGAATGGCCAACATTAATAGATTCTTTCTAATCAAAGCTAACTGGTTTTTGAGTTGCCTCGGAAAAGCTGAAATTGATATGGACTTTATTTATTTTTTAGTCAAATCAAGGTAAAAATAGTTATTATGGGAGAATGAGTTCAAAGCTATGGGATATTTACCTGCATATATCACTATGGAGGTATCAGGTAGACTATAAAAGTAAGACAAAGAAGCACTAAACTTTCACTTTATTAATTTGGCTCCTGCTTTGTCTAACATTTTCAGCCAAAGTCTCTCTACAAAAGTGTTGATGCTTTCTTTCTTCCAGAACTTACAAGAGCACAGCACGTTAAGCAGGAACACAAGATTTTAGGTGACACGCTGAAAGGACTGATAATTATCTTTTCCTCAAGAGATCAGCAAATAATTATATTAACTGACCCTAATAGAATATGTCTAGTCCCTTAATTAGGGAAGGTTGACTGTCTCTCCCCTACTTTGCTTTTTGGCGTTTGTGTGTGGTCTTTTTTTTGTTGTTGGTTGGGGTTTTTTTGTGGGCTTTTTTTGTTTGGTTGGTTGGTTTGTTGGTGGGTTTGTTGTTTTTCTTTTTTAAATTCTACATGCACCCATCTTATCCCATAGAAAGTAAAATTTACAGCATATGGAGTAAAAAAAATGTAATTATTGATACTGGCCGACATAACTTCTTTCCAAGAGAAATAATATATATTTTTTTTTTAATTTCCACTAAGAATTCAGAATAAAGGATCTCACATTTACCACATCAATCTTCAGGTCTGTCTTTATAATTACAGAATAAATAACTAAAACTAAATGCCAGTGATACATATGTACCTTAGGACATACTGTTTCCTTATATGTAATGACCCTTAGACCCATGATCCAATTTCTGTAGCAAATTCACATATACCTTCAGATCCCTTTCTAACACTGTAAAGTAGTATAAAATTATTGCTAAGTCTATTTTAAAAACAAAGAGATAAAACTTATCAGTATAAGAAAATTCCTGCCTACTTCTGGAAGCTGGAGAGAACTAACGCTTATGAAAATGTCTGATGAAGGTAACAGCCAATCCTAACTCAAAGTTTCGGATGTTTGTGGTTTTTAATGAAATTCCATATATCACACTGAATAGTTACTAACTGAAAATACTACTTGATAAAAGTTATGATTGGGGGGATTGATGTATAATTTGTGAATGACACAGTAGAATTAGAGCAGAACTTCATAAAAATCTGAAATCCTAGAAGTTATTTTGATTCAAGAATATATGCAAATATTGGTGCAATAAAATGGTAACCCAAAAGTATTTAACATGAAGGCACTATTTGAAGTACTGAATCTAATCTATGCTTCGAGCAAGAGCAGAATTATCTTTAGTTCTGAGGAAAGTAAATAAGGACTAAAACCACATTTCATTTCTGAGAGAAAAAAAAAAAATCCTTCAAGCCTCTGAATCAAATGGCATTAATCTATTGTGAAGAAATAACTTGAATAAAATATAACCTTTTCCCCAATAATGCTGGCCTGGTGCCACCCCAACTCTTCACAGGCAACCTTCAGCAGGTTCTTTCTTTCATAATCTACAAACAGAGGATTAAAACCCCACCTCGATTCTGCTTCCTTTGTATCCTGTTTACAGTCTAAATAAACTTCCAGAGGAGAGTTACACCTTCTTGGCTCATCTCAAACAGGGACTAAGCCTCGTTGCAGCCTGTAGGCATACTCAGCATAAATAATGGATAACCAACCAAAGTAGCTCCCTGCCTTTTCCTGGCTGCAACCACCCTTCAGAAGCAAGAGTTGAAAGGCAAACAACTCAGCCATGCACAAAGACTGCTGTGTGTGTGTGTGTGTCTGTGCAAGAATGGGAAATAAACTTGCACAGCATTTCTGTAAGTACACCCAAGCAGATGCTTTCTCCTCCTGTGCTGGCAAACCAGTTTCAGTCTGTTGGCCTTGGAAGCCTGAAGGCTGGCACATGCCTGAGCTAAGAAGTCTGACCAAAAAGCAGGGTGTGCTTGCTTAAGCCTAGTGCCATGTTTCTGCACCCTCACAAGTGACACCAGCAACTGAAATGATTTTCAGCCTGGAGACTGGAATAAAAAATTCTTACAAATATTTTTCATTTATGTGTGTGTACAGATTTTACTACCACATAATGGAAACCCCCCAGTCTGTCCTTTAACATACCGCCAGCCTTCAGCTGGCAGCATGAAGTTTTGGAGGGTCACCTGACACTGCATTAGTTATCCCCACAGGTCACTCCTTTGAAATTTTTCTGTATTTTCAGCATAGAAAATACCCACTTATCCTTCAAAGTGAAAGTTGATCCGTAGTGTATTCCTGCCTAAGTGGCGGAACACAAAAAAAGCAAAAGAACATCAGAAAAAGCCTGCTCATGTAGATCCAGCTCACTCTCTCTAGACTGGTGCAGTCTCAGTCACCTTTCTAATTCCCACATCCAGAGACACACTAGCGCTCAGTCCTAGTCTTTGTCCTCCAGAAGGTTGCATAAGAAATCAAAAAGGATAAATGAAATTCCTCCTTTATTCACCAGGAGTCCAGTGATGGTTTTGGAGGTAAAAATGTCTATTGTAATGCAGTCAAAAACTTCAGATCACAACAAGGAGGGCTACAGGTCACACCACGTGATTTGCAGGTATGCCACAAGAGGACTTAGAGCTGTATTTTACTTCCAGACCAGAGACTGAAGCCCAAACTGTCAGGGAATAAATCAGATTTCAGAGAATACTTCTGAATTTCAGAATGTGTTATTGCCTGAAATGACGTTTCCATGCTCTGCTAAAGACATGACCTGGCTAAGACCTGAGACACAACCAGCACAGCTACCAAGCTATCAAAAGACATTTACATTGATTGTCCTTTGCTACTGCTTTAGTTACCCATGGATTTTTTTTTTAAACAGCCATCTTAATTAAATGTCAATGTATTAAAGGGTCTGCATAACAGTCACTGAATTTAGAACACAAGTGACTGGCTACAACATCAGTAAAAATATTAGCAGAGCAGCTCCTCATCGTACACAGCCTTTCTTTATCCCTCTCCTTGTGTTTCATTTATGACTCCTAGTTCTATTTTTGAAGTTGTAAGTCAGAAACAGAGAGCATACTGCACTATATAATTAGGAATGGAAAAGTCCCTGCAGCCTTTAAACTCTTAGAAGAAAATATACTTAGAAACTTGAATAAGTTCCTATTCACACAGTTTCAACAGAGAATGCATCAGCATTTCCTTTCTTTTTTTTCTTCTCCCCCTACTTTTTCTTCTTAAACTCAGCTGCAAGACTTCACTCCAGACACAAATATGACTAAAAAGCACTTTATTGTTTAAAATACTTTGGATACTTTCTGCACTCTACGGTCTGGGAACTTCTTGGGCAAAGCTGGAGCTCTCCCTCAGTTAACCCTTTCTACCACACTGAGCAGATCCTTTTATCCTTTTAGGCAGTATGTCTTTATCACAGGATGTCTGTTTGTTTGGAAGTGTATATGTACATCTCTTGGCTGAAAATACCCATCAAGCTAATATCTAGAATCCAAGAGAATGTGACTCCAAAGACAGCTCATACATGTCAAAATTGCTACAGTGAAATCCCATGCAAAGACATCCAAACCACATCAGACACGGACAGAGTAGATCTATAGTGGAAATCCACCTGGATCAATATCTTCCATATATCTACAGCCAATTACCTGCAATGCTGAGCTCATTTAGCACTACCTTAAGCTCCTGCACATTCTGCTATGCAGTGATTGATTTCAAGAGGGGACCACTAATGGCTACCAACAGGAATAGAAATGGTAAAGAGAGTAGTCACCACCCTTTAGTGCAAAAGCCTGTCCAATAGATCAAAACCTTGGCTCCTAAAAGCATGATTGCTGCAGGCACACACCAAGGCAGCAAGGTGAGATGGCCATCAAGAAGGCCAGCTGAACTTACTGATCACACCCTTACCAAGGGGCTAGTGGCTCACTCAGAAATCCAGCCCTTGGCCTAATGGAAACACTGCTGCCCCTATTGTCACAATAGAGGAAGGAAGCTGTAGGGAAGCTCAGCTAAAATATGTGGAGTAAGGGGTTTGCTTACCTAAAACATAAAAGCTACATGAGGCAATAATCCAGACCAGGGTTCCATCTAGCCTGTGGCTTCTTTTCCAACAGTGTCCTTTACCGGATGGTAAAGGAAAAATATCAACACAATTTTTACCCAGAATACATTTTCAGGTGCTTGACCTTCCTGAGCCAAAAATACTTTTTTTTTTCATTTAATATCCCTGGATAGATTCTTCTTACACAAATGTAATTGTTTTCAATACTCATGTAAACTCTCAACATCCACAGTGTTCTCTGTCAATGAATCTCACAGCTTTGCTACCAGTTAAATAATTATCTTGATGATTATTTCAACCTGTTGCTTATTATTTTCATTTGATGTCCTCAAATCCTTTTGTTAGGAGAGCAATCATAGCTCCCTGGTCAACATGTTTCTCTCATGTAGTTAGGAAGCAGGAATAATCTCTTGTATCTCACACCTTATTTTTTATCATAAATGACCCTGCCAGACAAACTCTTCAAGCCAAAGGCATTTAGCTGAACTACTGGTAAACATTAATTTCAGAGATGGAAAGACCATCACCCATCTTTCTATATATCTGAGTGCCTCTTGGCTGTAACACAGATTTTCTACTGACCTCTGAAATAAAATGCAGTTTATGTCAAAGTTGGTTTTTATTATGCTTTTTTTTCTGGACAAAAATGACATTGGTTTATGCTGAATAAATTTTCCAGTCAAGCCAAAAATAAATTTAATTCTAGTAAGCTCTGAATTAAAACAAAATTGAATAAACTAAAAGATTAGACAACAATCTGCTGTCTCCAATATCATCTCTCAGAAAAACAATCTCTGCTTCCATCACTGAACCTGTGGGACTTTGTATAATGTAATGCTCTTCTTAAATTGCAGTCATAATATCCCATTCTGAGAGCATCCTCAGTCACAAGATTAGACAGAAAATCTGCCTGTTACTCTGACTTAATGAAGTCTTCACAAATTTTATAGAAATTTACAAGGGCATGTAGTGACAGGGCAGAGGGTAATGGCTTTAAACTGAAAGAGGGTAGACATAAATTAGATATTGAGAAGAAACCCTTTACTGAGGATGAGAAGACACTTGCAGAGGTTGTCCAGAGAGTTGGAACTAGATGATCTTTAAGGTTCCTTCCAAATCAAACCATTCAATGATTCTATGTGATAAAATCTAACAACAAGAGTAACTTGTGCAGGTGTAGTTAAGATTGCTGCTGAGCAGTTTTTGGGGCACCCATAAAGAGGAGACCCTGGTCCACAGCCCCTACCTGACTCTCAAAACACCACTCTCACAGTAAGATTCCTCTGGCCCAAGTAACCTTTACCTGTCTTTGAGAAAGTGAAACAACTTTGAGTGAAAAAAATAAAATACATTGATTTCACAGCCTGTCCAGTTCAGTGGTCTGATAACTCCTCTGGAGGCTGGGGCCTCATGTTCCTGAGAGAGAGGAAAGCAGATTTCCCTTCAGAGGTGAGCTGAAATGTGATTTTGATACTGCTTTTGTGAATGAAGGAAGCTCTGATTTACTCTTTTTTCCCTTTGTCACTTAAAAACAATTTGGACCTAGTTTTGTATCAAAACGTGTTTGCCTGGCTTTAGGATAATGTTCTGAAGTCTTTTTAGACCTGAAATTTGTAGACAGCAAAATTTATGCCGTGATGCTGCCAGCAATCCATTGAGAAATGATCACAAGGGCAACGGAGACTTAACGAATAGGTTATTTAAAGTATTAGAAGCCAAATAAAGAAACAGTATAATTTAAATATATTGACACATACACAGAAAACTTTAAAAAATGTATTATTGCCGAATGCAAGTATTTGTATTTCAAATAATTGCTTTAAAAACCCCCAAAACCTTGGTAAAGCCTTAATCTGAGACAATTTTTTTGCCTTAGGAATGAGTTTGATAGGAAAATTTCAAAACTAATACCATGCAGTGAACATTCATATAACTGAAGAAACTTCAGCTTTGAGTAATAATAATTGTTATAATAATAATAATAACAGTGTCACATTATTGATTTCTAAATCAGTATTAGGTCTGAAGTTTGGTAAGGTATTGACTTGGTATTTCTTAAAATTTACTTATGATGATGGAATGCAATATAGGCAACAATATTCAAAGTTAAAAATGTAAATTCCAAATCGGCTCCAAATATAGTTCTCTATATCCTGACTTTCGGAAAAAACCCCAAAACAAACCACAAAACAACAACAATAACCCAAAAACACCTCGCAGATAAAATTTCTCATAATCTAGTTGAAGGCTGAACTAACACTACAAAGAAGTGCCATCCTTTTTGTGTCTGATAAAATCAGAAAGGTTAAGGATGTTGAACAAACCCAATGCAGAGTGAGGAAAGAAGCAAACGCCCAATTGGTTTAATGCCTCCCAGAAAAGTTGCATCTCCTTATGCATACTTTGAGCATGGGAACTGCTCAAATTAGTTAACTAATGGCAGCTCATCTCACAGGGTGTAGCTATATGGAGTTGAGGGAGGAGCAGCTGACAACCCATTAAATTTGCACACAGACTCAAACAAACTTCTAGAACAAAAGTCAAGTTTCAGAACATTTACAACAGGAGGACCTCTTCTTTTATTATTTATTTTCCTTTATCACAAACATCCTGAAAGCAGAATGATATCCTGTCACTGTATAATGCTTTCACAGGTATAGCTGTTCCAAATCATTTATAATGAAATGATTTTCTGTGTCATCAAGCTTTCAGTTATTGCTTGGCCAGAATAACTCAAGGCAAATTAGGACTTTTGCTAGGTAAGCCACACCTGTGGTAATTTTGTACAGAGTTTATGATCTTCCACATCACACATTACTGCTTTTAGAATATTCCCTGCATAACTCACATCCTCTTCAGACAGAGTTAGGAACCATGATACACAAACATATGTCAAGGTAAAGCTGGCAGGCTGGGAATGAACAAGACACGCAAGCATAAGAAACAAATCAAAACAACTCTCCAAACACAGAAGACCATTTTGTACTTAGCAGACCTGATTTCCACCTTAGCTTACAGGAAATCCAGGATGACTTCACTAAAAGCGTAAGATTTTCAATAGTGCAGCACAAACACAAATACAAGGTGACTCAGGCCAGCAGCTCCGCCAGGTTACACCTGCAGACACTGACCAGAGGGCAGCCACTGCCTGAATGCCCAGTCATCCACTGCCCAGTCGGCAGCTCTGGCCAGCCCATGGTTGTGTTTAAATGTCTCTGTTCAATGGCGAGCTCATGGCAGCAAGGGGACAGCTGAGGAAGCAGACAGGGAAGCATGGGCAGAAGAGGGCAGGATGCTGAGGCTGGCAGGGGCTCCTCAAACCTTCACTGACACAGGCTCAAGCTTGTGTCAAATTTTCTTTATTAACATCTTGTGAGGTCTATAGGAACTACTATTTCCTTTTTCTACTCCCCTCTCCCAAAATATTCTCCCACCCTGCATTTCTTCTCCCTCTGCACTTCTCATCCAGCTCAACCCTCAGCTTTGATATCTTTTGCTCTTACCACATTTTTCCATTCCTCCGTCTGTTCTCTAACTCCCAAGTTATCCTCAGTCTCTCTGCGTCACGTCTCCTGTCACTGCCATGAACGACGCTTTCCTTCGGAAACTACTCCCACTAGCAACCGAATGCTGGAGCTCCCAGTGTATCCAGCCTCTCTTGGCTTGATCCGGATGGCTCTGGCAGCCTCTAATGGTGGCCAGAAGGAAAACTGCTGCTCACAGGACAAGGATTCATGTCTGCCCGTAAACAGCTGAAGCCCAAGTGGAACAGTGGAAGGATGAGCAGAAGGAGGTATAGGTAGCTGTGGGGTGTTGTGAGACAAAGGTGTGGGGATAAAGGAAAGGGAAAGAAAACAAATATCTGTAAAGCCTGAGATGAATGAGGGCATCAGGAAGCAGCCAAGCTCCTCCCAGCTGCAGGGCTGCTTGGCAGGTACTGGAAAGCGCCCAGGGCCCAGGCACTGTAGGCGTGGTAGAGGGCAGGGACAGCTCCAGCTTTGCAGCCCTGACTTACCCTTGGAGCCCTCTGGTTCAGTTGGCCCCAGTGCCATGTGGGGCTTCGAGGCCCAGAGCCCAGGGGTGTGGCAGCAGACTGGTCCAGGCTGTGCTGTGTCCAGCCTGGGGATGGCTGAGGCACTGCCTTGGGGCTGAGGTGTGCTCTGTCCACTGAAGGCACTAAACTGCTCAGCTATTCCTCGGCCCTGGAAAAAATCCTCCCAGCTGACACCAGCACTGTCTGCAGCGTGTTCAGGTTTGTGCAGGAAAACCAGTTACAACAGATAACCCAGGAGGCAATTCCAGGTTCAGGATTTTTTACAAGTAATTTTCATCTGGGGCTCTCAAAGGGTTTTGCAAATATGAACTCGTTTCAGCTTCACAACAACCCCCGTGAGGCAAAGATAATGATCACTGTATCCATTTCACATATGGGGAAACGAGCATAAAAGAAGAAAAGGGCTGTCAAAGATCAGGCCCAGCAAGTTGAGCACAAAACGAAGCAGCATTGCCACTCAGGCACTTGCACTGACAAGCAGAAAACCCTCCCTCCTGCTCCGGTGTGATTGGAATAGCTATTCCCAATATAGGTGTATCCTAAAAAAGAATGGAGGAGGAGAAAACACGTTGTTCAAGTTCAGTAAGAAACTTCACCACCTTCAGAACATCAATACTATTAGGCTGCATACAACATAGCTGCAATCCAGAGTAGAGTGCAAATAGATAGGTAGAAAAAAAAACCCCAAAGCTTGTTTTCTGTTTGCTATGATTTTGAATAAAAGCAGGATGGCATGAAATAAGCGGCACATTAAAACAAACTATTCCTACATCTTGCAAGCTTAATATCAAAATTCACATGCTGTGGGGAAATAAATTCAGAACTGCAGCTCTAATTGCTGCAGCAAAAGTGGAGTAAGGAATGTGACAACGATGACATACTGTCAGGAAATACGGTTTGGCTAAAGCCTGAAAGTCCAAAGTGTACACAAACCACAGAGAATGGACTAGTAGTTTTGGCTGTCAGAAGCAAAAAGTTGACCAAGCTTTTTCTTAGAAGTTTCAGAATCAGATCTTTCCTGGTTAAAAGGAACTTAATTTTTTAAGATAGCTTAAGTCAGTTACTTTTTTGTCTAAATTCTTATTTTCAGGTTTTGTGGAAATTGAAAGAAATGACAAATTCATTAACACCCCAGAAGATTACACCTGTTGAGTACAGGAACAGATGTGAAATATTTTTTCCTTGACTAACACTGACTCCATCGAGAGCTGATAATTTCTAAGGCATGTAACCGCAGAAGGCTTCCTTACTCCAGATAAATTGTCACTGAGCTATTTAAACTCGTAACTGCAGAATTAGAGCAAACATGTTGATGAATTAATCACTTGGACTTGGCTGCATGGTGATGTTCTGCTGCTGCAGCACTCTGGAGCAAATGTAATTTCAGGCAACATGGGTCATAAAGGAACTCTTGGGAGAGAGAGCTGTTAACCAGTTCAGTACATTGCTTGGAATCTCTACTGCAATGGGCATATAACCTAAAGTCCCAGTACCATGCTACATTGCTTAAGTGTTACTCATTTAAGCAGTAGAGTTCAATTAGTGAAAAACAGCTCAGACACATACAGGGGAAGAAACTGATACTTGGTATTACAAAGGAAACATTTTTATAAATGTTCATCACTGATATATATAAAGACATCCCTAAAATTTATCAGTTTCAAATACTACAAGCCAGAGAGGTACCTTCTTTTACTCATTAAATTCTATTCTCTTTACCTGACAATTCAGCTGTTAAACAATTTCCCTTTCCTTTCTTGCATCACATAAGAGAATTTTTCAAAATATTTTCAAAATTATTTTCAAAATAAGAAAATCATAAGTAATGATAAATAATAAAGTATAATCAAATTCAGAGACACACTGGGGATCTGCAATACTGGATGAGGAATGCACACTTCACATAGGAAAAAAGATAAAAGAAGGATTCACCCAAAGAAATGTGAAGTTGTGCAGGCAACAGAGAACAAAATTACACGATTACATATTCCATTGATGAAAAGACATATAAGCTGTTAATTTAAAACATGAGCCATAGTAAGACATGTTCAACTTTGAAAATGTATGAAAATCAGGTTTTGATTTTGTGACCTGCCTTTTTTCATGTACATTCCCAGTTGTAATTCTTTTTTTTTTTTTTTTTAATTCCACAGTAGCCCAAAAAATGATACACACAGATACACAGACAAACAGACTTAATAAGATCAAACTTCCTAACACAAACCAGGACAGAGTGAGCAGTCAATAATTCATGATTTAATTTATGACTGTCTGCAAAGCAAGCATGTTTTGCCTAATGGGGTGAATGCCTCTTTATTAACTTACTGCTAAATTATGTACTGAACTAATAGCATTGTCAGAGGCCTGTAAACAGTGCAGATATGAATCAGTGTTTTGTGGCAGCACCATAATTATAACAACATCCTGAACAAGCTGTATGCCATTGCAACGCACATAGACCTGGTACTGATAGGCTTAATACAAGATCAAAAGTTAACAAATAGGGACTTAGGCAGTGAATCACAAAGCAGACACACTTCTATTTTGATATATAACGATGGTGAAATAAAGCCAGTTCCCAAGCTGGATTTGAAACACATGACATGCTTGTAAAGAACATGATCTCTCCTGGGAATAGCTCTTCACATTAATCTGAAAGAGCCCCATAGCATGACTCTAAATTCACTTCTTAGTAAGCAATCTAGAGCTATAAATGGACAACAATGGACAACAACTGTTTGTCTGCTGCTGCTGGAGGGATCTGGGCTTCAGATTTTTCATCAGAGGCAAAGCACAAGCCACAGGGCAAAGACTGAAGGGGGTCCTTTATCTAGACAGCTCTCAGGTGGGGACTCACTTCTGCTTCCTCTCCTCCATTTCTTCTTTCCTTATAGTTTCTCAGGTAAACTGCACACAATACCAGTGTTTCTTAATTCCAGTTTTCAAGCTTTGACTCAATGGCATAAAATTGTAATTTTTCTTCTCTCTTTCATTTTAGTGAAACAGACATATTTTAAAAATTCTGATCAGAATGCAATCTTTAATTTTTTCTTTTTTTTTTTTTTTTATTAACAAATATCCATGAGAAAGGATCTTCAGAGTTCCTCTCCTGCTAAATTTATAATCCTTTCACACATCATAGCGGGTTAGTTGACAACTGAAGGGAACACTAATTTGTTTAAAGCCTTTGCTGGTAGGCATTTAACTGAAGCCTGTAAGGCACAGAAATATGAGAGAAGGAATCACTATTCTATTCCAAGCTTTCTCCCTGATTTACTACATGACTGAGGGCAAGTTATTTTGGTTCTTGTCTCCTGCCATTAAGCGTGTGTATAACGTTCCTCTCCTCACACCAAATCACTCTGAGAGCTGGGGGGAGGGGAATCCAATTGGGAAACCTGATATGGAGATGGCAGAACAACACAGCATGCCTAGAAAAATGCTGTGGTTTCACAATCGATCCATTTTTCTCAACTTGTTTTAGGTTCTTCTTAAAAATGTCCACCATCTTAAGGAAAAAAATGATAGGTTCGCAAATGGAAAGAGACTGGAAATCAGTGTTTGAGAAAAAAAGAATGAATGAAACAGCTACAGGTCTGGGCAGCTAACCAGCACAATGTGCCTCCTTCAGGGACAACTACCTTCTTCCCTTTGACTCACCCCTCACACCAACACTCTTTTTAGTACAGCTCAGGCTCAAATACCAAAATAACCTTTGCTACCAAGATTAACCCTTGAAACGCAAGCTCAAGACTGTCCAAATCTATTTCTCACTCCCGTGAATAAACTCATTCATATTCAGTCACATATGCAGTAACAGATATTTGTATCACAGATTCAGTAAGATTTCCATGACCAAGAGATTGGTGTAAAACATAAGATTTGAATCCTTGATCTATTCAAGCTTCTTTTATCTGTCTTTTTAGATCCCGAGACCTTTTAAAACTCATGTTTTAAAACTTGAAGGAAAGAAAGAAGGAAAAGTGTAGTTTTGGTAACAATAGATAAAGAACTCATGACCCTCTCATTCCTGTATACAGACTCTTGAGAAAAATATCTCTACCATAAGATCAGAATTGGACTGTGTGAAATTCTAATCAACAAGAATGGTTCTTGAATAAAGAACAGCTTTGGTTTATGACTGCTGAAAACAAATTCATATTTTGGAAGTCTGTTCTCTTTTAAACTTGATCATAATTGAAAACCCTGCATTATGCTTTTAGGGTTTTTTTTTTCCCCCAATCAAGTTATACCACTATACTGTGCTTCTAATTCCATAAGCTGACCACTCATTTTCACAGAGTACGATGCTGTGACCACTTCTCCAGGGAGCCTGTTCCAGTGCCCAGCCACTCTCTGGGTGAAAAACCTTTTTCTAACATCCAACCTAAACCTCCCCTGGCACAACTTCAGGCTATTTCTTTGGGTCCTGTCACTGGTCATCACAGAGAAGAGATGAGTATTTGCCCCTCCTCTTCCACTCACTAGAAAGTTGTAACTGCAATAAGGTCTCCTCTCAGTCTCCTCTTCTCCAGGCTGAACAGACCAAGTGACCTCAGCCACCCCTCAATACAGCTTCCCCTCAAGGCCCTTCACCATCTTCATTGCCCTCCTTTGGACACACTCTAACAGCTTAATATCTTTCTTATATTGTGGTGCCCAAAACTGGACACAACATTCAAGGTGAGGCCTCACCAGTGCAGAGCAGAGTGGGACAATCCCCTCCCTCGACCAGCTGGTGATGCTTTGCCTGATGCCCCCCAGGACACGTTGGCCCTCCTGGCTGCCAGAGCACTGCTGACTCATATTCGACTTCCTGTCAACCAGGACCCTCAGGTCCCTTTCCATGGCATTGCTTTCCAGCATCTCATTCTCCAATTTGTATGTATATCCCAGGTTGCCCCATCCCATGTGCCAAATCTGGCACTTGCCCTTGTTGAACTTCACATGGTTGGTGATTGTCCAGTCCTCTAATTTGTCAAGGTCTCTCTGCAGAGCCTCCTTGCCTTTGAGGGAGTAAACAGCTAGTCCTAGTTTTGTGTCATCTGCAGACTTGCTTAGTATCCCTTCTAGTCTTGCATCCAAGTCATTTATGAAGATGTTGAAGAGCACTGGGCCCTGTGGAACCCCAGTGATGGAGCCCTGTGGAACCCCAGTGGTGACAGGTCACCAGTCTGATGTCACCCCATTCACTGTTACCATCTGTGCTCAACCTGTGAGCCAATTATTCACCCACCATAGGATGTTTATCCAGCCATGTGCTGGACATTTTGTCCAGAAGGATCCTGTGGGAGACAGTATTGAAAGCTTTACTGAAATCCAAAAAATTACATCAGCTGGCTTCCCTTGATCAACTAGGTGGGTTACCTTGTCATAGAAGGAAATCAGGTTTGATAAGCAGGAAGACTTTCTTCTCATAAAGCCATCCAAGGGTGGACACTTCACAACCTCTCTGGGCAACCTGTGTACCAAGTCAGTGACCCTCATGGTAAAAACGCATTTCCTCATGAAAAGATGAAATATTATGTGTTTTTTCTCCGTTGCCTCTTGCCCTATCACTGGACACTACTGATAAAAGTCTGGCTCCTTTGTCTTCATTCCATTCCATCAGGTATTTATAACTGATATTTATGTAATAATAACTATACATTTCCTACTGGAGAGTTACTCCTTCCCAGGTGGGGAAGTTGCATTTGCAATTGTTGGATTTACACGAAACTTCAGTTGACCTACTCCTCTGTCAACCCATATATAAATGTAAAACATTGGCAAGGGTCTGAAGCATTGAGTCAATTTCTTGCAGGTTGCTTTCATAGTCTTGCTATTTGAAGAAATTCACTCAGCTAAGTCAGATCAAAGGAACTTCATGTAAAATGCAGCAGAAGTGACTTTACAGGCTTTTATGACTTAAAAAGAGAAGTAGATATAGAATCCAGTTCACACAGTCCACACTGCTATATAATGTAGAATATTTGCAGGCAGAGTCTGAAGAAAAATGGGCACAAAAAGTATATATTTTTCAGTCCATTAACACCAATCTCTCATTCTCAGGTAATTAAAAATTTGGCTTTTGTTAGGAACCTAGGGTATCACTGTTCTTGGCAGATGCTACTAAATGTTATTGAGCTTTTGTTCCTGTAGAGTGGCCTTGGCTGATAAACTCTCCCTGTTACAAAAAATTAATTATCATGTAAGTCAGGAGAGATCGCCCCAGGATAGGCCCCTTCAGTGGCATATCAGTAATGATCACTGACAATTACATTTTCAGGTGTTCCTAAAATATGACAATGTTGTGTCTTTGAAGCAAAGTGAAACCCACTTACCAGATAAAACAAGGAAAGGAGAAATCTTTCTAAAATCTATGAGAATAGGAAAAATTACCATGCCAAATATATACTTAGAATATTATCTAAGTCTTTGGAATAACTATTCTTGTACCACTAAACTTGTACTACAAAACAAAGTTTGCCAGATCTAATCTTTATGTGGATTAATGAATTGTATTAGTATGCTATTTTTTGGGGTCTTAGAAGGTCTTTCTAAGGCATTTACAAAACAGAAATAATCATGAGTTAAATTTACAGTAGTTAATACAGCATTGAGTTATGAAATATTTAAATAGTAAGACAAAATACTTTAATGGCTTCTGTCTTCTTAACAGCTTAAACTAAAAAAGTTTTCAAATTTTAATTAAAAACTCTACTAAAATGATACCATTGTTTTTTGCAAGGGATTCTTTCTTGTTTGTAGAAAGAAAGTTGAACGGTTCATACCCTCCTATGTTGTTCATCTTGCCAAATTTAACAGCATTATTTCCAAATACTGGTGCGTTTCTTCATGGTCTATTTTCCATGAAGCTCATCTGGCCCAATGCAGACATATATAATACAAATCACTACAGCTGGACTAGTTAAACTCCTTTTCATTTGAGTTACCAATGAAAATATAGGCTTTTTTGTTCTATTCCATTTTAGACATTGACTTTAGGATGAGATGAATCACAACCCAGAAATGTTTAGGTTTTTTCTTCACTGACTATTAGGATTCTCTAAGCTTAGGGGTAGATAGTCGCACTTTAGTCATAAAGTGACATGAGATTAGTCCTACTCCTTATGTCTGCAATCTAATTAGTGAAAGTGTAAATTCTTCAGGCAATGCCAACCACCATGACTCCCCACCGCTATCACAATAAAAAAAAAAAAAAGAATTGTTTCCTAAATCAAATTACTAACATAGCATAAGAAATATTCAAAACTTGCTCTAAAACCAGGCCAACTCCACTTATTTTTACCTTTGAATTAAAGGAAAATGCTTTGGGAAAAAATGTTGTTGCTACCATCTGGTTACATTTCATGAATTTTAGACCATCTGTTTTTGGCAAAGGCTCCCAGAGCCGATTCCAGTGCTGAGATCATGAAAGCATCAGAATTTTATCCCAAGTCTTTCCAGTTAAATTGCCTTTTTTGGAGCATCAGCAGGCTTCACAACCAACGGATAGGCAACAGCCACTATGATAGATGGAAGCCTTTCTGCATTCACTCCATAAGGAAAGACAATCACAAACACTTCTGTGGTTTCTCTTGTTTAAGAGATATGCTACCATGTATTTGAGAACCCCTTCAAGTGACTTGTGTGCCCATTTCAGGAACTACAGCAATAAGCTACTCTGGAGATGACTCAGAACATAGAGCTTAGCCATAAAATCCTCATGGAGCAAAAAAAAAATGCTTGGGAACAATGGTAAACTGTTCACTACTGCAGTCAAATCACAGGAAACATCTGCAAATAGCTATGGTTTTTTAGAAATGGCTTTATAGTTTGGGAAGTCTTGATAGAGTTGATGTATAACACCAATTTGTAGTTCTTCAGCCACGAACATACAAAAACCAGCAGAGAAGACTTGCAAGCTGATATGCTAGTTCCCTCCTCCTGTCTCCATCTTGCCTTTTTCTCTAAAGGAAATCACTGGTACAAAGATGGAGGTGGCATCATCAAATGCCACTTTATACAGGACTTAACTAACCTTATTCAGTTGGTTTAAGCTACTTAAATCAGACCCCTTAGCAAAAAGGAGACTCTTGTCATGTAATTTACTTCCCCTGAACTCATCAAAGACCCAGTTGGCATTTGCATCCTAGAGAATAATTATAATAATTAGACATTTCATTTCCAAATGTACATAACAAATTCGTTTTTACCTGAGTCTTCCATCCTCTGCTGCAGCTCCTCCTGGTATAATCTTAGTAATGAATATGCCAGGATCATCCCCAATATGTGGGTTATCTGTTCCACCAGCAATACTGAATCCCAGGCCAGAATTCCCCTGGAAAAATAATCAAAAGTAAATTCATCACTCGGATGCTAGATTTCTACAGAATTCATTTGTAGTGCAAAAGCAAAGTATCCTTGCTTCTTAAAGAAAGCACTTTATTTGGCAAATCCATACTAGAAGGCAGGTGACTCAGTCAGAAAACGTCAGCTAAAGAACAGAGGCTGTGAACACAAAGATTCTCCAGTGTTAATGACAGAGTTAATGGATACTCCTACAGAAACAGGATTTGACCTAAATTTGTTTTCAAAAGCAGTCACATAAATTAGCATCTGAACTCCAACATTAATTCATCCAAGTCAATGAAAGCTAGAGGCTAAAAACACTCCAAAGCTTTGTAAAAAGGCTTTCCAAACCACCATAATTTACAAACAGAAACAGTGAAAACCATTTCACTGAAGTATTTTACAACACTAGTTTCTGTTGAAAAGTGATCATGGTTCAGAGTCACATGCTTTAAAAACAAACAAAAACCCCCAAATCTACACAATGAGATTATTTCTTTCATTTTACTGATTTGCTAGAATGACATGTTTGAAAGACATTATGAGGGTCTACTCAATAATCTCACTTACTACCTTTACTATTTGTGAGAATACCATGAAAGATAACTGGACATGCACACACTTGTATACACTTAGAAATTAAGTCACTGTTTTTCGCATATAATTCCAAACCCACAATCCTAATTCTTTTTTTGGAAATATGTATTGGTTATTATGCTTTTTTGTACAAGTTAAAATTAAGTATATTTTTTTTCCTGTGTAAATGAACTTTTTTTTCCAAGAAATGGCTTATATTTCTTTCTTATTTGTAGAAAGGTAGACGCAGGTTTAAGAACCTTCTGTGCATTTGGGATGTCAAAATTCAATGCAATACTTGATTCTTTAAATCTCCCTCAGCCAAAAGTGGTTTTATAGTTAGGTATTTAGGCTTATCACAATGATATAACTGTATTTATATTGCAGAATATGTAGACTACTGCAAATGAAATATATTCAGGGAACTAAAATACTTTTACTTCACCAACTTCTCAGATTATTGGGAGTTTCTTTCTTCTACTTCTGCTTGTGGTCAGGCATCTAGTTCAGTTCTAGTGAGAAAAGTTATTACTAAAAATGGCACTTCCATATTTTTTCCTAAATAATTTATATCAAATCTCATTCCCACATTTTTGAAGTGTACTTCAATTAGCGGATCAAACATGTGGTGCATTTTGTGTGTGAAAGCCTGTATCTCACCTGCCTGCAGCATGTCAAATTCTCAACTCTGTTATTAGTATTCCACATTCACAAGAGATGTCATTCGTATTATAGTACTGAAACACTCTGTATATGTTTTCTGTACAGTCAGTAAACACCTCCAGGCCAGCATTATAAATCTTTGATTTAATCTCACTTTCATCATTAGGATCATCTCGGATTCAGGTTATTCTCCCAATATTTTAACATATGCCTAATTATACAGCACACTATATGGTAACATGCAGTCTGCAAATACTTTTAAGAATATTTTTCTGAAAACTTCTCTGTCATATAATTAAGCTAATTGTGTAAAACATCGGAAGGGAAAAAAGGCTACTTATACACACTTCAGGAAGCCTGGAACAAAGGCTTTAAAACACTAGTAAAACCAGAGGCAAATTTCTAGAAATTTTAAGTAAGTAGTAGTTGGTTTCCAAGAAGAAAAAACAACAAGCCTCTAAAAATAAAATAAAATTTTTGTGTTTCTTCTTAACTTCAAAGAGATTTAAAAAATATACAGTAATCTGTGTTTCTGAAGAGAGGCAGATTGTGAAATCCCCAAAACTTACTTTTGATAGAGAAAGAGCATGAGAAATCTGCAAGGAGAAATCTGGGCATAATTATTAACACGAAACACAAACAGCCATATCATAATAAAAAAGGGGTAGCTGAAGAGCTTTAAAGAAAATCAGAGCTTGCCTGTTATGTGGGGTGTGCTTAGCTGTTATAGTCCATGACAGAAAATTCATTAGATTTTTTTAGCAGGAAATAATTTCTGAAAAAGTTGCACATTTTCCCTGCACTCTTTTCTTCCTACCATGCCTTTTTCCATTAACGTTTTAGAGCCAAAATATACACCAATGCTGAGTATAAGCAATGATGACATAAAACTGCTACAGACTTCTCAAGAGAATCAGTGCTAGCCCTGACATTTATCCATAAATGTGCATCTGTTACACTGCAAGACTATTCCAATTCTGCCCCTTAGGAGTAACCTTTTAAATGAACAGGCCAACACTCTTCACTGGCACTTCTGTATTCAGAAAATTTTAAGCAATTATTCTGGCTGTAGTCCTTGACTTGATCAACAGGATCTACAAGCTGTCAGGCACTAGCTGCCTCAGCAGCTAGGTATATCCCTTCAAGGCTTTCCTGCACCAGAAACTTCACGCAAAAGATAAGAGAAATTGCACTTTTTTTTTCTATTGTGGTTCTTCAAGCGTCTGCATTGTCTATATGAAAAAATCCTCTTTGTACCCAAGATCGAGGCCAATAAGGCTAAAAGCATAGCTACAATTGCTCATGGGTAAATTGGCCTTTTAAGAGCTTTGGGTCGAAAAGTAATGCAATAGAAGCATTCTGGTCAAAAGCTACTGTATTTCAGTTTTCAGCAGCAACACTGATGTGCTGATCTCTCCTCTTCCCTCATGCCTCCCTCCATGCTCTGCATCTAGTGTGCAGGTTCACCAGCATATGGTTGTTGTATTAAAAACTTATTGTAGTTGTCAAGCTGTAATTCTAAGTAATTCTAAGTTCCAGATAAGTACTGTCTACTACAGCAATATTTCCTGAATATTTCTGCAAGTGAGTAAGTAAAATATCCTTTACTTTTTGTACCTCCTTTGTCCCCATCCCAGAAAAAAAAAAGTATGGTAATTATCTTCACAGCTTTCACATCTGTCTCACTCCCATTTCACGTTAACCAATGACAATGTTGTCCCTCAACCCAAAACAACGACTGAACCATGGCATTTTCCAAGGTGGAACATTCACTCTTTTCCTCATGCTGATTCATGTTTGGGAGTGGTTCCCCATAAATATCTGTCAAGTTANTCTTGGATGCTTACAAAGCAAGTTAATGAGCTCAGAGGTCTGTTGACAATGCAGATAAATGCTTAATAAGAACTAATAGCAACTGATACGGAGGAGAAGAGATGCCAAGCAACAGAAATTTTCCTCTTTCGGAATATTCCATTGATACTTTTTAATTGAGATTCCTATATAGGCCTAAATATGCTTGCCTGTTTTGTTTCAGGATTCTTCAGTAGAAGTGATCTATGCAAAAATGCCAAAACACATGTAGGGGACAAAAAAACCTGAACAACTCTCAGACCTACAAACTTTAATGGTATCACTCAAACATGATTATTCACATGTTCAAATATATATAATACACATAATTCTATGATTCTATATAAGGGTTCACATCCAAACCATTTAGTGTTCAATTCTTATTAACTAAATTATCTCTTGACCTAAATCTTTCCATCTCTTTGCTCAAGCTCAATAAAAAACCTCATATAATTAGTAACCGACTATACATGGAAGATTTGCATAAAATTGCACAGCAATAGATGGATGAATGTACTTTTTAACTGTTAGCTTAATTTCGCACTGGCTTCCCCGCCTTCTGTTGCAAGGCTTCAGTCATACACACATCCTGGCAAAAGGCTTAGCATAGCACAACATGTCCAGTTTGACATGCAAAAACCCCCCATTGCCTCAGTTTCCTCCTATTCATGCTGGATATCTCATGCTTCTCAGGGATTTACCACCAAGCTCAAATTTATCTCTTGGCTCAGCTTTACTTTTCAAACAGAAAATTAGGTCAAACTACCACATCAAAACAATTTCTCCTAGACCAGCCCTTGAGGCCACCTTCCTGCTGGAAGGTCAGCACTTCTTCTTACGGTTTACTACACCAGCCTGTCTCCTTTACGACTTTATCAGATGGGGCTTTGCACCACCACAAAGACCAGATGAGTTCTTTATAGCTCAGCCTGAGCAGGGAACAGACCCGGATGTAATTCTT
>WEIV01013020.1:1244-21681 GCA_013390005.1 Calyptomena viridis | reverse complement strand
GAAGAAAAAGCAGTGTTAGTTTAAAGCAAAACAGTTAGCATACATAAGTTACAGCTTATGTCACCCAGCATCCCAAGTAAGGGGGTAGAGAAGAGGAGATGCCTGTCGGCTTCCTCTGCAGTTAGCATGGAAAGCTTCTCTCCCAAATTCTACCAGTTTGTAACAGCTTTTTATACTTTCTTTCCTCCAGAAGGAGTGCTACGGTCAACATTTCTAAATTTGGGGCAGAAGGTCTCATCTGCTCCCAGCTTTGAAGATTGTTGGTGATACCTTCATACCATCAATATTCTTCCAGTTGCAGGTGTTTATTTATGTTTAGGGAAACCTTCATGTCCTTCATTATCTGCGAAATGGCAGTTGTAGTCTCCCTTTCTTTCCCCACTCTGGGAAGAAGAACAGGACATGCTTTCTCAGCAATTCTTAACTTCTGTTGTTCAACCCCTGTTTCTCACAACTGCAGTTCTTATTTTACTTTTGTGGTATTGATCTTGTCTTCCAGCAAGTAATATCAACCAAATGTAGACATTTTTATTATATTTTAATTCTAGCATTTACTTTAAGACACCAAGGTTGAAGGGAGTCACAATGCGTTTGAGGCTAGAGATAGACTTTGAAGAGGTTTCCTAATGAGTCCTGCTGCAGTTTTCAGTTACAAAGTACTACATTTTGTTTTCTCTCCCCTGTGTCCTAAATACAGATTTCAATACAGTAGCTTCAGTAGATACCACTCAAGAAGAGGAAACTGCCAAAGTGGATGATGCATCTGTTTTAACATCTGACAGTGATGACAGGTTCCATCCTTTCCAAAATCCACGATGGTCTACCAGAGTTTTTGCTGCAGAGTGCGTTTGTAAAATTATAAACCAGTGTGAAAATGCAGGCAGTGCACATTTCGACATAACTTTGGCTCAGGAAAGAAAACAACGTGATTCAAGAGGTATTTGTTAAGCACTGAAAGAATTTCATAGAATGCAAAGTCTGCTTAAAATAAATATTAACTCTTTGCATCTTAATGAAATTTATCATTGATTTGTTGTTTGCCATCAATGAAGCCTATAATTATTCTGATTGGAAGCCTATATTCATTAAGATGTAGAGCAATTTTTGTTTGCTAAAATATTGGCATCTTACTAGAGCGTTTACCCTCACTTTCCTGGTTATAGTACCATGGTGTATGCATAGGAAGCCACTGTTTCTGCATAAGCATTGGCAGTCAGAAGTGATAGCTGACAGCAGCCTACAACATCACAGTTTGATATCTGAGAATATGACAAAAAAAATGCTACTTTTTTCTTTCCATAATTGACATAATTACCAGTAGAAACACTGCCATTTTTACTACCTCCTTTACCTGGAGGTGTTTTCCTCAACAGTTTTTTAGAAAATCTGCCTCATTCATAAAGATATTTATGCTTTATTCTAAGTACTTCTTTTTACATTTAAACGGAAAGCAACCTATATCAGCTAACATAAGATATTTAAGTAAGATGGTTGCATGTGTGAGCTGCCTAAAGTGATATGTGTTGAGGTAAATGTAAAATATATATTTTGAAAATGTTTGGAGCAGTGTTATAAAACACCTTACGTCTAAATCTAAATTTAATAAAACTATTTTATTTTTTTAATTTCTGTTTTCAGATGACTTTTTGGTATTGCATTTAGCTGACTTGGTCCGTATGGCTTTTATGGCTGCCACAGATCACAGTGATCAGCTTCGTCTTTCTGGGCTTCAAACATTGCAAATTGTTGTTCGGAAGTTTGCAGCTGTTCCAGAACCAGAGTTTCCAGGTCATGTAATTCTGGAGCAATATCAAGCCAATGTAAGCACTATTACTAATAACTTGGAAAAGTTTAGAGTTACAGTCAATCACTAAAAGAAATTCACTTCTGCAGTTCATAGGGCCAGAGTAGGTTTCAGTTAGTTTGTTACTGAAAACGTTGTTAATTTCTTTGGACTTCCTTAGAATTCATCTTTTCAGTTGGGATATAATATTTTAGCTCCAATGTTTTTGACGTTTCAGCATTTTCCTCTCCTGAAGACAGCAAAACCAAAGTAGATCATTGGTAGGTTCTTTTTTGGCAAGCATTGGTTTCAAAGTGTGGAAGTATTACAAAGGATATTAGGAACAACTATCATTTTAAACTCTGCTTAGAAGTAAGTAGCCTTTGCACACTGGCAGTCTTGGCCAATAAATAAGCTGGAGGAGGTAAAAGCATGGATTGTACCCACAAGGTCCATTTCAGTTAAGTCTTGGTTAAGACTTAGATAAAAGGTGTCCTAATCATTTTGTATTCCAGACTGCACTTGGCATTAGATATGACAGTCAGCTGTGTTAAGCCCCATCTGGCTCCCATTCTTCAGTTTCTAGCAGGGATTGAATAGGTCAAATCAATTTCTCTTATAGGTATGGAGAGATCCTGACACTGAAGGCATCCTAACCTACTTTATTCTTGCTTTTGCTATTAGAACTCTATTTTACTAGCACTTCTTCGTGGGAAAGAAGTGCCTTGACCTATCTGGAACTACCAAGGGAAAAAATGCACTATCTGTTCTTGCTGTCCAAAACCATCAAGCAGGTCACAATTAGAGCTAATAATTTTCCTTTTAACCTTCAGTAGCCTTAAAGTGTTTCTGCTAATGCTACATATAGATCTCATCAGCTGTTTCATGGAAGTTTAAGAGATGTGAAACAGTTAAATATTAAGTCTTTGTCTTCTAATTATTTTTCCAGTGCAGTATCATAATAATCCACAAAAATATGGTTATAGATTTTTGTTCAGAAGTTCCTTAAATCTGAGCTTTAGGGGGGTCTTAAGAAACATTAAAAACATTAAAAAATGTTAAATTAAAAAACCAAATCCTTTTCACTTATTTTCACAAACTTGTATTTGCAGTACTTGTATTATGCTTTCATTCCAAAGAGCATCAGACTTAAGTCTGAGTTTTCAGAAACATGCCAAAGCAGCACGGGGAATTTTTATTGGCCTTTAGTGAAACAGCTTTTAACAGTGAAAGTAGGTAAATTCTCTACAACAAATATGTTTGTGTGTTCTTTATTAGGCAAATGGGGTTTTTGCTCTCCTGTTTTTCACTTTCCAACATTGACCAACTTGAGCTGTTTGTTTCCTTAAATCTGTATTCTTCCAAAGTCACTCATTAGGTGTCTTGCAAATCTCTTTCATGGTTTGGAGCATTGCTTTTTTCTTTTGGGGGCTACTCATCAAGCCAAGCATTCAGGAAAGGAAGAGGTTTCTGTTTCAGTTTTAGACTGTGCAAAAAATAGAATCGACTTTGAAGACCCCTCTCGTCTTCAGTGTAAGCAAAACAATAAAAATATGACTGCAACTGTTTGTCTGCTCTTTAAACTCACTGAAACAGTCTGTGAAAAAAGAAACTGTGCTTTATAAAGGAAAATTGTAACAGAGCCTGATTATGAAAAGTAAGTGTTTAGTTAATTATTCACTATGTATTAAACATTGTATAATTTCTCTTTAGGTTGGAGCAGCACTTAGGCCTGCCTTTGCTCCTGGAACTCCACCTGATGTCACAGCACAAGCATGTCAGGCAAGTGTTCAAAGTCAGAAGTCTTAGGTAATAGACCCTCTGAAATATTTTTTTTTGCTTGATATGCAACACAAGAAAAAGGGAAATCATCTAGCCTCAAACCCATAATGCATACAAAATAATGTTGCCTGTGTTACTTCTATATTGTGACAACTCCTAGATTTTTTGCACTTCAAAGTCTTTTGAGAAACTTTGTGGCAGTTGATACTTTGGTTATTATTTGTGACACTCCAGTAATGTTTCTGGCTTTCATTACTTGAGTATACTAAACAGTAGTGTCATTTAACATTTATTATCATCTGAGAGTAAATGTGTCTTGGTAGAAATTAAATCTGGTTTTCATAATTTTACAGATGAAACAAAGAGTATCCAGTGGTGTTTGTTTTTTGTTGCTCATTGTTTCTGTTTCACAACACTAGGTATGCAGTGCCTGGATAGCAAGTGGTGTAGTAAGTGATATTAATGACCTTCGAAGGGTTCACCAGTTGCTTGTGTCCTCTCTGGTCAAAGTGCAGGCTGGAAAAGAAGCACAGAATCAACAATATAATGAAAGCACCTCAACTATGGAGATACTGGCTGTGCTTAAGGCTTGGGCAGAGGTTAGTATAACAGCTCTGGAACATTAGTCTTGATATCTGATAGGTAAGTTAGAACCTTTCAGAGAGAATTTTCAGGAATATCTTACATGTGTCATTAAATAGAAGGTGATGGCCCCTTGCTTTGCTTTGCTACCTCTAAACAGTATATGAACTTTGTAAACTTGACAAAAGCACTGCTAATTAAACCATTGGTATTATACTATACATTAAGAATAATGTCTCATACTTAAAAATATTAATTTCTTGAGATCTTGTAGTATTTCAATATTCATTTGAAATTGCATTTTATAAATGGCTATGGTGATGGTCCACTGAATGTACCATTTTAAATGGGTGCTGTTTTTCTCATTTTCTATTGGCATTTAATTCCTTATAAATAGTTCTTGTAACTTAATACTGTCAGTTCAGTACTGCATTAAGTTAACCAACTTAAACGTCAGCTCACATGAATGCCTGTTTTAATACATGTAAATGCAAGGTTAAATATTTAAAAGTAAAAAAATGTGAACAATGTGCGTAATTTCTAGAAGATGTGTTTTAGAAACAGTGATAATGGCTTTGGATGCTAATGGTTGATAACGAGATAATATGAATATGTTATGTAGGTATATGATATTTCAGTGTATAATAAGGGAGCTATTTGGGGGGAAAAAGTAGGCAATAGATAGCTTTTATGTGAACATTTGTAGGAAAACATACCGACCTCTCATATCCATACTTGAGAAAGGATATTGGCAAAATAGGAAAGCCAGCAAGTGGGAAACAAAAGCTATCAAGTGGGAAACATGCGTATATTGAACGTTGAAAACATGCTTATATTGAGAGCATTAATCTATTTAATCTGTCGAGGAAAAGAAAAAATACTGAGATCAAGTTAAAATTATTACATGAAGAAAATGTTTTTAATAGCATGGTCAGAAGCTAGGACAAAATTCAGACTCGATGTGAGGCTCAGCTATCAGAAGTGAAGACCTTTAGATTGTTCCAGCCTATGATTAAGATCACTGGAATTCTTTAAAGCAAACTCTATATAGCCTTCTATAAGCTTTTGTGACCTGTCATTTACAAATATTTCATTTAATCCCTAGGCAGTTCTTTCTCACTTAGAATCTTACCTATTTCTTGTTTACTGAAATTGAAGGAATTCCCTCATCCTGTTGCTACAGGGAGATATGAAAAAAGGGCTTGGCAGGTACTTAGTTGCTGGCCTGGGACAACCCACTACAACTAGAAAACTTGAAAAAAGATACAGCGATCAAAGTTGCAGGAGGCTACTACTCACCAAAGCTAACTTGAGATTTCTTGAATCTAAATGTCTCCTTTGTGGTTGAAAAGAACTTCCCTCCAGGTGCATTCTGGAGAGACTAAAGAGGACTGTTGGTCTGAAACATTCTCAGTTGTATCTTTTTCATAACTAGGGAAGCATCTAGGGATATTAACATTGAAATTAGCCTATTGATGTTAACACCCAAAGTCTGCAAAGTATGCTGGACTGTGTAGCCTTCCCCCTGTCAGGGCTTGCCGAGGGGTGAGTGTGCCCCTGCACTCCCCGGGGGTGGCTGAGGGAAACGGAGGACAAAGAAGGTGCTGGCGGCTCTCCATGGTTGCATATAATACAAGTTTATTCACTCCAGAGGGCCTTCTGGAGGGTCCAAGCTTATCAAGGATAACCAGGGAAAGAGCCCTTCCCATTTCTGGCCCCTGGTTCTTATAGGAGCTCCAGCCAATGGGAAGGGAGGACAAGGGAAGGGGACAAACTATCTGGGATGAGGGGTAGGGATGTAACAGAACATACCAAGTATAACAGTGAGAAATACATGCTAATTACACATTACCACAGGACTGCACTCTTAATTCTTTACTGCTAACACAGAGTAACACATAGTTTTGAGAAGTCAGTTGCAAGTTCAATATGTCATTTCAGTTAAAAGTTTTAGGAATGGTTTGACTGTTGGTTTGGGGTCATGATTATAGGTGTATTATTTGGTAAGTTCTTCAGTCTTGTAGCTGTAACTATAAAAGGGTTTGATGGTTGGAAGCAGAAGGTGGACAAGTAAAATATTGATTTTTAAGAGCAGAGAAGTTAACTGCAGCTGTGTTTAGGAATTTTAGTAGTTTTCCCTTTTTTGGGACTCTTGCATCGTGATTAGTAGGGGAATTGTTTCAGAAGGTTTAGAAAATAAGTGCTTGTTCACCCATACCTACTGGACTTGAAGCAGGAATAGATTCTAGAAAACCTCATGTCTGTTCAACAGGCAGTCATGTTAGTAATCACAGTAGTTTTCCAGGTGTTAATACTTGTAACTCTCTATCCAAATATATCAACAGGTTTACATAGTTGCAGTTGAAAAGCAGAAAAATCAAAGTGATACACACAATCACTGTTTGAAAATTACAAACTCTGCAGAAGACAGCTACAGAGATGTAACATTTTCAGCCAGTGGACTTCTGGACTTGGTACAGGCAGATCTGGGAACACTAAGCAAGCTCTGGCTCGCTGCACTTCAGGATTTTGCTCTCTTAACTTTGCCTTCAGAATATGCATCACAACTACCTGCTGAAGGTAAAAAGGCAAATCAGTTGTATTTTCATAAACCACTTGTCAGCATACTGACTTGTAAGTAAGATTAAATTGTATAGAGAATAAACATGCTTGTGTACCTATCTAAAGATCAGGATGGCTTTTGAGAACAGAGGTTTCCCTGATGTGAAAAGTGGCTTTTGGTGTTCTTGTTTGTTGGATAACTTTATGGTTGAAAGAAGAAATGTGTAATTTATTGGATTTTGTCCAAATAAATCTAAATCAAGTGCTTTCATTGGTCCGAATTTTAATATCAAACATTAAAAATTAAGTTATATATGAAGGACATGATAAACATAATTTCAATCTTTTCCTCATAGTTTCACAATACATTATAAACGTAATTTCAATAAAAAGAAGAATCTCCTTTTAAGAATGGGAAAATACAGTAGTTTGAAATAAATTACATCCTTAAGGCTAACTTCTTTTCTTGTAGGTGGTACATTTTATACAGCAGAGACGATTGAAAATGCCAGACCTCATTACTACAACTCCTGGGCACTGATACTTTATGCTACAGCATTATGGCTTACTAGCACAGGTTTTATAATTGTTGATCCAGATGAAGGAGTTACAAATCTTTCTAGACCTGTTACCCCAACTACCATGTGTCAAGATTCTTCTACCAGGCCCTTGGTGAAATCTCCTGAGGATGTGAATACTGACAGATTTCATCTTATCTTGGGTTAGTGAGTACATAATCTGTCTATATGCTGTAACTCAAAATGTAATTCTTACTAGGTAAAAGTGTTAGCAAATATTTAATCATTCACATTTAACTGAATCATTAAATATTACATCTCTCGGAAGAATATACAGTCAGAAGAATTTTAAGACCTAGTGAGAAAATTGTAAAGCACTTTCCCAAATGTGGTGCAAAAAACACTCAGCATGAGCTAAACAAGACGTGAACGAGTGTTTATTGCTCTGCCATAAACATGCAAGTTGAAGTGTGAAATTTACCATGGTTGTACCACTACAATTACAGAGTGTATGGATTATCATCAATGAAGTACAGTTTTACATCACAGAACAGTGTGTAGGTTGGAAGGGACTTGTGGAGGTCATCTTGTCCACCTCCTGCTCAGGCACAGTTGCCTAAAGCCAGTTGCCCAGGACCATGTCCAGACAGCTTTTGAATATCTCTGCGGATAGAGACTCAACCTCTCCGGGCAACCTGTGCCAATGCTTGGTCACCCACACAGTGAAAAAGTGTTTCCTTACAATCACATAAAGCACTCTTAAGCTTCCACTACTGCAGAAGCTAATCAGGTAGTTGAATTTGGTCCCAGGTCTCTAAATTTACACAATTAGGCATTTGTGGTTATATGTTTTTTCTTTGGTCTTTCTTTTGTGTCCTTCTTTAGTAATCTCTTTTTGGAATGGGTTTTTAAGACGCAGTTGCATGTCTTCTTTTGAACCCCAGTCTTTCTGCTGAGAACCAGCTTCCTTTTGAACTCCATTGTTCCCTCAGTTAGAAGTGGGACCTCTAATGCAAAAGTTGCTCGTTTTCCCTATTTTCTCTACTACTTAGTACTTAAAATTTCAGATACTTTACCATGGAGATCTGGTTTGTTGATTCTGTTTTTGAACATATTCCACTTGTTCATTTTCACTTCCTAGAGAGGAACTGAAAGAATTTTAAAACACGAGCAGTTTCTGTTGCTCAGCTGTTCTTCAGTGTACATTGATCCATTGCCCAAGTCATCACACATTTTGGAATTACAGCTGTACAACTGGGATGACAATACAGATTGCAGTTTATATGAAGCTTATCTCCAATGTCTTGAGGAAAGCTGAGGAAAAAAAAGTCTGCTGTAGGATTTGCAAGCTTAGGCTTCATATTATTTGCTCACTGCTAGTGATCTAGTTGTGGTAGTTGCAATCTTCAGCATTTTTGTAAAAGGGCAAGATAAAGCCTCAGCCTTTGAGTTTATGAACTAGTATTACTTTTGCCATTATTTCTTTCTATTACATAAATCAGAGTAATGAGGCAAATATTCTGCTATATACTCATGAATTGTCTTACCTGTTCATTGGACCTAGAGTTTAGTGTTCTACTCAGAAATTGCTTGGGCATTATTTCTCTGTGTTAGTAGCCAGTTATAATTGTGTCTTATACTGCTTAGAAGCTGAAATTCTGTCTTTGTTTTGATGGAAATAGAGTTGTTGCCCCAAGATATTAGCAATAGGAGATGAAATCACTTAATATAAAGTGCTATTTCTATGGCTGCTAACCTACTGTAAGGTTACTCAGTAATGGACAAAATTACTCCTTAAAATTTCAAGCACATATGGGGTTTTTTTCTGCTGCTTACAGGAATTAGTGTGGAATTCCTCTGCTCTCCTCGATCAGATGCAGCAATGGAGAACATTATTGCCTGCTTGCATGCCCTGCAGGCACTCTTCAATGTTCCATGGCCAAGGTCTAAAATAGGTGGTGATCAGGTAATGTATTAATGATCAAATGTCCCCCAGAATTAAGGTATAATTTTAGTTTAAACAGTATCTCTACATTCTGTTGTATTTCCAGGAATCTTGAACATATTAAGTGGTAGGTAAATGATATGCTTTACCAAAATCCAAATCTGTAGAGGGAGGAGAGAAAAAAAGACCAACATGGAACCTGTAAGAAGACAGGGGAAGGGCAGAGAACTGGAGGATGTTTCATCAGGAAGGAGTAATTAGATGGATAGGATGAGAGCCAGGTAAAGACAGAGTTCCAGGAAAGAGAGTTCTCTTACTCTGTCAAGGCACAGTTGAATGAATTCTGTTGTAAAAATCAAAGACATGCCAAATCTGCTGATTGTTGATGGTCTCTGCAAGGAAATGCATAATACTGTAGGAGGGATACAAAGTAGTATCCCCACCTTCAAGAGTTAAGAGGCCATAAGATAAAGGTTACTTGGTGGTTTGGGGTTTTTTTATTAAAGTGCTCTGTCTCTTGAATTACTGTGATTACTATTTTGTCAGGAGAATTGATCAGGACTGCTGCTCCTGGAAGCTAGGAGCTGGATGTTGAAGAAAATGACAACTAAGATTGTATCAATTATATTGTGTTCCTTAGTGAGATTAATCAGAATAATACTGTTGGTTTTAACCAGTATTAACAGGTCCCTAAAACTCCTGTGTTAAAATGAATTGATATTGAATGCTTTTTCCTGTAGGAGTTGGGCGTGGAGCTGCTGAATGTTTTGCATCGACTGATACTGACCAGAGAATCACCTGATATTCAGCTTGCTGCCCTTGAGGTGGTTCGCTTGATTCTTTTTGCAGCTCAGGAACATGTGAAGGAAAAGCGGAGAAGTGCAGAAGGTACAGTAACATATGAGATGTTTGAATACCTGTTGTCAGGGTTAAAACAATCCTTTCTTGGAAAACTGGATTCCAAGATGTATATTCATTGAAGTGTTTCACAGTTGGTTACAAATTCTGGTTTATTTAAGTCAGTCCAGGTGCCTGACGTGAGAAATTGGGGTGGTATGATAGATAGTAGGTGTATGATAGATAGTAGATGGTTTAGGTGTTGAACAGAGGCCAGGAAGTGAGGAGGAAGACTGGAGAAACTGCAGTTGGGATACTCTTGTGTAGTGCCAGGGAGGGAGGAGTTTCAGTGAAAAGCTTGGATCAGCTACAATTGAGCAACAGAGAGATTCCACACAGCTGTTATGAGCCAGATTCCAATAGTTACTCTGATTGTAACTCTGATTGTAACTTCCTAGTGTTCACTTTCTAAAAGGAAGAAGAATCAAAACTTGTATCAGGTGACATATTGGCTTGGTGCCTCAGGATGTTGTATGTCTATTGCACACTCATTTGCCTTTTGACAATCACTTTATAGTTTGCTTATTCAGAAGGTTGGATGTTTGCCAGTAGAACTTTGAATATGTACCTATGCACAGATACATGTATCGAGCTTGTAGTCTGGTAGTCTTAAGAAGTAAACTTTTTGGAAACAAGACAGAGCTGGCAGACTTCTGCCATATTTCTTCTTTTTGTTACAGTTGATGATGGAGCTGCAGAAAAGGAAACATTACCTGAATTTGGAGAAGGCAAAGACACAGGAGGACTGGTGCCTGGGAAATCATTAGTCTTCGCAACACTGGAGTTGTGTGTTTGTATTCTTGTCAGACAGCTTCCCCAGCTCAACCCTAAATTAACTTGTAGCCCTGCAGTTCAACCTGGAAAACATCTGTTACTCTCAGAAGATGGAAGTAGACTGGTAGCAGCATCATTAGTTATTCTCTCTGACATTCCTGCAGTCTGCTCTCCTGAAGGTATGCTGTTTCACCACAAGAAAAGATGAATGAAAAAATATTGTGCCCTTCTCTCCCTTTGTTATTACCTAATTTTCTTTGCTGGATAAATCTGGCAGCAAGTTTTGTTGATTTGCTAGTGACAATTTCCTTTTCTAATTATTTTTTGACTGTCAGATTACAAAACTGAAGTAATTAAATGAGCAGTTTTAGTTTTCCTCCCACATATAGCAATGCAATTAATAGATTCATTTTGTACAGGCAAATATACAACAGCTACATGATTATATTCTGCTTGAATTGTCTGTTCTGGAATTTATAATGCAGACATAAATTAAATTTAAAAGGGAAATGTTACCTTTCACTAAAAGTCTTCATTTGGACTTAATGAAACCACTGTAAGGAGGTTGTGGTTGAATTCTCAGATTAGTTGACTTTTACCCATGATTCATTTTGGATTCACTCCAAACGTTAAAGTGGTTCCCTACCACCAACCCCCAGTATCATATACATACATATGGTCTTTCAGTACTGTTACAGCCACATATATAAAACATTTCTGCCCTACTCCTCTGTTCTCACCTTAGGTATCTGTGTTACACCTTATGCAAATTTCTGGTGTTTACCAGTCCCAAAAACGTCTTCTTTTTTCTTAAATTTGTTCTCTAAATTTGATTCTTTTTTTCAGGAATATCATATTCCAAATGGCAGTTCTTGCTAGCATTGTAAGACGATTATATGCTTTCTTTTTTCCATCTGCAGCCCAGTATTTTTCAGTTCAAAATAAAGAGAAATAAACATAGCATCACTTAAATCTGAGGACAACTGTCTTTCATGAAAAATCATCTGTGGGGTTTTTTTCTTCCTGTAGTTCTTTTTATCTTTAGTTGTTCATGTTATTCCACAAACTAACAGCTTGCAAGATCAGACCATATGGGATGTTTACACTTGAAAACATAAGCATTTAGTTCAGGTGACTGAAAAGAGGAGCTTAAGCTTGCTTATACAGTCAGTTGAATAAGGAAGCAGCTCCAAAAATCAGCTCATGTAATCAAAGAGGAGAGAATTCATATGCAGAATTGCATCTTTTTTCCCCTTTAATAGGTAACTGAAGCTAGTCCTGTGACTACCATGTCTCTTACTTCAGACGTCTGTCATGATATGTGTGCATTTACTTGTATGCAAATAAATGATGCTCCTGAACTGCATTTCCTACTGAATTCCAATGGTCAGTTTTCAAAGACTTGGCTGTTTAAAAATATAAGGTAGATGTCCTCAGCTTCAGAAAATACCTATGCATATGTCAGAGACCTGCATTATTCAAGAGGTCTCTCATGAACATCAGTATATTAAAATCTTATAAACATAAGCATTTTGCTGATTAGGGAAGGAGATAAGTTTATTAAGCCATAGCTTAACTCTGTGCTTTGCTGAGTCAGAACTTGAGATAGGAGCAACACAAAAATGTGTGGGTTTCTAGATTGTCTCCAATATGTGCAGAACTCTGTTACTATTAGGTTCCAGTAAAATAAAGATAGCTAAAAGTAAGTGAAACTGCTGTGTTACATTTTTCCTGTGACTTTTAAAAAATATTTTGTAATAGTCCCTCATTCTGATTGATTGTCAGAGATGAAGAGCTCTTCAGTAGCCGAAGAGACAATCTGCTTCTCTCCCTAGGTCTCTTCCAAATTATTTGTTAGGGGTCTTTATTGTAATTCTAGGAATTTTTTTTTACATATATTTATTCTGAGACCCTCTTCTTGTTACTCTTACTGAATCTTGACTTCAGTGATTTACTGGAGCAATGACATCCTTAGCTAACCACACATCATGTGTGAGAAGTATTTCTTCTTATGGATTTTGAAATTCACCTCTGTTAATTTCCTTCGCTGTTTTGTCTTCACTGCAAAATATTCTTATATTTTGTTTTCTCCTATCCTTTGTACATACTTACATAGAAAGAATATAGTATTACACATACTACTACATATATTGTATATCCTACTATACTCTGTATACTTCCATAGCTGCTTTTCTACAAGAACTACCTCCTCGGTGATTCATATCTTTCTGTTCTTACTTTTCTCTGAACATGACATAATTCCACACTTCACATAGTAAAGTCATCAAGAAAAAAAATACATAGTGCTAATTTAAAAAGGGGAAAAGTTTAACTTCAATTAAGCAGTCTGACTCCCTGTTTGCTGTAGCAGGTCACATGTTACTCCAAATCTTTTCTTCAAATTGCCGGGGCTTCCATTCATATAGGTGTTTAAAACTGATAAATTATAAATAAAAAAGAGAATCCAAGAAAACTGCCTGAATTGTTTTTGATGTAAAAAGTACCTGCATTTTTTTAACTGCTGTGAAATGAATTTGCATTGTTTTACAGGAAGTGTTTCAGTTCTTCCGACTATTTTGTACCTGATTATTGGAGTACTTAAAGAAACTGCTGTGAAACTGCGAGATGGTCAGTTACCTCTGGTGGTTGCTGTATCTCTACAAGCTCTTAAAGGACTCTTGTCTTCTCCGATGGCTCGAGCAGAGAAGAGCAGGAGTGCTTGGACTGATCTTCTACGTAGTGCTTTGGTCACAGTTCTTGACTGTTGGGATCAAGGTAAGCACAAATACTGGGTTTGTGTGTTTAAAAACAAAACAACAAATGTCTGTTTGAAAGGTTATTTGGTCTTATTTAAATTAAACTCATTTAAAAAGATTAATATTTTAGTCACAGGAGAATTAGCTGGCTACCAGGTACTGTTGAAACTATAGTGCAGTCTTGTCCCTCCTGTTCATATGAGAAGTCATCAGCTATAAAAGTATAAATTTCAGTGTCATGGTTTAAGCCCAACTGGAAATTAAGCACCATGCAGGTGCTTGCTGGACCTTCCCTGTCCTTGTCATACCCCCACCCTGGTGGAACANAGCTACTGAGAAGAAATTAACCCTCCCCTAGCTGAAGCCAGGACAGTGGGTTTGCAGCCTTACTCCTGTGTTCTCTAGTGCCACATCGTAGTTACATGGTACCATGGCATAAATAGGAGTTGTGGCTTCACTCTACAGTTGAGCATAAAGACAGCTGTACTGCATGCAGATTCTCAACAAAGAGTTACTACCTGTAGTGAAACAAAGGGTGTTGAAACACTAGTGCAAGAAATTTTTTTTTTGTCTTGAAGTTAGTTTACTGTGTGCTGCTGCTTCAGATTCCCAAGTCTGTAGTATTTTACCATGCCTTATGTTTAGTCTTAGGTATAATTTGTTGTTGGAACTTTTCTTTATAGAGCTGGTTTCTAAGTTACAGCAAAGAATATATGTTCTTAATGCAAATTTTGTATTATTCTCAAAGTAGGTTGTACTCTAATATGTCATAACAGCTCTTCAAAGATACTTATTTTACTTTATACAAAGAAACAATAGAATAGGAGTATGCTGTTATTTCTGAGTGTCATAGAGAAGGGCCAGAAGCTGGACCTGAGTGACATAAAGGAGAACTTGTGATGGACACGGTGGTCCCAGGTCCACTTCTAAATACGCATATAACTACCTCTGAATTCCCATTTTGGCCTTGGCTTTTATTGCAGTAAAAGTCCATATCACTGCACACATTGTGCATTTGAAAAAAGAGGTTCCTACAGAAACATAGACATTGATACTTTTATTCCACCTCTTTGTAACACTTGAACTCATAGGATTACTTTTTAATGCAAATCTTCTTACTTTATTGATAGATAAAGAACTCCAAAAACTTGATGAAGTTAGCCTGCTTACTGCTATTACAGTATTTGTCATGTCTACCAGCCCAGAAGTTACTGCTGTAGAGTGCCTTCAGAAGCGTTGTATTGAGAAGTTTAAAATAACACTTGACTCAAAAGATCCTCTTGTAAGTACTGGTGAAGTTACAAGAATACCATTATCATATTATATTAATATTAGCTTATTTTAGTTGTGTCACTAGTCATGAGTGTTAGTTGAAGTTAATTCTCTGACATTAATCGTGCATCTAATCCTTTGTTACTCTGTACGCAATTCCGTATTCCTATGATTTTTTTGTTGTATCGGACACAGTGCTTTATACATTGATAAGCACACAATACAATTTTGTAGTGTTTCAGGCACCTGTTTCATTTTATTTGTTCATTTTATCTTCAACACATGGATACTATCTTTGGCACAGGAAGTCCCTCAGCTGTGAGTCTTCGGGAGCTGGAGCAAGTACCACTACGTAACTTGTTACTGTTCCATAAGCATCAGCTCTTGGCCACTGCTGGATGCAGCATACTGAACTAGATTAATGCTTTGTTCCAACCTCATATAAATATTTTCATGTAGTGGCTTTAGATTGTAGTGCCACAGTTCATATATTACAGTTCTTCACCTAAAAATACAATTGGGTAAAAAAGTATTTGTACAAATAGTTTTTTTTAGGTCTTTGGACTTCCTCACTCTCAAAGTTCAGCTCTGAAAATAACGTGCATTAGATTTCATTTCATTTTCCTTCATCAGAATTTGTTGTAAGCTGCTTTTCTTGCATCTTCTCTTTATAAACTTGTGTAGTAATGAAAAGTTAAAGTTACCTTTACTTGAGAAATAGCTCAAGTGTCATCAAGGGGATGACAAATATGACTGCAAGGAAATGTTGGCATGCATTTGCAAATTTTATCCAAGTATTTAGGCATCTTAGCCCTTCAGAAATTATGTAAGAGCTTGGCAGTTTCAGTCCTTATTGACTTCCAATAACATGGGAGCTACTGTACGATCTGAGGCAATTTAAAATTGCACCTACAGTTTGACAGGGATATTGCTTACATTTTAAGCACCTCTTTGCAGTCACCTGTATTTTTGCAAAAAAGAGAGTATTTTCAAAACAGTACTAATCTTCATACAAAAATAGTATTTTTTCCTTAACTCTAAAATGTTGGAAGATGTAAGGCTTGGTAGAAAGAAAAAGGAAGCATGATCTAGTTTCTGTTGTTATTTTGATTGCAAGTTATAATGCTCCTATAAAGTGTTATACATTAGCAGCCTGCAACCTGATGAATTTTTCAGCTGTGAGGCACATATTTCACCGTTCCTAAAATTTTATCTGACAAGCTGTTAGATTTAAAACACTCAGTGATGTATTTTTAAGTATAACACTTTGTAACTGCAAATTTCATTTTCTCTTTAGGTACAGTATAAGTGCTACCAGCTGCTGCACTCCATCTTTCAGCATCCAAACAAAACCGTGTCATATCCTTATATTCATTCTTTAGCACCATCCATTGTGGCAAAACTGCAGGAAACAGAAAAAGCAAAACCTGAAAATGCTGCTGAACTTCAAGTCATTCAGGAGGGAATAAAGGTGGTTACAGCTCTGACAGCCACTGCTGAGGAAGAGCACCGTAAGTTACTACCATTACTAGTACCCAAAGCACTAAATATGCTCATAGTTGCCATAAGTAACAACTAAACCAAAGCAAGCACTAGGAATCCAATCCTGAACACTAATTGCTAACAAAATTGCTCATAGGAAATGTTGGTTCTTTTTATCATACAGTTCAACTAACATTTGTAGCTTTGAGTTAAATGCTTAGAGAAACACTTCTAGTTAGAATTTGAAGCTGTTTTTTTAAAAGTGTATGCTGAAGTTGTGTCTTCAATGTTATAGGTGCTCATTTGGTGGCCTGCTTTCTTCCCATCCTTATTTCCTTTCTTTTGGATGAAAATGCCCTGGTTTCTGCTACAAACTCAGAAAAAAATCTACATGAGTTTGCTTTGCAAAATCTGATGCAGATTGGTCCACAGTACTCATCAGTTTTTAAAAAACTAATGGCATCCTCTCCAACTATGAAAGCCAGGCTTGAGTCGGCTGTAAAAGGCAATCAAGAAAGCATCAAGCTGAAGACTGCTAAACATGCAAAGAATCCTGGGAAAAGTTCAAGCATTCAGCTGAAGACCAATTTTCTTTAAATCTTCGTATTGTCTCTTTACGCACTTGGTAAAGCACTTTTTACAGCAAAAAACATCCTTTTTAATTTCTAATCAAGTAGGATCACTGTGAGTTGATCTCAAGTATTTGAGTTTGTGCTGAAGTATTACAGAAAGTTTTTAAAAGAAAGCAAATCTCTAGATAACTTTCTGTTAGTGCAAGACTTTAAACATCTCTAAACACTGTGAATAAATCAGAGGTCGTTAAATCTGTATTATTTTATTATTTTCAACTAAAATACCAGAAATGCACATGCCTATATTAAAAAATTGTAGTGAACTTTACCACAGATATATGTAGGAAAAGCCCATGCTTAGCCATTAAGTAAAATGAATTTTGTTTCAAATTAGTATTTCTAAAAATTAAGTTACCCTAACTGGTTTTTGAATTTAAATGGTACATAAATTTACTTGGAGGTTGTAATCTATGCTAATTACTAATTTAACACATTGCATCATTAATTAAACAGATTACATATCCTTTTAAGCCTTACAATAGTTTGTTACTGATCTCAGAAAATTCAACTCAATAAAGGTAATATGAATAGCTTTAATCCTGATAGTGTCTTGAGCTGGACAAGATGTAACAAATGGTGTGAAATGCAGCTCTATGATGCTTTTCCAGTGAGGACTCTAGTGCTTTCTAGAGTGGGACTGTCATACATAGGTAAGGATTGACAGGCTTGGTGCCTTGCTACTCGGCATAGTCTCACTTTTCAGGATGGGTACTTGTGTTAAGTTTGTATTGGGCAAGCCAGGCAGTTGAAGCTTACATATCCTGTCCAGGCTAGGACAGCAATTTTAACATACTGTGCCTCAATTCAGACCTCTGCTTTATCTGGATGTGTGTTTCCTGATCTTTGAATGATCGGTTATATATACATGTAACTTACACAAATTTATGTATCTCTGCAATGAGAGATGGATATATTTGAAGTCACCTTGTCTTGTGTCTATAAATGGAGTGCAACAAACTCATAATAAGGAGTATATAATTAACATTTTTATCAAGGAACGTATTTTAATATAGAAAAATAACTATCAAAATTACAATGGCTATGGAGTATTTTCTACGTACAGTATATTGACTTCTTTCTTAATACCAGTATTATCTAAACCAAACACTATCAAACTAAGGATACTATTTCCTTCTTGAATCTAACTGCTTTAAAAGAAAGAAGAAAATAAATATTTACAGAACTGAGAAACACTGTGACTCAGGAAGAGTGTGATGTACTGTATTTTATTAGAAGTTTTGTATATAAATAAAATTGTAAATTGTACAGAGTTAACCATTTGACCAAAGTTCTAACAATTAATTTTTCTAATTTACATAAATAAAGCTAATTTTCTTCGCTTAACATTTGTCTTAGTCATTTTATCCAGTAGCAGAGGAACTCCAAAGACTTGTATATCAGAAAGAAAATTATTGTATGCTGCCTCAAGGAAACTAATAAAAAAAGTTTGGGCTGGACGCATCAAGGTCTGTGACTTGATATTACAGGTCTTCCTCTGTTCTGTGTAGTCCAATGGGTGAGTAGCACCAGGGAGCCCTTGTATGTGTAAATACCTGTTTTGTGCCAAATGCTGAAATATGTGAACTCTGGGAAAATGGTTGAGATGCCTTCCATCTTTCCCCAGAGAACCAGGAGTCCTTTGTTCCATCTCTTCATTGAAGTCAAATCTGTAGCTGTTGGCTGTGTTAAAAGGGAGTTACGTTGGATTTACCAGTTACTCATATTTATCTCATTAGTAGTTTTTTGTCTTATTATTGTTCCTTTTAAAGTTTACTGGTTGGTTTTATGTTTTGTTTCCCAAGGCTGCCTCTGGAATATAGTAGATTCTTATGAAACTTGAAACTTTTGAATTAAACTCATGTCATGTTTGCTATCAAAGTGGCCAAATACAAGGCTTAGGAAGCGAGTTGTTACAGCAAATATGTGTGGCTACTTTTTTCATTTGCTGTAATGTATAGCACTGTATCAGCATTTTCTCATGTTGATAGGACCATTTATTGAAACCCTACATTGCTCAAAAACTTTAAAAAAGTATATTCAAGTTGCAAGGGCACCAAGAAAACCTGTGAAAAGCCAAAAATTAAAATTTAGAACAGCTTAGTCTTAGATTTCTTATAAAATCTCATTGCAGTAGCTCACAACTGAGTCACTGAGAAGTGCCATAATTATGTGATATGATGTTTCTTCATCAAGTCTTGTAGTCACATGTGAAAAAGCACCATTCTCAACGTATTTGTGTAT
This sequence comes from Calyptomena viridis, assembly GCA_013390005.1. NCBI lineage: Eukaryota > Metazoa > Chordata > Aves > Passeriformes > Eurylaimidae > Calyptomena > Calyptomena viridis. Next base: position 2,455 of record WEIV01013020.1, on the reverse strand, counting down.
TGCAGAAGTAAAAATTATTCCAATAAAGAGAACTGCTTGTAATTCTTAACGTTGACTGTAAGTTAAGATGTATGTGTGAGCTTAATTTATTTAGATAATTAATTTATCCACATAGTAAAAATACCTGTGCCCTGAGTTGTGCTCCATTGTATGGACTTAAAACAAGGAGTTGGATCACATGAATAAATCTACTCATTTAAAATTTTATAAATGAAATTTAGATATAATCTTGTTTCAGTTATAAAAAGGTTTTGGCTTTTAGATATCCAATATCTTTGATGCAGTTGTATAAATCTCTTTTTCCTTGAAAAAATAAGTAAGATCACAGAGCAGTTTTGGTTTTAATTCCACTGGTTTTTTTGGCATTGCTTGGTATGCAAGTTTTTAGGTTTAACCAAGCAAAAAGGGCCAAACATATCTTTAGCCATAAACCAAAGTCTCACTTTTGCCACTGCTGCTTCCTGTGTCCCATACTTCCTTACTGATGTTTTTTTGTGCCATTTCTCTACAAGCAGCAGTAGATTTTCTTCCAGTAAATTGCATGCATGTTTACTTTGTATGTTTCCACTGTTTATATAAAAAGTTTAATGGCTTTCTGTGACAGAATGGCTGTCTGTGCCCCAGTGTATATATGCACATATAAGTACATCATGGAATGTAGTATTTAAGCGCTATGCAAAAATTCTTTACCAATAACTTTCTGTTGACTGCAACAAACTAGAATTAGTAAAAACTGTGCAAAAGCATCACACAGCTGGGACATGGTGGGTTTTAGTCAGATACAAATCGGTAGCACTGCAGCTGAAAAAGTAGCACTCCTGATAGTATTGTGTAGGCTAGAGTAAGTCTGAGACTGACCTGGCACATTCCAAGGTGCAGGAGTCACCTTCAGGCTGAGAGAGGTATCAGTCAAGTGATGCATGTATCACCATAAAATAGGATTATCGAATGCACAGGAAGCATAGCGGATTTTTCTGCTAATAAATGTCAGTTACTAATTGGAATTTCCAAAGCAATTTTCCCCCCCAGGACTGTCACAGCAGTACCAAAGTAAGTTGTTGCAATTGCGGGGGGGGTGAACTAGGATAGTTTGCTTGTTTATCAGAAGTGACAGCAATATTTCTTTATGTGGGTGTCGTGGTTTTACCACGCATCTCAAAACTTTTCTTTTTACTGAAGAGGATGGGCGGGTGGATGTGCAGGGGGGAGGG
>WEIV01013019.1:27130-62319 GCA_013390005.1 Calyptomena viridis | reverse complement strand
GCGGCTCCGCGACGGGGCGGGACGGGATGGGATGCTGACGCCCCCCGGCCCGCTGTCACCCCCGCACCGGCCCGGGATGCTGACATTCCTCGGGATGCTGAGATTCCCAGGGATGCTGACACCCCCCGGCCCGCTGGCACTCCTGCACCGGTGCCTCTACCGCCCCTTCCCGCTGCTGAACCGACCCCTCGAGGCTACTCTGCCTCTGTCCCCACCACCGCCCTGCGCAGCCCTGAGCGTGTCACCTCAAGGGCAGGTGGAGCCCTGCTGGGGCCACCAGCCCCATCCCAAAAGAGCCATGGAATGATTTTGGGCTGGGTCCCAGCAGGACAGAGCAGGAGGCTTCAGATCCCTGAAGCAGGATGCTCGTCGTTCCTTGCCTTCACTGATTTATGCAGTGACTGTATTACAGTCCTCCCATCTACAAATTTCACTAATCCTTTTTTATACTGGGAGCAACCTGTTGGAACAGGCACCAGATTCACCACCTGGATTTCTCGAAGTGCCATTGAATCCTTCCTGAAGTTCCCAGAGTCACTCATCACTGTAGTCCCAGGTGTGCTGGGTACCATGTCCTGCTTCATCCCCCAAATCCACTCTCTCCACTACCCTCTGGCCTCCAACCTGACTTGTTCTTGACTTCAGGAGATGGGATGCAGATTCATCCCCATAACCCACATCGTGGCCCTGCACGTAGGGACAAAGCCAGTTGCTGATTTTGAGCAATTTAAAAACAAGATCCAAACCCCATGACAGTGACAAACGAGGTTCCCCCAACCCTAAACTGCCTGGAGACCTCTGGAGATGCAGACCCCAGCAAAGCAACCCAGTGGCTACTTCTGCATGAGGTGTTCAGGGGAGCAAAGCCATCCCAGAGCTCTGGGGACCCACAGCAATGTGCCCAAACAGGAATGAGTTTTCACTTGAATTATTCTTTTCCAACACAGCAGGATTCAGAGTCTCGAACAGTTGGCAAAGCTCCTGCTGCTCTGGTCCTCCACAAACCAGGAGATGTCGACACATGGGGATTATTCCTCCACCACCCTCCCTGCACTCCCGAGGAGGTTAATAGAGTATCAGACCCAGGATTTGCATGGGCCTCTTTGCAAATACTTAAAAGCTACTGTTCACATTGCAGGGAGGTCAGCAGCGGCTCCTTAAATCATTACTCGCTGGGATTACTTCCCTTACAGGCTCCTCTGTAGTTTTTAATTCATTTGAGCTGCTCTTTAGCAGCAGAGCCACTCGTTTCAACAGCAGAGCAGCGAGCACAGAGGCTTATAGGAAGCTTTCTATTAAAAATTCATTGCTAACTCTCAGGAGCTCAGCACTCAGTAGGGCCATGCGGGTGTCTGGATCTATTTTGTAGTTCAGGGAAGGGGATCTGAGAGCAGCATGCAGGGAGGGAGCGTGCTATTCATTCATAAATCAAACAACAGATGCTGGGGCCAATGGGGTGCACGATGGTGACAATTTTTAACCCCTGAGTGTCACTGCCAAGACAGACTCCCATGGGGCAATTATGGGCACTGCAGGCAGAGGTTCCTGTGGGAGGAAGCTGTGGGGCTCAGGGGAAGAAATTAGGGGAAACTGGGGGGAGAAAAGACAGTGGCTGCCTCAGACTTAAACCAGGGAAGCCTTTGCTTGAGTGAGGGACCAGCTGCCAGACCAGCCCCATGACGACTCCAGCAGGGCTGCACTGAGCTCTGCTCAGTGGCCACTGTGCCCCCAGGGTTGGGTGATATCTGCAGTGGGGGGCCCTGCTCAGCACCTGCTTCCAAGGCCACGGCCACAGTTTGGGATTGAATCCTGGGCCAGGACATCCATTAACCCTGTGAGAGCTGCAGCTACCCATCCTACTGTCTGTGTGCACAGCCCTGGCACCCAAGATCCTTGCTTGGGGCACCAAGAAGAGGAGGAGATGGGAGGCTTCAGCAGGAGTTTCAGATCCTGGCATGAAACGCTGTCAGCAAGGAAAGTCAGTTTGGGATTCCTGCCTGGGTGCCTGGGGCCAGATTTCATTCACCATCAGTCGAATGACCAGAAAAAGCTGTGGCTGGAGCTGTTTTCACTCCTTACAGCTTTGGGGCTTGCCTGTCCTCCCAGTTCTCCCCATTTCATACCAGTATGTTTTATTACCACTCCTCACGTCCATCAGCATCCCCAGGGACACACTCCACACGTGTGCACACCCACACCTGCATCCCCACCCATTTGGAAACCGGAGCGGTGAGACCCAAACACACACACCCTGCAGAGAACTGGGAGTGACGCCGCTGCCATCGAGGGATTTATGTTCTCCACAGTCCCCCAGCACCAGCCTTTGTTGGGCACCCTGTTCTCCAGGTGTAGCACAAATAACTGGAGCGTGTGCAGCACCCACGGGATGAGATGGGCTTTTCAAAAGCTGCGAAGTGACTTGGGAGCACGAGTGCGATTGACGTGGATCCTGCGGTTCTGGAGTCACGACAGTGCCATTCTTCATTGTTTGGGGCTGTGATTCTCCTCTCCCCACAACAGCCCCACAATGAGGAGCATGTTCAGGGCTCACATCCTCTGTGCTATTGATAGCACGGCCGCACTTTTTGGAGCGTGGGTCCCATCTGCCACTTCCACTCCTTTTTAAAAGATCCTAATGACTGTCAGATCCTTTTAGTTCTTAATTAATTTCAGAGTTCAACTGCAAATAGGAAACAAGGCAGCTTTTGCCCTTACGCATATGAATATTACTGTTCCATTTAATGTGGTTACGGGTGGAATGCTGTTATTCATTCCTGCCTGCAATAAAAGCCACATGTTTTTAAAACTTTGCACTTGAAAAAACTTTTAGGAAAGAAATCAAGTATGTTTTGTATGCATGGCATGAGATAAAAACTAGTCATAAATATTCAAAGAACAGTTAGAGCTTTATGCTTGATTTAAACAAGTGAACAGAGAAGTCCGACGGTTGGAGTAAGTGGAGAATGAAAGCCCAATGCTCCTTTAAGAATGTGCTTATGCAGAGAAAAGGAACTATTCATGAAAAGGTTATGGAGCACCTAAGGACATCCCATCTCCTCCAAAAATGCCCAAAGGTGGATAACACAACTGGAAACACTGGGCTTTGTTCAGAGTTGTTTGAGTTCATGGGAGTTTCTCTCTCTGGGGGGGTTTCAGAGGAGTTTTGGGGAGGTGTGATGCCTCCTGCCAGACCCTACAGGGAATGAGGACTCTACTTGCTGAAGACATCTCCAAAGTGTCCATCCCCCACGTTGGGAGGCAAGTCATGGTGAGCGATTTATGGGGCTCCTGGGGCTCCTGGATAGACCTTCCCTGGAGTTCAGCACAGCCCAAACCACACGGGAAGGGATGGAGTGCCAGTGTCTGGGGTAGTGCCTGTCTCACGGTTGTGCTGCTGGAGCCCAAGGTGCTGCCAAACCCTTCAAAACCCAAAACGCGACAGGGGGAGAAATAAAAAAAAAAATTCCAAAGGAAAGAAAAAGGGGAAACGTCTGGATGGTGAAAAGGGGAACTGAAAGGCACATGACGACGAGAAAAGCACAACGGACGCAGAAAAGCACGGTATGATTTCTAACTGTGAGGAAAAGCACTCGGAGTTCTGTCATGGAAGGGCTCCTGGGCAAAGCTCCAAGGCGCAGGGAAACCCTCCTGCACGTGCTGAGCAAAGCACTCTTGCAACAGGAAAATGCTGCAGAACGTTGTTTCTTGCCTTGGAAAATCATTGTGCACTGACCAAACTGGACCCACCACTCGTCACCATCCCGGTGGGATGAGAAATCCAATGTTCTCATTCATTGGCTGAACATGCACTGGTGTTTCCTAAAAAACGTTTTTCAGTGCTGCTCCCTACAGCCTGGCACCAAAAGCTGGGATGGTGCTGGGTGTCAGGCAGGTGCCCACTGCTCCTGGGCTGCACTGAGGTTTGTGGGGCAGCAGGAGCTCGCAGGACCCTTGGGAAAGGTCTTGCATCCACACACTGGAACAGTGGCCAGGGCAAGTGCTTGAGCCCCACCACGGTGAACTGGGGCTGTGCTGGGCTCTGCTGCTCAGTGATCCCTTTGTGGGAGTCAAATGTGAAGAGAGAAAGTGAACCTGGGGAAACACAGTCCCACACACTCAGCCCTATCCCTGCCAAGGGCAGCTCTTGGCAAACCTTGCCCAAATGTTTCCCTGCTCCAGGGCTGCAGTGTCTGTCCCTCTCAGATGTGGGGACAGCAGTGGATCCCCAACCCCCCAGGAGGCAGGAGGGGACTGGCAGCTGCCTGCGACAGGCACTGGCGTCAGACAGGGAACTCCAGTTTCCTTTTTGGTTCAGGTCTGACAGAGGTCATGTCGCAGCCAAAGCAGCTTCACAGACAAATGCAAACACACCATTTCTGTTTAACTTCTCTGTGGGACATCAGGATCTCAAAGGGAACCCAGCCTGGGCGCCCTGAGTGCACCCACTGGTGTGAGAGCCCTGGACACCCCTTTGGCCAGACAGCCCACAGATGTGCAGTGGCCTTGAGCATCACTTGCACCTTGCTCTGAAGAGGATGATGAGGTTGTGCTGTCTCGTTGGCTGACCACAGGGCAGTGGAGATATCCCTTTGCTAAATTTCCAAAGCCCTTCCTGAAATATCCCCCTGCTGGAGGTGGAGAGTTTCCACCTCTCCCAAACCTCTTCCTGCGATCCCTCACTGGCAGAGCCACTGTCACGCTGAGGTGACACCAGTGTGGGCATCTCCTCCCCTCCTGCCTCAGCCCTCATGCTTCCCCATCATCCCACTGAGGTGGTCACCCCATCTCTCCTGCCTGGGTTGGGATGAGCCCTGACAGAGGCAGAGCCAGTGGGGTGGGAGGGAGGCAGATCACAGGACCTGCTTTATAAATGTGTGGTTTACAAACGTGCCTCATCCAGCAGCTTTCATCCACACGAGGGTTTTCCCCACCTGTCTGCAGGCAGATGAGCTTTGCAGAGCAGTGCCAGCATGGGGTGGCTGAGAGTTGTTCCCCAGCAGGAGAACAATTTGGAATAAAACCTAAAATGAAGATATTTAAAGGGAGGGATCAGGGATGGGAGGGGTAGGACTGATTGAAGCAACAGAACCCAATGAAACTGCAGGGTCTGCACAAAGCAGCATCACATGCAGCTGGAGAAAGGCTCTCCAGCCCATTGTGATGGTGCTTGGTGTGGAGCACGATCCTGCAGGCAGATCCTGCATATCCACATTCAGTCATTTCCCCAGTTCCACCTCAGGTTGCTCCTCAGGCGGCTTGTCCATGAAATCACTGGCACAAGCAATTCGTGGACTCTGCCTTCAAGTTTATGCCACCAGGTACAGCTGAGTTTGGGCTGGTTGGGATCACACCCCAAACACATCTGCCAAGGCCAGCTGGCCCTTTTTCACAAAATAAGGCCCTGGACAAGGCAATGCAAGGTGTTTATTTATGTGATCAATCCCTGACTTCTGCCATCTCCACCAGGAAACCCACGGGGGAAACAGTGAAGCTCCTCCAGCATTGACTCAGAGCCACGTCAAATTCTGCCATCAACAACTCGCCTACAGCAAAGTAATTCTGAGAACACCAACCTCTGTTCCAGCTGCAAATTGTCCTGCAGGACCACAGAATTTTTTCCAGGCTCATCTGCTTTTTGTCATTATTCACTAATTTCACTCTAAGAATAACCCTGGGCGATGTGATTTTGTTGCAGGGCTGTGCTTGGGCTGCTCTGACAGGATGGACTCTGGGTTGTGTTGCTTCTGCTCCTTCCTCAGATTGTTTCTTCCATGACAAATATTTTATTTTGCCTCTGCCCTTCTGTAAAGGGCAATCACACATCAATGTGAGTTTGCCCAACATCCCCTACCTAGTCCGGAGGTTGTGGAGCAGCTCCAAAAAACAACCCCTGAGAGAGGGCTCAGCCTGCAAATTCACCCCACATTTACGCATCCTTTAGGCACAAAACGAATCCCTGATTTGGGGGAATTAGTCACAGGCTAAAAACGAGGCAGAAGGTACTTTTCTGGTTTCTGGCTATGAACTCAGACAACTCGAACGCCGTGTTATTTAGGGGCCGCTGTTCAGTCGCTGTTTGCTCCTCATCCATCTCCAGCAGCTTGGAAAGGGAACTGCACCAGCTCGCCCCCACTGAACCCCAGCCCCGTGTTCAGCAGCATGAGCTCATTTTGGGTTTTGGAGAAGTTTCTTATAAAAGTTCCTACGCAAGCAGGAGGTGCCCGTCTGCCTGGGTCAGCCGGCCGCCACCACGAGTGGGCTCCTCACCCAGCCCAGACTGCAGCCTGGGAAGTCAGAGCAGCTCAGCCTGGGGCTGGAGATGAGAAATGGAGAACTTGCCCAGACAAAATGATAGCGGTTTTTGGTCTCACAGGAGCAGCCAGTTCTGTGGGGAGAGAGGGGGCCTGGTCTGTGAAATACAACCTTGGCCTGTCCTGCCGCCCTGCGCCTCTCTGGCCCTCAAAAACTGGTGGGTTTGGAGGGTTTTGTGTGTTTTCTCCTCCAGCTGAGCACAGGCACTGGCTGGCAGGAAGGGTGAGCTCTGGAGACAGCACTGGGAAGGCAGGTGAGATCATAGAATCATGGAATGGTTTGGGTTGGAAGGGACCTTAAAGATTTAGTTCACCCCGTGCCATGGGCAGGGGCACCTTCCACTACACCACGTTGCTCCAAGCCCTGTCCAGCCTGGCCTTGGACACTTCCAGACATCTGGGATCAATCCACAGCTCTGCCTCAGCCTTTCCCAAGAGCCCTGGATGACCACACAGGAGTTCCCCAGCAAGTGCTTTGGTTCCCTTGTTGCCCATTCCTTGACAAGCCCCCAGTGCTCCCATCCTGTGGGAGGGACTGTCCAGCCTCACCTCCTCTGACACGGGGTGGGATGGTCAGACTCCCACCCCCATGGGAACAGGGCTGAGACACCAGTGGGTGTCCCCCCATCACTGCTCAGGGACAAGGAGTCAGGACTGGAGCTGTTCCTCCCAGCCTGGAAGTTTTGCTTTTTTATGGAAAAAAATGGCAGGTTTGCTCATTCAGTGACATTTTCCAAACTGACCTTGGGCTAATAAGAAAAGGTGTTTAATTACAGGGTTCAAGGTAATTGGGCACAACAGTGGCCAGTAAAATGCAGTGCAGTGCAAGGGCTGAATTTTGGAGCAGCACATCTGATTTAGTCTTTAGCTTCCCTGGCCAGCACTTTCCCTCCCTAATGAGGGAAAACAGCACGGCCTTTCCCAAATCCCCCCTAGGTATTTATTCCTGATTTCAAGTCACTGAAATCACCATGTTCTGTCCTTAAATTGTCTCCATGCACACGCTTCCAGTTTAAAGGGAAACAGCACAGCCCATGTCTGGCATTTAATCCCTGCCAGCCTGTGAAGAAACAGTTTTCCCTGGCTTTTCCATGCATCCATCAAGGCATGGCCCCACTCCCAGCTGGAGCATCTTCTTGCCACTTGCTGAGCATGGGATGCAGGGAGCAATATTCCTTTAAATATTTCATAAGCAATACAAAAAGGACTGGAAATAGGCAATTTTCGCGGGAGTTTGTTAATATTTGTAATTGAGTGTAGCTTCACGGATTTTTGGCTTCTCATTGGGAGATAAACTGAGCTACAGCTGGGATATTCCTGTAACAGCCCTGCCAGCGGCTGGAGGGGAGGCGTGTGCTGGTTGGGAAACGTGCTGCTCCTGGGAATAACCCACGTGCTCCCTCCGGAGATCAGAAACCTCCGGGAAAACTCCCCCCAGCTGCAGGAGAAGCGCTGTTTAACCAACACCCGGACAGACACACGGACCCTGAGCTGGTGGCTCCATCCTGGTACGCTGGTGCTGCACCAGGGAACATCCTGAAAAGCCCCAAACAAGGTTTATTATCACAATAAATAACTTCTAAGGCCCAGCTCAGCCCGTCAGTGACGTGCTCTCCGTTGGCACACGGAGTGTTTGTGACACCCTTTGTCTGTCTGTCTGTCTGTCCCCGTGCCAGGCTGAGCCCTGGCCAGGACCCAGGAGGCTCAGAGGGTGTGAGAAGCCAGGGCAGACTTTGGGCCAGGGTTGTGCCTCTAACATCATTCCTACAATTTTGTTTGGATTTGGTTTTTTGGAAGTTATTTTAACAAAAACCATGCTGCCTCGTGAAATCCCATCCCAATATAGCTGCCATAAACACACACACACGGACTGGGGTGAAGAAAAGCAGCCTTGGAGCCTTAAATTCCATCATTTCCTGGAGAAAAGACCCCTCCTCCTGGCTGGGGTACAAATCTCTCGAGAAAAGACCCCTCCTCCTGGCTGGGGTACAAATCTCTCATGGGATGTGAATCCCTTGTAGGATATTCCTTTCTGGGGCAATGGGATCATCCAGGGTGGCAGAAGGTCCCTTCCCAGTGTCACAGGGATCACTGCACCTCCCAAAGTGGAAATACAAACCCTGGAGCCTCTCATCCCTCCATCCAAGATCCAACAATCCCAGAGGTCTTTATGGGACTCTCCTGCACAACAAAAATTGTTGAAAAAAGCCCATTTTACAGTATCTTCCTTCCCAACTGAGGGCTTTTTTTTTTTTTTAATCCCTTCCTTCTCCTCCTATTTTGGTTGTTTTGATACTTTATTTTACAATAGCCTGAATAATACATTCCTCATGTTCCCAACACACTCGTGGCTTCCAGTGGGAATGGAAAATTGTTTCTTTTTTATTTTCCCTTTTTTTTTTTGATATGTTTATGTTGTGGAAAATCCCCCCAGACTGCAGACCCGTTGGCTGTCTCACTTTCTTGAAAATAATAATAATAATAATAAAAAAAATACAGTGTTTTTAGTAAGACAAGAGCTGAGGAACATAAAGCTGTGGTTGAACAGCCTGGCACCCCACAGACCACTGTTGTTGTGAGGTTTGGAGATGCTTTAGGCTGGTCCATACACCATCCTGCCCCCTTGGGAGTATCTGAGGTGGGATGGCAGCGCTCTGTGTGGGAGATGGGTGCTCTCCATCCACCCTTTCCCACCCATCCTTTTATGCCAGGGGTGTTCAGGAGGGAGCTGCACCCCTGGGATGCTTCTGGGAAGAACCTCACCATCCTCAATGGATGGGAAACCAGTGCAGCAGCTGCCCCAGCAAGGGCAGGGCAGCAAAGGGAGGCAACTGAAGAGGCAGAAACGGGTGGAAATTCTCCTGGAAAAGGCACAGAGCAGCAACAGGTCTGAATGGAAAAGGAGGATTTGTGTTTGTAGCCAAAAAGGCTGAAACATCTGTGGTTTCAGCCAACACTGGTGCTGGGGATGCTTCCCTGTGCTGCAGTGAGCCACAGAATCCTGGAATGGTTTGGGTTGAAAGGGATCTGAACGATCATCTCATTCCACCCCCCTGCCATGGGCAGGGACACCTTCCACTGTCCCAGGCTGCTCCAAGCTGGCCTTGGACACTTCCAGGGATGGGGCAGCCACAGCTTCTCTGGGCACCCTGTGCCAGGGCCTCCCACCCTCCCAGGGAGGAATTCTTTCCTAATATCCAATGTAAACCTATTCTCATCTGCTCTGTGTCCCCTCACCAACGCCCCAGTGCCACAGGAGATCTCCTGGCAGGTTTTTCCATGTTCTCCCCTCCTTTGCTCAGCCTTGCTCAGGGAGTATTTTACAGCACTGCCCGTGGCTCTGGCTCATCCCTTTGGATGGGAAGTCACATTCCTGCTCCTAATGCCGACCATGTGTGGATCTGAGCCCACAAACATACAGCTCATTGTTTGCTTCCCAAACTGTACACGGCCAAAACAGTGGACCACAACCACTGACGACATATCAGAGGAGAACAAGTCTGAGAAATCATCATGAATTAAAGTGCTCAGCACAGGGGAACGCCACTGCCTCTCTACCCCTATTAGATCATAACAAGGTGATGAGAGACAATGGATTTATACTTGTTCCCACACACAGAAATACATTTAAAGAAGAAAAAAAAATTTAAAAAGACATGCCACCAGTCAGCGGGGTTCCCTTGGAAAAGGCAGAGCCACTGACAGTCAATCAGGAGCTCAGAGCACACAAGGCTTCCCCACGTGGGGAGGATGAATGGAGGCAAAGATTTTGTGGCCGTGTCGTTCTGTGTGCCAGTCCCAGGCATGTGGGGAGTGTGTGTGTGCAGGGCTGGGGCTCCCTGTGCCCCCACCCTCAGAGAGATGGGGCAGAAGGAGTGTTTGTGCAGGGGGGGGGTGAGGAGACGTGGGGAGCTGGGTGAGAGCTGGCTCTGGCTGAGCTGTGACTGCAGGGGAGCTCCTGGGTGTGCAAACATCCCTGGGGAGTGCAGTGCTCAGCCCTCCTCCCCCAGCCTACGGGCTCTGCTGGTTTGGGTTGGAAGGGATCTTAAAGTTTATGTCATCCCACCCCCTACCATGGGGTTGCTCCAAGCCTGTCCAGTGATGGAGCAGCCACAGCTTCTCTGGGCAACCTGTGCCAGGGCCTCCCCACCCTCACAGGGAAGGTTTCCTTCCTAATATCTGCTCTAACTCTGCCCTCTTCCAGTTCAAAGCTGTTCTCCCTTGTCCTATCATGCCCCTTGCCCTTTCCATGTGCTCGTGTCTCCCACCCCAGACCCCTGGTGTGATGAACTGCTGCCGTGCTGATGGGGGACTTAGTTACCCACATGTAAAAAAAAGATGAAATAACAATCAGTTTGGGTGGCAGAGGATGAAACACAACACCTGCCTTTAGGGAAACACCACAGCAAAGCTCAGTGACACTGTCACACGTGTCCCCAGTGCCTGCTCACCCATCCTGCACCCGAGGCACTGCCCAGAGCACAGCGTGGCAGGAGGAGGAAAAACTGCTTGAAATACTGTCAGGGTTACAGTTTTCTGTGGTCAGGAAGAAACACAGAAATCCATTAAAAGGCAGTTTGCCGAGCGGGAATCCTGCGGTGGCCAGTTACAGGAAGGAGTGGGGGAAAAACCCTCTGCCTGGGGTGAGCTGGGGCCATCACCTCCCCTCCAGGAGGCAAGGAAAGCTGCTGGTGATTTGGGGTGCAGTGAGGAGAGGCAGCATGCCAGGCATGGCTGGGACACTGGGTGGCTTCCTGGGAAGTGCCAGCCCTGGGAAGTGCCAGTCCTGGGAAGTGCCAGCCCTGGTGTGAGACCACAGTCCCCAGTGCCACCATTGCAAAATTCTGATTAATCTGTGCTCATGGCAAGTGTGGGAACATGGACACAGTGACTTTCTGGAGAAGAAATGATGGGCTCCTGCTACACCAGTTGGCACTGGCCACTTCCAGGACCCAAAGGCACCAGAGCCACAGCATTTCCTACTGATCTTTCTCCAGCATCTCCTGGGGCAGGTCCAGGTCCAAGTCCAGGTCCAAGTCCAGGTCCAGGTCCAGGTCCAGGTCCAAGTCCAGGTCCAAGTCCAGGTCCAGGTCCAAGTCCAGGACCAGGACCAGGACCAGCCAGTTTGTCCATGCTGCCTTGTGTGGGGATAGGGTGGGTTCCCCACGGGATAATGGCTCATTTTTTTCCTTATGGAATGAACTGTTTTCTCAGGGGGATCTCAGACCCCTGTGACAAGGCTGCCACATACAGACCCCTGACCCCACAGCCTTCCCTAGGGGCAGAGCAGTTCAGCAAGGACCCTCCAAGACCATTCACTCCCCAATTTATGTAGAACCCTGACAACTCATTAGGCTAATGAAGGCCCAGCAGGGACCTTCAGGCTCCCTGCACCTTCACAGACCCCCTGTTCCCCTTAGGAAGGCAGACCAGAAGGTGCAGAGACAGGAGGAAATTTGTCACCATTAACTTGAGACAAGGACCAGGAGAGTCCTGGAGAGGCAGCAAAGCTGGGACTGAACCCTGGGATAATCTCAGTTCCTTTAGAGCAGCACTGACCATCGTGGCAAAACAGGACTGGGAGTAAACAGAGAGTAAAATTCCCTTCTTGGGTACCAGGACCAAGAGCAAAGGCATGAAGTCACCTGGAAAAGGTGATGGGACAGGGCAGCTGCCCATGGACACCAACATGATGGAGAAAGAGGCAAAAAGTGATGTAGCACCATTCCATCTTCACTGGGGAGCTCAGACAGTGACAGTTCACGAGTTGTTCCCGTGTGCTTTAGATTTATGAAAACCCAGGGGAAATGTTAAACATTGGCAACCTGAGCTTGGAAAAGTTGGGCAAGGCCAGCATGGATGTCCAGAGCAGAGGGGCCAGGCTGTGCCACCAGCACATCTCTGCAGGGCTCACCCAGGGCAGAATAACACCCAAAATATCTCCCGAGGTCTGAGAGCACCCAAACTGCCGACACCTCGCTCCTCCCTCGGTGGATCCCCAGACTTTCCCACCCCGTGGATGTCCCTGCAGTTTTCCACTGAAAGCCCAGCAGTGGCTGTTGAGAAACAGCCCCTTTGCTGAGGCCTCCCCATCCCGATAGCCATCGGCAACCAAGGACTGACTCACGGATGTGACATTTGTGGTTTGGTGACTTAGAGACAACTGGCTGCCACTGGAACAGCATCTCTGCAGCTCCCAGGAGAGCGTGGCTGGTCCTTGGACACGAGCCATGGGGTGCTCAGATGGAGCAGAAAAAACACAGGCACTTGCCTCAAAAAGTGGGATTTATATCCCCCAAATTTGTTTCTGCCTCCACTGAATATTTGACTGAGGTGTGAATCCAATATGTGCAACCAGGGATTGGTGCTGCTCTCCCATGTGGGGCTCCTTCACCCGCCCCATTGCAAAGCTAAAAAATCCCTCTTCTATATTAAAAAAAAAAAATCACTTTTCCACACTAACGAGGGAATGTCTTTGGGATTTTTCATTTCATTCCTAAAATATTTGCACAGACAAACACCCATTTTCATGGATGTGCCCAGGAAAGCAAAGTAACATTATGAATGTGGTTGTATCCCCAAAAGCCATGAGGAATTTAAATGAACATCAGTGAATGTTTTGCAGCACTCACCCAAATCCAGCCAGGCAGGAGAAGACACACTGAGCTCCTTAAAGAAAACAAGGATTTCTTGTCCTAATACTAAACAAATGTTTCACCATTTGGCCATATTCCATCCTTGGTGCAATCATTTAATTCTTCCCCCATTTAATAAAAAATTATGTCTGAAACAAAGATGTTTATTGCTTTTATGAGTTCCTATTTGTATGGAAATTGCACACAAGACGTGATATTTCTGTTGCTCACTCGCTCTTTATTTTTAAACAAGCAAGTTAAACCCCGACATTTCTTCATCTGGCTTGTGGAGGGAGAAGTATAGATTAAAAAGAACCGTGCAAATGTTTTTTATAAACTCTTATTTCCTTGCCATGGGACTGCCTTTAATTAGCTGCACTGAGTACAAAGGACACATTTGTAATGCCACCATCTCTGAGCAGAGGGCAGGAAGATGAACGTGGTTATTCTGCCTGTTTGCCCCGTGCTCTGGTGTGGGGTATCCAGGATGGGGCTGGGAAAACCAGTTTGGATTTACCCACACATATTATCCCATTCCCATCTCATTCATATCCCCATTCCCCATCCCTGGAATTGTCCAAGGCCAGGTTGGACGGGGCTTGGAGCAACATGTTCTAGTAAAAGATATCCCTGCCCATGGCGAGGGGGTGGAACTGGATGAGCTTCTATGTCCCTTGCAACCCAAACCATTCCATGATTCTGGATGGACCTCATTCCATCCCCATCTCTTTCTGCTGCATCTCCAGCACCTTCTGTCCAGCACCAAACTCAAAGGAGGTGTCACGATGCTGGTTGACACCATTGAGCCACCTCAAAAGGACACGTAACCTTTTGCATTCTCAGAAAATAGGCCCAAATCTGGTCTGCAGTGACCAATTTCTGCTGCACTTTGCTCTTTGGGGGATTTATGACCCCCTTTCCCTGACCTGCTGGGGTCCAGTGTGACACGAGGGGCCACAGCTCAGCCCCTGTGTCCTCATGGCCACGGTCAGCTCGGGCTTTTGCTCCTGAACCACATCAGGAAGGGAAGAGGCAGAGGTTTGCAGAGCTCTCCCCAATGCCTTGGCAAACACCCAGCTCCTTCCCAAAGAGGTCTCGGCACACGCCGCAGTCCCGGCAGCTCATCCCACACCAGCCCACCCGGCTCACCCCGAGCCACGGCGCCGCAGAGTCATTCCACAAGAGGACAGGGGTTGTGAAAAGAAGGCGGGTCCGATTTTGGGGATGTGAGATCCTGCTGGGAGCTGGAGCAGAGCAGAGGAGACATTTGGGGGGAAGTGACCCGCTCTGATAGGCGGTTTGCACGTCCCAAGGCAGCTGTGAGGGATGAGAGCGTCGTGTCCGGGGATGTGCGGAGACACCAGGAGGAGCAGGTTGAAGAGATTCATCACACAATGGAGTTAAAAATTCAGCAAAAATACACAGGTGTGTGTTTTGACATTTAGATATACAAGTAAATACATAAAATAATAAGCTTGAAGGCAGCCCTGGTCTCCCCCAGCTCTTCTCCCCTCCCAAACCGGTTTTCCCACGGCACCTCAGGCTGCACCCGCCAGCATCCAACCACCAGCCTGGACAAACACATCAAATCCCTCACAGCACAGCTCAGCCCCGAACTTTTCCAATACTACAATTACATGGGAAAAGGGAAAGACCAGATGGGAGCAAACCACACCAAACCTGGACAAACACGGTGACAACGCAGAGCACGGCACAGCTGCCAGAAACCCCGGTGTGCAACACTGGAGAGCGAGGTGCCAGCAAAGCCACTGCTGGCCTGGTGCTTCCCAGAAAAAATGAATAAAACAAACACAACCCCCAAAGGTGTTTCCTGCTGCTGAGGGATGAAGGACCCCATCTGTACTCACCACGCAGGAAAGTGGAGGAGTAGGTGGTGAAGGAGTCAAAGATGCTGTTGGATCCCATCCTCCTCGTGCCGTATTCCAGCGCCCCTGGAGGAGGAAGAGGAGGGATGGCAGAGGCAGCGGTGAGGAGGAGGAAGAGGAAAACCCTGCTGGCAGCACAGGTAGCCTCTGGCTGGCTGGTGGTTCTGTGGTCGGCACGGCAGAGCCGCCGGCTCGGCATCCGCTGGGTGGGAGAGCGGCGTCACCTGATCCGTGGCGTCAACGGGTCAACGATAATGCTGAGACTTTGGGGTGCTGGGGCTTGGGGTTCTTTTTCTTACATATGTTTTTTTTTTCTTTTTACCAATAATTTTGTGGTCTGTAGCTGGTGGCTCACGGGAGGCTCGCTCGGACTCACGGCTGAGTGACAGACGGGAGCGGACGAGACATTCCTCTTTAATTAATTATATTGTTGCCTTAGAACGATCGAAGGGGAGAGCCCGTAGATCCCTAATTGGGTGATTGAAGTAATAACCCGTTTACATGCAGTGGTTTTCTCCTTTTAACTGCCTTTTCTCCCACATTCACCACTTGTCTGGATCCTAATTTTGAGCTGTACATGGCTTTCCGCCTCCCAGCCGGGTATGGGGACTGCGTGCTGAGACCACTTCCATATGTGTGGATGGGTGGTTCTTCACAAGGATTTTATGTGAATTAGTATTAAGCAAAAATACGAAGCACATGCTGCAGGATAAACAGTTCTGGCTGTGGAGAGGGGACCAGGGAAGGTGGAGAGGGCTGGAGAGGAGGAGGAAAAGGAGGAAGGCAGCGGGTACAGCCAGCCTCGTGCTCTGCCTAGATGACAGAAGATAACTTTTATATATATTTTTTTAAGTAATAAATCGAATCTGTACTAAAATAATAAAGCCATGGTGCAGCAAATTGCCAGGAACACCTAAAGATGCTCTTTCTGCATCCCAGTGGGTGCTCACACCAGGAATAGGAGCTGCCATTGGACACTGCCTTGGTTGGGGCTGGTGGGTTCTCATAGAAAATCACTGCTATTGCCTTTAGAGATGGATTTTCCCTAAATAGGAAGAAATGTAGAATTGAAACATGAGAAGATATTTGTCCTTTTCTTTTTTTCTCCTTGTAAAAAAGAGCAAAGAGAGCTCTCTGATGGAGTAAAACAGACACAAACTAAACTTGAGCAACTCAAATCTGCAGGCAAGTAGGACCTGAGGCAGAAGACACTGGACATTAGGGCACATAAATATGATTTCAAGGTATTTAGAGAGTTTGGTGTTCATAACTGTTGTTCACCATAGAGTTTTTCATCTGATGGATGCTGGATGCAGCAAGATGTTATTGGCCAAGACATTACAGATTCCTGCAGAGTTTTTGGAGACTGGGTTAAAAAAAAAGCTGCTCGTATTTACTGCAGCTGAAAACTCCTTGTTTGCTGCTTTTAAGCAAAGAAGAGGGGGGAAAAGTGGTTTCAGAGCAATGAAGGGGGCAGAGGTTGTGCAAACACTGGCACAAAAGGAAAGGGAAAAGCGACCCAGCCTGGAAAACACCCAGAGCTGCACAGAGAGGGGTCTGTGGCACTGAACAGCATCACCTTGTCTCGCCTGCCAGACACCCACCACAAGCACAGCCCCGGGGGGAGGCTGCAGGCAGCACAGTTGTTTCCAGCAGAGTGGTGGCATCACTCCCCTCCTGCTCCATCCTGGGGGATGTGTTCCCTCTGTCCCCTTTGTGGTCCCAAAGGGAGCAGGGAGGCTCAGCCCAGGAGCTCCTTGCTGGCCATCCCTGCCTGCTTCAGCATTACAAGTCTCTTGGGGAGCAGTCAGGTTTTTCAGGCTATTTGGATTTTGTGGCTTCTTCCCTGCATAAAAAGGGGTGGGAGCCTCAGCCCTCACCTGAGGTTGGCCCTCACGGAGGTTATGAGGAGAAAAATCAGAGTGAAGAAGAGGAAAAGGAGGAAGAGAAGGTGCTTAAGGAATCTTCCCGCTCCCCACATCATTAGGTGCCATGTGGGAGCTCTGATTCAGCTGTGCTGATTTACACACTGGCCAAACATCCTTCACTGAGGCTTTTCTTCTCCATCACCCTCCCACCATCCTCTTTTCCCTAAATCCTGGCTGTACCACCCCACGGACAGAGTCCTGACCCACTTTGGCACTACCAGAGCTTCTGGTCCTGGTCATCAACCTCATGTGAGCCACAAAGTGAACCTCTATCATAAGATTTCTCATCCTTCCACTTCATATCAGGTTTTTTCCTCATGTGGGGCTTTAAATCAAAATGCTGCCAATCACTCCTTCAGTCAGGTATAAGGGGTGTTACAGGGCTACAACTGCTGGGTGTTCCATACATTATCCAAGGTATAATGACACTGTGAGCACATCAAGGAGATTAATGTAGCCCAGGCAATTACACTGATTTAGTTGCATCTGTGTGGGAGTCCCGGACATGGCCAACATTCCCAAGATCCAAAATTCCTGCTCAAAGAGGCTCCAGAGCAATCTGAGGCCCCAAGCCAGTTTAAAACCCAGCGGTGCTGGACAGGTCAGGACACTCTTGCCTGAGCCACGAGGCCACAACAGCACATCCCTGCCCCACCACCAACCCCAGCACCAGCTCTGCGCCAGCTCTGCCCCAACCCATGGGAAAGGAGGCATGTGATCCGCTCCATAAAAACGGTCACGACCCAGGAACAACTCATGGTTGTGTCCAGGCTTCACCCCAGCCCTTCCTGGCCGGCGCCAGGGCGCTCTGGGAATGCCCGTGGCCGGTGGCCTGTGCCCGGCGGTGCGGAGCCGCGCGGGCACGTGTGTGTGGGCAGCGGCACAAAGGCGGCCTTGTAGCCCCGCTGGAGCCAGGGCTCCTGACCCCGGAGCAGGGATTGGCCACGGGATCCCTCCCGTCACGGCCGCCTTGTTTTCCCTGTGCGCCGCAGGGAAGGGAAGGCACCCAAGGGTGGGAGCTGTGGGGATCCGGGATGGTGGTGCCGGAGCTGAGGGGCGATGGGAGTCGGTGCGGCAGAACCAGGGCTTGCAGGAGTGGTTGGGGAGGTAGAGGCAGAGGGACTCTGCGGTGGGGATTGTCCATGAGGGTGATCATGGCTGTGGGCAAGGGGGAAAAAAAGGTGTAAATGGAAAAACTAGTTTAGGAGGGGACAAAGCGTCTGAGACAACTTGGTGACGCCTTTGGGTACAGACCCAGCACCTGCATGGACATCTCCAGAGCTGGCAGGGTTTTGGGGATGGAGGTGTTGACAGAGCAAGAGGATGGGCCAGTCCTGCTCCTTCCTGCTCCCATGAGATCCCAAGAATGCCAGGGAGGGGGTGTGATCCCAGCAGACCTGTGGAATAGTGAGCATCTCCTTGGAACTGTTTGCAACACCCACCCAAGAGCCCTGCAGGCAACTGGAAGGTCCTGGGATGTGTGATGGGGTGAGGGACATGTGGGTCCTGGAGGTAACAGCCAAGCAAAGCTGTTTTATGTGGGAGCACCCAAAGGGAGAACCCCCACGGGCTGGGGTTGCACCATCACCGGGTCACGCCGCAGTCACACGCTGGTCGAGTGTGGTCACACCAGTGTCCTTTCCCTGACCCCAAGACCACAGGCAGGAGTGGGGAGGGCTGGAAGTGACCTGGGGGGTGACCCCTGCCATTCCCCCATCCTCTCACTGGTGTTAAGGGGGTTTGTTGAATGAAGAGAAAAGCAGTGGGGCCAGCAGGTCCCCACAGGGCTGAAGCCACTTCACTTTCAGCCCCACAGTGGGAGAGAAAGTCTAAAAATCCCCCAAACCTCAATTCATCCACAGAGCACAAGGAAATTCGCTTCCCTTTTTGTGTTTAAATACAACTGCCCAGTCTGAAATACCCCAGGGGATCATTCAGAGATTGCCCACCCATTTCAGCCGCTGCTCTCGCAAATGGAGAGGCAAAAACAAACAGCAATTTATGGCAAAGAACGTGAATTTTTGTGTCTGGTCTGTGGTCTCAGAGTGTATGTTCTCCAAGAAGAGTTTCCTGCAGAAACCAGGGAAGCTGAGACAGTCAAGGGGCACCTGCCAGGAAGGAGGGGCTGGAGCAGGTAGAGAGGGTGAGGCTCAGCCAGGGCACATTTTGGGGCAGTGATGAAGTTGGGGGATCTCAGGAGGGTCGGGATGGTGATTTTTCCCCCTTAAAGGATGTGCTGCTGTTGGTGGGATGTGTTGGGTTTGCCAGGCTGGAGATCAGCAGCACCCGAGAGCACACGTGGGCTGCAGCTCGTTATCAGGGAGCTTTTGAAGTGGTTAGAAATGTGAGTATTATGCCCACAGCCTGTGGGCAGAGGTGGATTTGGAGACATTTTCCACCTTGAAGAAATAAAATAAACCAAAGAAAAACCAAATCAAGATGCAGAGACATCACCACCCACCACTCAGCAGAGTGGGTGGGTACTGAGCACCCATCCACAGGTGACAGAAACCATCCCTCACACCCTGAACTGCTTGGAGAGAGGAGGATTCGTGTCAAACACAAAATTAATTAGTCTGGATTTCAGAGGAAAGGTGGAAATTGCAACTCCTGAACATGAACATATCCCAGTGCCCTCCCACAATTCCTGCTTTAAGGATGTGATCTACGAGGCTCATTCTTCATTCCAGTTTTGATTTGTCCAAATCAAAAAGCAAAGATGTGCTGGGAATTTTTTTGATGTATCGTCAGAAAATAGTAGAAAATATTGGTGTATTCATCTAGTCATGGAATTGTGGAAGGGAGACCTTGAGGAGTCACCCAGCCCCTTCCTATAGTGCTTATATATGTGCACACACACATATATATATTTGGATTTCCACAGAATTTGCAATTGATCCAATTGGATTATTACATGCCCTTTACAGAGCATTTCACAATGAAGGTGTCTCCACCAAGAAGATTCACATCTTTTTTTCATTAAAAACTTCGACTGATTTTTTTTTTAAAAGCCCAAGTTGCAGCTCGGCTGAGATTTGGGTTTTTTTCCACAAAAACCTCATTTTTCCCACCCATTTCTTTCACTTTTAAATAGAAAGTTTCACCTTTATTTTTAAACTGAAAACCGAAGTTAATTTTGTCTTCAAGACATACAACACAATGGATTTGGCATTGTCTTAGTTTAACTTCTCTCAGGGCTTCTCTTCTAAGACCAGTAAAACCAGTACAGGACACAGGTATGCTGGGAGAGCTGCTTGGGCTAAGCCACGATGATCATTTTGGATCTGACTTGCACATCATGTTTTTGGCTCATCAAAGGAGCTGTTAACCAGATATTGATGTTGTTTTGCCTTCAAAATAGTGCTCAGCCCAGTGATGTCAAGGACTGAAAGCACAGCCATGGCTGGTGCAAGGAGCCACAGGCCAGGAAAGTCCTTGGCCCACGGTCAGGAGTGAGGTGGTCTCTGCTTTGGGGGGAAAATCTGAGGTTCTGGATGTTTTCCCCTGTTCTTCTTCAAAAGTATCAGTGCTGTACCAAACTAGAGTGGGATGGTGGGTTGGGATCCCAGAAACTGGGATCTGACACCCAGGCCGGATGTGACTTTGGGCATTTTTTCTCCCAAAACCAAGATCTCCTTCAAATCCACTCTGCAGAAACATCCCTGAGAGCCACAGTGGATGGAGGTCAAAGCCATGACCAGCTCTGAAACCCCAACATGAGCCTCCAACACAGCAACTGGCTCTGCTGGGTGTAGGAAAGGGCCCTGATCTCTCCTGGGAGGGGGTAGGAGCTGCTGTACAGCCAATAACACACATTTATTACCAGCTGGTCACTGATTGTCTCCTGCCATCCACATTTGCAAGCCCTGTATTTTATTTCAGAGACAAAAATCTTTATTAGGATTACAACTGAGCTACTTCTTTCTTCCAGAGGGAAGAGATCCAAACCAGAAGAACTAATGGCTTAAAGACTAGGGGTGAATTTTAGAGGATTCTGTTCCCATTCTCACAACACTCCTTTTGTTAAACTAGATAACATTGCCTCCGTTCCTCCCTTTTTTCCCTTTTCTTGTCCTTTTTGCCCCCCCTCACAGGCAGCTGTTTCTCTTGATCACATCTGCAGCAAATCTGCACTTAATCCCTCACTGACAGTGCAGAAGAGGGTGGAAAAATGGAAGGGCTGATCCCAGCTCCCGGGATGTGGCAGGGAGGGAGGGGAGGGCTGTGAAGGGAGCAGGATCTGCAGTGGGTGAAGCCACTGGTGGCTGCTGGGGCATTGGGAATTTGGCCGGCTCATTCCAGCCCCGGGAATCTGCCTGGAGCCAGGAGCATCCCTGCCAGGGAGGAGCCAGGACAAATGTCAGGAGCAGAGACCTGTTTGCAGCAGGACGGGGGCACTTTCTGCAGAATTTCACCCTCTGTAAATGTGCATAAAGTACATAAAGTGGTCTAAATTGTGATTATTATTGTTATTTTCAGCATCTCACTGCACTTTCCTGCCAGTGCAGGAAAGGTTTAGCATTTAAGTGGCATGTGAGACTTGGGGACACGGTTTGGTGGTTGCCTGGGCAGTGCTGGGTTAATGGTTGGACTCGATCTTAGAGCGATTTTCCAACCTGAACGACTCCCTGATTCCACTCCAAAATATGAGGTGATAACGCCCCAGACCCTCCCTGTGTCAGCCTGGCCCCAGCAAGACACAGGGCTCTGCATCCACTCCGTGGGAAGAGCTGGGGGTCCCTGGAATGCTCTGGGGGTCCCCACGAAGGGTCTGGGGGTCCCCATGAAGGGTCTGGGGGTCCCTGCAGGAGGCTGGGGGTCCCTGCAAAGGGCTGTCTGGTGGCACTGGGCTCACCTCAAATCTCACCTTTCGTGCCCAAAGTGCTTCACAAGAAGGAACAGCGATGAGGGGCGGGAGACTCATGTGCAGGGGGGGCCCGTCCGCCCCCACCCCCGTCACTCCATTTCCCCAGCGCCGGCCGCTTTCACAGAAACCCTCCAGCCCGGTGCTCCTTCGCCTCCCCCGGCACTCCGGGATTCTCAGAAGGGCCCTTTGCCCCCCCCTCCTCGACAACTCGCTTACTGGAAGGGTGCGGAGAGGCCCCTGGCACGCTCCTTCCTTTCTCACCCCTTTTTTTTTTTTTTTCTTTTTTTTTTTTTTCTCTTTTTTTTTTTAACTTTTCGAGCAAGAGCCCGGCAGCATCATGAGTGAGCCCCGGGCGGAAGCAGCACCGCGGGGCGCTTGTCACGAAGGCGGTGGCAGGTGACACCAGGCAGGATTTGGCTGCGAGGAGCCAGGGCTTGGCTGCCAGCCTGGGCAGGAAACCTCCGGGCAGCACCCACGGGCCCTTCAGGGCACCTCTGAGGGTTTTGGGGTGAAGCAGCGGTGGGAAAAATCCCTCCGTGGGGTGTTTTTTTGGAGGGCGATGGGAGGGGAAAGGGGAAGGCGAGCGGGAGAGGAAGAGGATGGGGGAAGCGATGCTCGAGCACCGGCGCGGTCCAGCCACGGCTCGCGGCGCTATTTAAAGAGCAGACCGTGGGAAACTTCTTCAGACGTGCGGTTTCTCTAAACGGAGGGACTCGTGTCTTCGCTGCCGCCGGGTGAGTCACAGTCAGAGCAAGAAAGAAGGGGGGGAAATAAAAAAAAAAAAAAAAAAAAAAAGAAAAGCCCAGCCCCCAGCAGTACAATTAGTGCCGCTGCCTCCCCGGACCCGCAGCGCAATTATCTCCCGCGCGGCAGATCGAGGTCAGATCTTTTAAGAGGATAAAGCTCCAAAGAAGTTTTGGTGTGGGTTTTTTTTTTTCCTTTTCTCCTTTTCAAAAAAGAAAAACTGCCCCTTGCCTCAAAACAACAGAAGAAAGAAACCCCAAACCTCTTATCTGAAATTGTATCGCATGGGAAGGGCAGGAGGGATGCTCAGGGCACCTCTGACCCCGAGGGGACCGTCGAGGGGACTGGGTGGCTCCGGGATCTTGGGCAGCTGCAGAGGTCGAGCGTCCCGTCCCCAGGGAGGGACCCTGGAGGTCCCAGCCACCAGTGAGGAGCCTGGAGCATCCTGCCTGTCCCTGGAGAAGCCCAGTCCTGCCCTGGACCCCATGGGGAGCTGAGCAGGGTTGGACAGTAGGGAATGAGCATCCAGGATTTCTAAAGGCCTTTTTCTTTCAGGAGTCATACACTTCCCTGCAGAGGGATTCAGCTGTTGGCTTGGGAATAAGGGAAACTGAGGCACAACCCACTGTGCCTTTCCAGTTCATCCTGGGCCAGCAGCATCTTTGTAAGCCCAGGATGGCTCTAAGCTGGAGCGACCCAGGCTAATGGAGTGGCATTTTTCTGGGGGAAAATACACATTTCCTTCTCTCTCAGTGCCATCCTGTGTGAGATATGAGGTCCTTCAAGCTCTGGAGCCCAGGAGCAGGATCAGGCAGGTGGCTTTGACGGGTGAGGAGCCCCAGCAGGAGCTGGGAGGTGGCTTTTCCTGCAAACGTCAGCACAGAGACACCCGTGGGGTCATGGGGACCCCAGCAGGTGCTGCTGACGCACACAGGGGGCACAGGGGGTGCTGGGGGGGCTCACACCTCACCACAGCCATCGACAAGTCTCCTACTGAAATGAAACTGCTCCGAGATTAAAGCGTTGAATTCTTGTAATTTACTCTGAATCAGTTTGGAACAGACTCTGCGGGTGACTCAAGCAGGGGGGAAAAACCTAAAAATCAATCCCAAGATCACATTTCACTCATGTTTGGGAGGTACCAGGGCAGGTCAGGGGACGTGTTGTGTTGTGCTGCCAGTGAGTGACCCCAGCACCAAGTCAGGGCTGGGGCAACAAACAGGCTCTGGCTTCTCCCCAGCTGCTCTGGGTGCAAGAATCCACCCAATTTCTCCCAGTTCCTGAGCCATTTCGAGAACTGCAAGAGAAAATATCAAGGATCCAAACCTAAAAAGCAGATCAGAAAGGGAGAAAAAAATTACAGCAAGGTTTGCCTTTGGCTTGGGAGGAAACGTTTCATTTCAGGCATCGATTTTTCTAAGGTTTCAGTGTAGAAAGTAACAACTTTTAGTGTTGAAGCTACTTCCCCCCAGCTGTCCCACCAGGCTAAAGGGAAATCCAAACCCTCACCACAAGGCTGTGGGGCTGGACCTGCACATCTAACTTGGTGTGGGCAGCAGAGTCACCTCGGGGTGCCATGGGGGGGACAGTGGGGACAGTGGCAGGGTGAGGAATGGACCATGCACGGGGACAGGGATGGTGGCTCTGGTCCTGCACTGCTTGGAAGGATTCGAAACCTGGTGGCTGCAGATGCTGTTGAACTCATGAGGAACCCTGCGGTGACACAGACACGGGCTAAGAGTCACCTTTTCTGTGACCCAGATAAGTGATGTGAAACCAGCCCGGCACAGGGTGACCAGGACCCTGCTCGCCCCACAGGACAACCCGACCTCCCCCCCCCCGGCTGCAAACAGGGTCCCTGCAAGAGCAAAGGGCTGCATTTGGGGTGTCCCTCTGGGGTGACACCGGTGCCAGAGAACCAGACCAGTGTGGACACGGCTTTGCATCTGTTTTGCCCCCAAAACCACAGGGGGGGTCGCTCTGGGGACCACAGGGAGGGGGCGAAGGGGGTGGGGGAGCACCCCCAGGACACGGCCAGGCTGCACTCCGGGCCCCAGGGCTCAGCATCCCCCCAGTGCTCCCAGCTCTGCCGCCGCCGTCCCTGTGACCAGGAGGAAGTGGAGGAGGGCGTTTTTCCCCCCGGCCTCGAGCAGACAGAGCCGCTGCATGAAATCATGAAATCAAGAAATCCTGAAATCGGCCGTTTTTCTCCGCGGTGCTGCAGACACAACAGGCAGCAGCTTCCGGAGACGGGGGGGTGACGATGGGCTCCCCAAGGAGAAGTCTGAACCACCCTGGGGAAGTCGCTGGGATGGTTTGCAGCCCCCAGCACTCGGGGCAGGGCTGGTGGGAGGGAAGATGTGGCTTCCACTGACCCCTCCGCCCCCACCTGCAGCTCTCTGGGGCTTGAAAAACCAGCGTTGCAAACCCCGCTGGGGATTTTTCTTTCTAGTGAGGACTTGTGCTGAATTACCATCTTTCAGCAGTTTGCTTCTCTCTTCTCCTGCACGCTGCTGGGGGCAGTGGTTGCAGGGAGGGGGATGCCAGCCCACTGCTTTGCCTTCACTTCCCAGGTGGACACGATGCTGGACCCCTATGGATTCACTGGCAGAACCCAAAGGCACCCGGGGTGGCCCTTCCTGAACGTTGCAGAGCCCTAAGGCCACCGGTCCGGGGGCTTGGACTGGCCTAGAGGGAGAGAGGGAGGAACAAATCAGCACTGGGTTTGAAGGAAAAAGCAAAACCATCACAAAAATTAAAAAAAAAAACAACAACAAACAAACTGAAAAACCAAGATCCAAAAAAAGAATAAAAAAAAATACCCAATGCAGCCAAAACAAAGAAAAATAACATTTTTTTAATGGTTTCCAAAACTTCCAAAACAAGAGGTTCACCAAGCCTGGACTCTCTGCTCCTCCCTTGGTACCCATGAGCATCCCAGTGCTGCAGCCCCATTCCTGGAGATTGGGGAGGGATCAGGATAGGGCACTTGGAGCTGCCTCTCCTGCCACCCCCCCCTTCCCCAAGGCACGTTGTGACAGCGAGGACAAACCTGCAGCTTTCTTAGCCCAAAGCACAACAGATCCTGGCCAGCCCATTCCCTTTCTCCTCCCTCAGGATGGATCCCTGGTCTGGGGATGCTGTTTATGGGGTGTGGAGGTTTCTCCCTCCCAAGCCCACCCCAAGCAGTGGTTGCAGCCACAGCAGCACCAGCATGGAAGGAATCATTTACCAGGAATCTCACAAACACTTGCAACCATGGCTGGTGCATTTCCTTGATTACCAGCCCCAAACTTTTCATTAGAAATTACTTATTAAACAGGGATCAAACCTCTCTCCCAGCTGGTGGTGGGTAACGAGGGCTTTATTAAGTCATCAGGAGTGGGAGGCAGCTGATGTGAGCTGCATCCACTGCATCCACAGGGCTCGGTACTTCATTAGCCATGGATTGTTGTGCCATTTATAATTAAACGTTCAGTGCTTTAAAACACAGCCCAGCAAACAGCATCAGTAGTCACTGGTCAGCAGAAGGGATCAGGGAAGGCTCCTGCAAACAGTGTGTGCTGAAAATGCCTTCTCATGCTTTGGGCTACTAGGAAATTTGGCCAGTTTTTCCAGGTTTTTCTTCCTCAGTGGCCTGAGGGTCTCTGGGCAGGGAAGATGCAACATGGATTTCTCCAAAGACCGTGGACATGAACTCAGAAGCAAAATCCCCTCCGAGTGAGACAGTACAGGGCAAAATTCCAGCCATCCCCATCTACCATGTCCAGAATCCTTGTGGACAAACCCACAGATCAGCCACTCTCCAGCAGCATTGTTTCCACAATGCACCACAGTCCAGAGCCTGGTGGTTTCACTTGATTCTAACCCAAAAGAAATGTCTCATTTCTGATCTAACTGGAAGTTGATGTTTTGTTTTGTTTTGTTTTTTTTCCAGGGAAAGACCAGCCTTCTCTGCCCCACCACAAAAAAACAAACTTTACAGATGAGTCAATGGCTCATCTCAACTCTAGAGTAGGTTTAGATTCGATATTAGGAAGGAATCCTTCCCTGTGAGGGTCGGGAGGCCCTGGCACAGGTTGCCCAGAGAAGCTGTGGCTGCCCCATCCCTGGAAGTGTCCAAGGCCAGGTTGGAGCAACCTGGGATAGTGGAAGGTGTCCCTGCCCATGGCAGGGGGTGGAATGAGATGGGCTTTAGGGTCCCTTCTGACCCAAACCATTCCATAATTCTCTGACTCTATGATGTGATTCTAATATCAAAAATTTCAGCTGAGTGAATTAAGCACAATTTGATGCTCAGCTTGTTACATGGCTCCGATATTTCGATCTGGTCAAGAAAGAGGATATGTGAGGATAAAGGGGATTTTGTGATGTATCTGAAGGCAGGGAAGGGAACAAGTGCTTCCCTGATGGAAAGAGAGCTGTAGCATGTGAGTGCTCACCATGGTGTGGAAATGAACCCAAACCAAACCCAAACCTGTCCCAGTGCATCTCAGACTGGGGCAAAACCTCCTAAATCACCCCCTCACCCCAAAGAAAGAAACCTCTAACGAAAAGACTAATTAACACAAGACTTTCTCCCTGTGCCCGTAATTTAAACCCAAGGAGAGAGGAAAGAGAAACCACACTCCCATTATTCCAGCCCAGCTAAGTTTGGTCAGCGGGACTGAGCTTTTTCATTAGACTCTCTCCTGCAATAAGTAATTTTCCTTAATGCCTCGAATCACTCTTGATACCACTGTGGTGTGCCTGTGGCCAGCGTGAAGTATGAGGAGGTCACAGCTGATGTGTCTTCCTTGGGATGGGGTTTCATTAAATGGGAGTGACCACAGAATTTAACGGAGGAGCCCGGCAACACTGCCCACTAATTGCTTTAGTGTGCTTCTGGTGCCACCACAATTTCCCCTCCTTGGTCTTGGGATTTGTCTACTCACTCCAATGCCCTTCGTTGGGATTGTTGGGAGATGTGGCCTCATTATGTAAATATGGTTTTTCCTGAGTCTTCGACATTTCTGCAGTGTTGAAAAGGAGACAGAGCCCTGCTCTGGAAATGTCTCAGTGCCAGGGAGTATCTGTGCCTGGAGGACCTCCAGCTCCACCAGCAGCACTGAGAAGTGACCAGCTGACTGAAGTGACACCACAAGTGTCACTGAGCCCGTTTCACAGATGGGGAAACTGAGGCACTGGCAGGGACTTGCCCAAGGTCACCCCACAACCTGTGTGACAACACACCAAAAAGTGGGGCATCTCCTGGCTGCTCACAGCACTTGAAGAAAGTCAAAATGCCCTTAAGGTGAGATGAATGTCCCAGAGCGTCCCTTCAAAGCAGCAGGTGAACCAGGAAAACCTGGAAAGGGACAATGGAATTAGGGACCAAACCCAAACCCCTTCCTTGTGTCCCCAGCCCCACGAGAGGCTGCTGGGAGTCATCTCCATCGAGCTGCATTATGGCTTGTTTTGCTTTAACCAAGTCAAATCCATCTGCTCTACTGTGCTGTTTCTCTTCCTAAATCTTGCATTACATCGAAAGTCTTTTAAACCGTCTGCACAGGAGGACTCAGTGTGGTTTCCAGGGCATTTTCTGTTTAACTTGCATTAAAGTGTACCAAAGAGTTACAAGTGCATTAGCAGCCCTGCTCCCAAATTGCTGTTATAACCTTTGCCCCTGGCCAATCAATCTTGCTGACACCCATTAAAATGAGCTCATGGTGCCGTTTTTATGGCCGGATTAAGTGGTGTATCTGTAGCTCGGGCGGTTGGGTGAGGGCGTCACACTGCTAATGATTTCTTTATTGATCTTTAATGATTTCCTACATTAGTACAAGCAACATTAGCCTCAACAACATGCTCCAGGACAGGCCGGCTAAATAATTCACTGCAGCAAACTGTGATCACATAACTGCACATTCCTCCTTTGTGTTAAGAAGCAGGGGGGGAAAGTGAATAATTATATTCCCTGATAAAGGATAGAAAGCTGTTCCTCCCCTCTGATTTCTCCCGGATTTTCCCTCCCCGCAGCACTGACCTACTGTGAGAAGGAACTTTGCCATCAGGGGCTGGTGATGTGCCCCAAATCACTCACTGAGGCTTTGCTCCACTTCTGCCTAAGGAAATGCAGGGTCTGGAGGTCTGGGGGAGCCTGGAGGAATCAGGCTCTGGTGGATTTTGGCATCAGGATGTTATCCAGGGATGGCTGGCTCAGAGGGACATCACTGAGGGAGGACACGAGGAGCTGCCACTTCCCCCCCAGCTGTACCCCTGCCCACAGGACACCCCACACCTGGTGTTTAATTGGAAATATTAAGATCCCAACTCTCAGGGCTTGGTTTGCATCCCACATGGGTCCCCAGCAGTTTGGGGGAACTTCATAGCCTGCGAGGACAGGACCTGCTGGAGCCCGTGGAGGGAGACATTGCTTCACTTGCACCCAAGCATGGCCAGAACAGAGAGGGGGATGAGAGGTGCAGAGGTCCTTGGTGGACTGAAACGAAGTTTTAAAACCTCTGGGATGAGTTTGGCATCCACTGCTGCTTGGAGGATGGATGGATGGACAGATGGATGGATGGATGGATGGATGGATGGATCTTTCCCCTGTGCCACCAGCACACACGGGGTGGGTGGGATGTCTCACAGGTAACCTCTCACCAAGCCCAGCTCTAAAGAAACACCAGGATCCACCAGCCTGGGCATCCCTGGGCAGAGCCAGAGCAGTGCCAGGGTCATGGCAGAGCCCTGACACCAAGGATGAGCAGAGCTGCTGCAGGGCCAGGATCTGTGCAGCACCATCCGGGCTCCTCTCCATCCACTTCCCAGCTGCCAAACCCCAGGGAAACCCTTTAAAAGCTGATTTTGCAGCATCACCTCACCATTTCCTTGGTTCACCCTACCCAGGAGCTCCTTCCTTTGGCGGCACAGTGAGGACTGAGGCCAGGATGGGGATGGCTGTTCCCTGCCAGCCACCAGCCACGAAAGCAGCCCAGCACAGCCCAGGATACATCCGAGGGCTCAGGTGCCACAGGAAACCCCTCTGTGACCAGCAGCCTTCCTGGGAGGTAATGGGGAAGCACCAGCCCCGCTGTTTAATTGGGGAAAGCACTCAGTGGTGTGGGTCAAATTCTCCACGGGTGCTGGCACGGAGCCAGATGGGACTGGGCATGCCACAGTCTTCATTAGTGTAACTGGTTGCAAACCACAGCTCTTGACCTGCAAATAGAAATGATTTCTTCATTAATGGAGATGTCAACAGTGGGGAACCTGTGGTTTCTAATGACACAGGCATTTTCATCAAGTGTACAAGCAAACTACCAAGAAAGTCGAAAAACGGAGCCTTCTCTTCTCTCCCTTGAGTCACCATAAGGATTTTTCCCTTAAAATGCAAATTCTGAAGGTGAAGGGGCTCAGTCCTACAGAGAGGCTGAGTTGAGCATCACCACTCAAGTTGGCTGCAAAACCCCTCCCTGATGTCACCACCAACACATCAGCAATGGGAAAGGCTCCGGGATGGCACCTGTGGATGTCACAGCCTGGCAGGCTAGCAGGGCACAAGGACACAGGGTGGTCAGTAGGGGCTGCTCTGGGGACCTTGGCTGTGACTAACAAGGTGTCTTGATGATGCCCCCGTTCCCATCAACCCAGAGAGGGGCTGGGAGGAACCTCCTGCATGTGCCTCAGGGACCTTGGGCTTTCATGTGGCTTTTTTAAGTGTCCTGAAAACTCACAGCTGGCACCAGTTCCTGGAGTACTGGAGGAGCCACTGCAGCCAGAGTCCTCCCAAGGCAGCACCAAGCCCACAGGAGCTGATGGGTGATATCAGTGCAAAAAAAGTCCTAGAAAAAGACTTTTTTCAAGCCCTTGTAGAGATGAGCTGCCTAAACAAATGAGGCTGCTTGGATGAGTCCAAATTAGAGGCCGAAAAAAGACAAACTGTGGCTCTAAACAAATAAACAAACTAAAGCAAGAGCTCGTTTGCATCCCTCAGCCCTCAAACCAACCACAGAGGATATTCTGGGCTGACACACAGAGACGGCATCTAACACCTGGACTGAACCCTGCTGTCAGGGCACCCCGCGCCCCAAACACCCAAAACCCTCCCCAAAAACTTGCCCAGGGCCATTTCCACCTTGATGCTGTGGCACAGAGGACGTGCTCGTTGCTTTAATTGTTATTTGCTGGAGTGAAGCACTGCCAGCAGTGTTGGGTTTGCTGAGCTGCTGCAGCCCACGGAGGGGTTTTGCTGGGGCCTCACAGCAGAGCATCACCTGAGCATCTCAAGAGTTGTTCAGAAATGAGAGGCAGGTTCTGGCCATGTGGTCATGGGCAAAGAGTGGAAAAAGAGGGGGAAACCCTCAGCTGTGCTAAGGAGAACAGCCTCTGCCTAGTTCATTTATTTAGTTGATTTATTTTATTTTTCTTGGTGATTATTTTGTTTTTTAAAGACACCCTGGGTGGCTGAGCACGCAGGGTGGCAATGCTGTGGCCTCAGGATGAGAAGGTGAGGTTTTCTATGGAGCAGAAACAGAGGGAAAAGTAAGAAAACAAACAAACTTCACTGCCACAGAGTACCTGACATGGGATAGGCTCAGATTTAACCCAGCACTACCAGTGGGAAAGCAGCCCTCGACCCCAAAGAGATCCACACGGAGAACCTGGAGCAGAGACTTAGTCCCAGGTTCACAAGGAGTTCCAGTCCTTTCCGTGCAGACACCCCTCGTCCCCCCAGAAGGCTTTTCCTGGTGGTGAAAACGCCCGCGGACCAGAGAAAGCAGTTCCTCAGAGCCAGCTCTGTGCCTTTCCAGCACAAAACACCAGAGGGTCTCCTGTGGGCCAAGCAGAAATCCAGTCCCATGGGTTTTCAGCCCTTTAGACCCCAGGAAAACCTCCCTGGAGTGTGGGCAGGATGGGCAGGAAGGCAGCAGTGCCCTGGGGAAGGGAGGATGCTGCTGGTGGCCGTGGAAGCCGTGACTGTGCTTCCCATGTGGCTTCAGAGCCTCGAACCACTGCTGGCCATGACAAAGCCACAAACGGCTTCATCTCGCTGCCCCTGGTGTCTATTGACACCCTGAGGGGTGTCACCGTGGTTGGGGACATCAATCGCTGTCTCAGCAGAGGAGCGGGGCAGCAGGAGGAGCACAGCCCGGGCAGCGGTGACACCGCGCATCCCGCCAAGGGACCTCGGCACCGGGTGCCACACCACCCCCGGGCTCGGCTCTCCCGCACATCCAGACTTGAGCCCTCCAGGAGCTCCCGGTCCCACCCGGGAGCACCCGCGGTGCCTCTGGCTGGACCCTGCGCTGGGAAAAGCCCCGGCAGCGCTCGCCACGTCTGCGGCGGCAGCACGCGGGTCCCCATCCCGTGGGGGTCCCATCCCACGAGACACCCATTTCCCCCCCATCCCGCACACCGGCACCCACCTCCTGATCGTGGGGCTTTGTCTCCCTCTAGTGCACATCGCTCCGGAGCCGCTGGGCCGTGGGATGGACCGGTCAGGGCACCCCTGGACGCGGCCGGAGC
This sequence comes from Calyptomena viridis, assembly GCA_013390005.1. Classification (NCBI taxonomy): domain Eukaryota; kingdom Metazoa; phylum Chordata; class Aves; order Passeriformes; family Eurylaimidae; genus Calyptomena; species Calyptomena viridis. The sequence continues at coordinate 30,438 of WEIV01013019.1, read as the reverse complement.
CCCAGGCTCGGGGGTTGCCCACCCGGTGGGCGCTGCCCCGTTCTGCCGTCACCCCCCGGAGACCCCTCCGCCCCGGGGCAAAGCCGGCAGCAGCACAACAGCACCACTCACACATCATCCAGCGTGTCCGGCTGGTCCTGGCACAGGGAAACGTGTCCAAGCGGAGTCTGCCACCTTCTTAGGACACGTTTTGGACACAGGACCCCGAGAAACAGCCCAGCTGAAGCAGCACCCAGAGTTTGCCACAAACAGTGGTGCAACCAGGAGATTCGTGTCCCCACACACCTTCTGTATTGACTTGCTCAGCTTGTCCTGTTAAACAAACATCCTAGCAAGGGCACAGGGTGACTGATTATCCTTGGATGGCAATAGCTAATCCGCTGATATATCCATTATTCATTTATTTTTCTATTATTCATTTATTCACTGGGAATTTAGAGGCAATCAAAAAGGCACTCTTGGTCATTTTGCTATAAATGCATTTTTGAGCCTCCTCCTCTGCCAACACGAACTTGTCTCTCTCTCTTAAAATACATTAATGACCCATTACAGGGCTGGGATTTGCTGCCCTGCTCATAGACAGGAGTGTCTTCAGAGATTTTGAGATTGATATAAATAAACAGGGGCTTGTTAATGCTCTCATTAAGCAAGGGGTGGGCTGGGATGAGGAACACAATATTTTCCACTCTGAGCTCCCCGGGGCCTCTGTGATAATAGATGTTAATGCCTAAAAATAAGTGACAATCCAGGCTCTGCTGCCCTGCACCAGCAGGACCTGAAGAGTGCCAGGGAATGCCAGTGGTGCAGGGACAGGAAAGTCCCTTCCCCAGGGCAAGGAGAAGTTGCTGGGACCACAGAGCTGGGCCAAAGGGTGACCTTGGCCCTGGGAAACCCTGGGACAGTGAGTCAGTGCCCACCTGGCACCAACCCAGACCTTGTCACCACACTGCTAAAGGATGGGCCACAGCCACAGGGCTGCCCAAACCCTGTGCCCCGTTTGCCAGAGCGGGGAAAGTGCTGGTGCAGGGATGGTGTCCTGACAGCCCTCACAGCTGTGTGACAGCCCCTCGCTTCTGTTTTCCTGTTCCCAGCAGTGGTCACCCCACGGGTGGCCTTTCTCCGCTTCCCCCTTTGCTCCTGGCTCGAGATGACTCCAGTTCCCAGGTGTCACAGCCTGGTGGCTTCCCTGCTCCCAGCAGCTGCTTTTGCACAGGTGAAGGGTCAGCACAGCTGACTCTGCCTCGCCCGTGGGAACCAGCCCCGAGCGTCACCCAAGGCTGCTCAGCAGGGCAAGGGCACCACGGGGCCACTGCAAACCCAAAACCTGTCCTTGCCCACTGACACGACTTCCCTTGGCTCCCCCAGCTGAGCACAGTGTGCCCACGGCACAGCTCAGGGGTTGTGCTCTCAGGCAAAGCCAGACCAGGTGGTTCACCAACATCCTACTTCTCCTTTGGTGTCTCTTCTCCCACTTCCATAAGCATCATCCCCCCTGCCCACGGGGGAACAGCCTCAAATGCCTCAACTCTCCCCCTCTGCTGCATCCTCCAGGAGAACAGATCACCTCTGAGCATCCCCCATGTCTGGGGGCACCCTGCACCCAGGGGCAAAAATGAAAGCAGGGAATTTCATGGAAATGAGGGCTTGACCCAAGCCCTGACATAAACTGGAGATTTTCCATCTTCCAGGGGGTGCTGGATCCCGTGTCCCCATGTCACTGCCATCCCAGCAGTATCACACCAGTGGCAGAGCAGCTGAGGGTGCCATACCAGGTGTCAGGACAAGTTGCACACCCTTCCCCCAGCCCATGGATTTTTGGGATGGAAAGAAGGAATAAAACCCCAAAGAGAGAAGAAGCATCTGGTTGAGAGCCAGGATATGTGACTCCCTCTCATCCCAGCTGTTAAATGGCTGTGGAGCCTCTGAAAAGGGCAAGTGCTTCACAGCACAAAGGGCCCAGTAGGGTCAGGGATGGGCCTTGGAGCAGGTGCTTGATCCTAAAGGCTTTTTGGGGACACCAAGCTCTCCCCAGAGGCTGCATCCCAACCCCAGCCCTGTCTGCCCATTGAGCCAGGCCATGTCACAGGTGATTCAGACCATCCATGGCATATCCAGGTGGCACAAACTCCCCCATGGCACTTCTATGGCAGCTCACAATAGTTTCAATCTCAAAAAACTTCTTTTCTTTGCGTTATCCTCCAAATATCCATCCATCATCCTCCTGTGAGGCCACAGAGGGGGATGAAGGCTGCTACAGTGAACCCCCACAGCGGGCAGAAAGCCTCTGGGCCAGGCAGAAAATGCTAATTATTACATTAGTGAAACACATTTAAAACCAAACCAACAAAATAAACCCAAAAGAACCCTTAACTAGAAAGGAAAACAACCTCCAACCCCCCACCAAAATGGCAATAGCATTATGGAAAAAATAAAGTTATTACTGGCTGCGAACTGAGCAAGGCCTTTCATAGGTAATTTCTGCTGTAATTAACATCTCTGGGGCTAATGGATCCGAGTTCCAGGGGATAAATAGCTGCATTGTTACCAGCCCTCACTCCTGGCTGTGCCCATCCAGGCTGGGCCTGGACCGACCGGGAAATCTCCGCTTTCATCTGCCATTAGTGTCAGCCCAGCTGTTCTGCCCAGGAAATTAAAACTATTCACTGCAGTAACGTTTTAACGTCCGTGGTTTTATTTGACATCCCATGACTTATGGGCTGGACTGGATCCCCCTGCTCTGATCTCTTGGATTTATGAGTTTGGAAAAGGCACTGAGTGACGGCCTCCGGCACCCGGGCACTGGGCAGGGAGTGATGCACGGCCCCGAGGTGCCCAGTTCCTTCCATGGCTCCCAGTTTGGCAAACACGGGGCTGGAGGCAGCTCCTTTTGCAGCTCAGCAGCTCCTCTGTCCTCAGGAAACCTCCTGGAGTGATGCTTGGGATGGGATCCCTTCTCTCATCCATCAGTGCTGCTCTGCAGGGCAGCTGGTGTGGAGCAGAGCTTGTCTGGGAGAAGGGATGGGGATACCCAGGAGAAGGGGTGGAGAAACCCAGGGGGATGGAATGGAGATGCCCAGGAGAAGGGTCAGGGACACACAGGGAGAAGGGATGGAGATACCCAGTAGAAGGGACAGGGATGCCCAGGAGAAGGGATGGGGACACCTATGGGGAAGGGATGGAGATACCTGGGGAGAAGGGATGGAGACTCCCAAGAGAAGGAAGGGGGACACCTGGGAATAAGGGATGGAGATGCCCAGGAGAAGGGGCAGGGACACACAGGGGGAAGGGACGGAGAAACCCAGGAAAAG
>WEIV01013019.1:0-26926 GCA_013390005.1 Calyptomena viridis | reverse complement strand
GGAGAAGGGATGGGGATACCCAGGAGAAGGGACAGGGATACCCAGGAGAAGGGACAGGGATGCCCAGGAGAAGGGATGGGGATACCCAGGAGAAGGGGTGGAGATACCTGGGGAGAAGGGATTGAGACTCCCAGGAAGAGGGAGGGGGACACCTGGGAATAAGGGATGGAGATGCCCAGGAGAAGGGACAGGGATACTCAGGGAGAAGGGACGGGTCGTCCAGCACCAGAGGCAGTGACAACCCATNGGAGATGCCCAGGAGAAGGGACAGCAGCAGAGGTAGTGACAACCCACTGGAGCAGGGAGGAAAATCTAATGTGTGGCTCATCCCTGTCTCACACTGTTCTGTGTGTTTTATAGCCTCCCACCCACGGGTATCTCCCTGTAAATTTCCATGCTGGACCATCCATGAGTGATTTGTACATTTGGGAACAGAGGGAGGAGGAGGAGGACTCTGCACCAGCCTCCACCAACCAGAGCTTTCACTGCAAAGCGAGGAAATCAACACCACACCCAAAATTTTAGGGAGAATTACATTCAGTACCTGATATTCCCTCACAGGGACAAGGGGTTTTGAGCTGTTGGAGGGGAACACCTGGTTCAGGAGAGCCAAAGTGGCTGCTTGGTGCCCCTGGGGAGAGGTGGCAGCAGGAGGCTGGAGCTACTGCAGTAGCATCCTGGATTTCATCAGGCAAAGAAATGCTTAACAGATGGATTTTTGCATCCATCCTTGTGGCTCCTAGAATATCTTCATAAGCCACAATGTGCCCTTAATCCCACAACAAAATCAAGTCAAAGAGCAATTAATATTCTGATACCTGTGGCTAGCTGAAGTGATATAGAGCTGAAGATTTCTTTTTCCATTTCACTCCAACTGTGGTTTTGTTTTTTTCCAGCCATTCTCTGGTCAGTGGTTTTAGGGGCACCAAGGTTCACTTTTGTGGGTAACCTCCACTGTTAGCTGTTGATTTAATTAACTCAGGCTCCTCTGCCTTCTTGACCATACCAACCCCAGCAGGGCTGGATTTCAAGCATAAGATTAAGCCTGTGTTTTTAAGCTTAAGCTAAAAAACGAGCCTTAAGAGATTAAAAAAGACAACTCTGAACAACAGGGCTCTGCAATTCCAGAGTAGCAGCATTGGGTGCTTAATCCTAAACCTGATTAGAGACAAACATTTGTGACTAGTTTTGCCTAAACTTGAACCAAGTGTTAATGAACGTGTTCAACAGTAAAAGTCAAGGTGTGACCACGGGGATGTTGTGGCAGCTCCAAACAGCAGCTCCTGCTGCTCTGCAGAGATTTCCAATTGCTTACCCAAAAAACAGGGAAGATTAGAGCTTCTGGGCAGGTCAGGCAGAGAGACAACCCCAGATCCCAGAGAAGGGACCTGTGTCACCCCAGAACAGCCCCCACCAGAAACATTTGCAGGTCCAAGCCCAGGTGGGGTTTGGAGGAGAAGCTTCCGAGTCCTCTGGGTTTGGAGCAATGGGAAAACAACTCCATGGAATTTATCAGCACAGTGACCCATCTGTGCCCCAGGGAGAAACACAGTCACCACCTCCAGGGAGGGGTTGGCACCAAAGGACCCTCAGCAAACCCAGGGATGTCCTTCATCCCCTGCTGAACCTCCCGACCTTCTCCAGCAGCCAAACCCCTGGACGAGCAACTGGCCTGGGCAGATGCTGCCTTGTTTTTAGCAACCTCGTTGAAATTTAAATTGATTTGTTATTTATCCAACTGACAACAAAGAGAGAAAAAAACAGTCCTAACTCTGTGCGCTGGGGAGATTGGATTCCTGTATCACTGTCAGCTGCATTAACTTACTTCCTGGACCTAAATTCAATTAGGGCAGCATTCCCTAGCATTAATAAATCAATACCAATGCCATTTTGATATATTTTGAATGTCTTTCATTATATATTTCAGGGCAGGGATTAGTGCTGAACTCGAAGTTAATGGGACGTGACAAGGCAGATCAGGTTGGGGAGGTAAAGCCTTCGAGCCGTTGGCTGTAATTGCTTTCTGTTGCACAAGATTGTGGCAGTGAAACAAAGGGCTGCTGAACTTTTCTTGGGGATTAATCCCAGCCAGGGACTGTGTCTCCTTGCAAGGGGGGAGAGGAGTTAAACACCAGCAGAAAGTCTCTGGCCTTGCAATGAGGACACGGCACCGAGTGCCTCCTGCAGCAGCTTTTGGGATGGAGTCACAACTCGTGTCTCTCCCTGGAGCTGCCTTTGGTTGTGGGCAAATTGAACTGGTTTGGAGGCTCAGTGAAACAGTAAAGAATTTGGCCCCCAGCCCCTCTGAAGTGGTTTTTCAAAAATCAGGGTGAAAACCCAGTAGCCCAGGCACGATCCCAGGGCTGCACGTGCATCCCAGCCTGCTCATCCCAGGCAGTGGAAATGCACGTAATTCCCACCACAGACTCATTTCAGAGTGTGCAGAGGTGTTGAAAAACCCTTTTTCTGGGCAGGAAGTGTTTCTAGGCATCAGGAAGAGCGTGAGCAACAGGTAAGGAGAGCAGTGCTGCTGGCACAGCTGGAGACACAGCAGAGCATCCTTGATTTTGGAGAAGAGAAGGCTCTGGGGAGACATCATTGCTGCCTTCCAGTGCTTAAAGGGGGCTCATCAAAAAGAGGGAGAATGACTTTACATGGGCAAATAGTGACAGGACAAGGGGGAATGGCTCTAAACCGACAGAGAAGAAATTTGGATTAGATATTAGGAATAAATTTATTACTCAGGGAGTGGTGAGGTCCTGGCACAGGGTGCCCAGAGAAGCTGAGGCTGCCCCATCCCTGGAAGTGCCCAAGGCCAGGTTGGAGCAACCTGGGATAGTGGAAGGTGTCCCTGCCCACGGCAGGGGGAGGAATTAGATTTTAAGGTCCCTTCCAACCCAAACCATTCTAGAATTTCATAATTCTATGACATTGGCATTGTTAAGCCTAAACATAAAAGCCAAAAATCCAGTTCCTCAGCTGGGATTTAACCTCACTGACTCCCACAGACCCTGGTTTGGGCTGCTCTGGGCAACAATCCCTTGATGAAAAGGTAAATTTTATTCATCTCCTCCTCACTGCACACGAACCAGCTGCCTCTCAAATTGATCAGGACAGTCGTGATTGCAGATTAAGTGACTGGTTATCAGTGACTGGAATCCTGTCCATCCATCACTCACTTTGGTCCCTTGCAAAACATTAGTGAAGTAATTTCTCTGGGCGACTCTTCCAGCCCATAAACCAGGCACCTTGGAAATGCAGTGTGTGACTGTTAAAGGTCTTAAAAGCATTTGCCAGCTATGAATGGCCTGAAGGGAGCCATTCCTGCTGCATCTGGGGATGAATAAAGATGGAAAATAATAGTGTATCAATGCTATAGCAACCTTGCTGTATTAATCTTTTAGGATTTAAAGTTGCTCGCCCCATCAAAATGGGAATGCCATGGGATACCTGTGGATTTTGGTGCACTACAAGTGGAAGGATGTGTGGTCTGAGGTGACTTCTGACTCACTCCCATGGAGTTTATTGCAGTTGTGTCACTGAGAAGCTGCTGCAGCCTGTACAGGGGATAGAGACACACAGAGAAGGGCCCTGACTCTCCACTGGAAACCTTCCCCTTCCACCAAAAACTTCCAAACTTCAAAGCCCCAGAAAACCCCAGTGTTTCCTTTGCCAAGCAAGCCAGCCCCCAAGTTGCATTATCCCATCCATAAAATCAAAATATGCTATTAAGAGCAATTAAGACTCAGGATTGCCCTTTGAAACCAGGTGTTTCCACTTTCAGGGGCACCATAAGATGCAAGAATAGGGGATTTATGTAGATTTTCCATAGCTGGCTTGGAAAAACTAAATAAATACATGGAAGGAGGCCACTAAAGCATAGCCCCAAGAAGGCAGGTACAGTGGCATCCTTTTGCAATTCATTAGATCCTTCCTCCTCTGGAGGCAGGTGCTGATCAAGGGAAGAGGAAGGAGGTATAAAAAAATGCCACGTTGTTGATCAAAACCATTTAGCCCCAGCAAAAAACAAGTAGCTCTTTTTCCAAGTGGATTCCAAAGCCTCATAAAAAGGTCCCGAGAGCATAATGACCTTATAAACCTCAGCCCCAGGTGCTTCTGGGGGCAGCTCAGCTCAGACTGGGCCTTCTGATGAGGTACCTGGAGGAGCTCCACCCCTAAAAGACAGTGATTGTCACCCTCCAGGTGAGGCAAAAAGCCAAGTCAGGCTTAATCCCAGCAGGGATCCAGCTCTGGAGGCAGGATCTGGCCCTCCCAACCAGCTCCTTTTCATGGAACTACAGAATGATTTGGGTTGGACTTTCAAGACCATCTCATTCCACCCCCTGCCATGGGCAGGGACACCTTCCACTATCCCAGGTTGCTCCAAGCTGTGTCCAACCTGGCCTTGGGCACTTTCCCAAATACCTCCATCAGAGCTGGGTTTCCCTGAGGTCCCTTTGACCAGTGGGGATCTGGCTCAGTAAAAGCCAAACAGAGACGTTTTGGCCACATCTGTGGCTTGCCAAATTAAACAGGGCATTTTCTGCCCACTTCTAGACGACTGTAATGTAGGTTTATAACTCCTGGAGGGTGTGGAAAGTCAGCTGTTGTGGGGGTTTTATGGAACTTGGCCATGGAGACCAAAGAAAACAAATTAGCTCTTCAATTAACCCAAGGATCAGTGGGGATTTTTCCACCTCGGCCACAGGCAGCAAAACCTCCTGGCTGAGCTCTGCTCGTTGGTGTGATGGTAATAAATAAATAAATCTGGACAGAACAGACCCAAAATAAGATCCAGGCTTTCCCAGCATCACATCCCAGGCTCCTCAATGAGGAAAAAGCCTTCATGTCACCCTCACCCATCCTGCAATGGCCACCTGACAGTGCACCCATGGCCTGTCCATGGTCTCTCTAAAGCACATCCCTCAAAATCTGCCTTCAGACTTTTAGTTATTCTCACCTTTTATCAGCAGCCAAACCCCCTCCTCCACAAGGCAACAGCCAAATCCCAGCCAGCAGCTCTAGGCAGCCACCTCCCAATGCATAAAACGGATTTATTCTCCCTTCAACTTTTATTTTTCAGGCTCAAAACCTTTCACATCCACATCACAGGCAGCACAGCCTCTCTTCGTGCAGCCTCCACCTGCCTCCCCCACGTTCGTGCCAGGTGAGACCCCAAAACCAACCACCATCAGGGCTGGTCCCCCCCAACTTCCTCGTCTCACCCCAGTGTTTAACCCACTCCAGGGAGAAGAAGGAGAAGAATCAAGAATGGCTTTGCCCAAATGTGTTGCACAACCTCTAAAAAAGCAGAAGCCTCACTCGCGAAGAAACCTGGCTCAGGGAGCCCCAACAAGCCCCAAACCTCTCTGCCCACAGTCTTGAGCAATAATTCATCCCAGCCACGATGGGGATCTTCTCTCCCTGTGCCACAGCAGGCTGGGCTGAGCCCAGGAAGGCTCAAGATTTGCTCATGCATTGATGTACCACGGTCTTTCCAAGGGAATCTTCATCCTGCAACCAGGGCAGGATGCTCCAGCTCAGTCCTAACCCAGGGAAAGGAAGGAGGAGATGCAAACCAATGGCTGGAAAGCTGGAAGAGCCCACATCTGCCTGAGGAATGTTTGATTTCTCCTATTTTTAATTAATTAAAGATGTAAAGCGAACGGCAAAGAGAGTTGGGGCTGTTGGAACCCGGCGAGAGCACAAACTCCCACGTGTGAACATGAAAATCAGACAAGGTGTCTTCTCCCACTGGGGAGGGGGATTAAAAAAAAAGAAAATTCAAACATTCCAGAAATAACACAGGCAGTTCCTGAATTACCACTGTGTTAATGGAGCCTGCACTGCTGGCAAGCCACCGAAATCTGCCGTAATCCCACAAAAATCAATGCAGAGAGATGTGCCAGAACAGCAGCATCTCCTCGGCCTCCTGAGCAGCGTTTCCTCGAGGATGCTCAGGGCACCAGCACTGGGGCTGTGCTGGGAGCACACACACACTCACCCCTCAGCCCAGCCCTGCCACCTTCACCACGACATGAAGCTCAAAATCCAGACAAGAGCATCAAGAACCAGCAAATCCAGGACTGAATACAGCAGGGAAAACCATCCAACCTGCAATCCTACCACAAACTCTCCTTTTTTACCCCAAACAAAGCTCTTCTCCCCCTCCCTGGGGCAATTTCTTTGAGCCTCCCCATCAGAACTCATCTCATGTACGAGCCCATCTCCCTTTACTTCTTGCCTCTACTTCAGACATGACCTTTTGATTTCTCGGGTAGAGTGTAAATTACATGTCGCCAGCATAAAATATTAAATCCAATTTATATTTAATTATTGATGTTATTATGTATTCCATAGTAATGGCAGCAGGAAAAAAAAAAACATCCACCCCACCATTAAATAGCTCGGTTGCATTAGCAGCTTCTTGAGGTTAGAGATCTTCCTCCTCTCCTCCTTAACGGTAAGATTGATGGGGATGGGGAATTTTGTAAATAGTCTTCCAGAAATATTTTATCTGATTATTGTACCTATAAAAGGGAGCGGGGAGGGGGAGAAAGGGCCCTTCTAAACCGCTACCAATTATTTGTTCAGCTAAAGGGCAAACAGCTCGGTGAGCTGCTAATGCTCTCCAGCAACCCCACTGGAGGTCTGCAGCTCCAGAAGCCCCTGTAGGCAGAGATGGGGCCATGGAAACCAGCCTGGGTTTAAGAAAAAAAGGATGGTGGGGAACCACAGTGGTTTTTCCAGCTGAGATTTAACCAGTCTGTTAAACTCGAGTGTGACATTTTTACTAAAATATTAATCAATTCTGTTTCGACTTGATTAAGATAATTTTCTCCCCATATATATTTAATGCTGATACCACCCAAGGTGCTCAAGGCTTCGTTGTGTGGGGTTTGCTCCTGTCCTCACAGGGGGTGGGAGGGATTTGTGGATGTCCAGAATGGACTGGGTTCCCAGTAGGGAAAAGCTCATCCCACCACCCCAAAGTGCCAGAAGGCTGAACACCCCAAATCACCTTCACCCCACACCACAGCAGCTTCACCTTCACCATAACACAGTAATAATTCCATTTTTTCCTGCAGTGTCTGCACCCCCATCAGCATTCTCAGCTCCCTGCTTGGCACAATAAAAACAACATTATCCCCCTCACTTTAAAATTCAAATCAATAGCCCAAATGGAGAGGATCCGACTCAAGAAAAGTAAAGAGAATTAATTCATCTGGGGGCTGACAGGAGGCCACTAAGTGCCTCAGTGTCACCACACTGGGTGACAACCTTTGGGACTGGCCAAGCTTTGTAGGAGAGGGGGAAAGTTTCTCCAGGCCAAGTACATCATGGAGCTGCTCCCTTAAAAGAGAGTTGTTCAAACAAAAAGTGGGTTCCTTGATATTCCCCCCTCCTCGTTTGGGGGTTTGGCAGAGCCAGGGAGCAGCTGGTTACAGGATGGTCCAGCAGGAGCTGCTGGGCTGAACCTGCACAGTGACACCCAAACACTCTGAAAGTTTCTCTCCATTTCCTGAACTACTGTCTTAAAAGTCAAACCCACTGTGTTTCACCGTTCTAAAATAAGAGCATTCCCACTTTCTGGTGGAAAAGGCTTTAATTTTTGCCTCAAAATGCTCCTCAGCAGCCTGGTGAAGGCAGCCCAGAAACCTCCAAACAATACAAAAGAAAACATTGGAATTTTTTCCTTCCAGTGAGGCAAAAAGCTGTGCAGGTATTTCCAGAAGCCACATACGAGGGGAGCTGGATGGAGCAGCTGGGAATTTCAGTGCTGCATCCCAACACCTGGACACCTCTGGACAGTCCCTTCCCTTTCAGCAGCTCCTCGTTCCCAACACAAACCATCCCCAGTAGCTCAGGAGAGGCAGCTCCACATGTCCAGCTGTGGGAATGGGAATGATGGAGCATCTTCCTCCCTCCAGTGCCAGCAGCAGGGTCTGCACAACTCCCTCACAGCCCAACAGGGACCCCCCAACTTCGTGCCTTTCATCTCAATGATTCAGTCATTGCTCTTTTATCTTTTCCCTCCCTTTTTTTTTATGTTCCCCCAGCAGCAGGGCAGGGAAACCCTCTGCTGCCCCATCACCCAGCTCTGGTACCTCCAGGATCCCTCCCACCCAGCTGGGCCACGTGTCCATTCTGGTGTTAATTAAAGCAAATTAAAGCAAAAAAAGGGGATTTGTTTGCTTTGTCATGTCATTAGCNAGCTCTGGTACCTCCAGGATCCCTCCCACCCAGCTGGGCCACGTGTTCCATTCCGGTGTTAATTAAAGCAAATTGTCACACCCAGGGGATTTGTTTGCTTTGTCACTTTATTAGTNCACTCAGACAGCCCCCAGCAAATGCCACATACAGGCAACAACACCCACACACATCGTCAGGGACCCAGAGGGATTTCTACACCTAAAAACCTACAGCCTGGATTATTTCTTTTCTTTTATTTTTTTTTCCCCTCTGAAGACCCAAATCCGAGTTGCACCAGCACCTTTTACAGGCAGACACTGACGAACCCTGGCTCTCCTGTGGCCCGGGGGTGGCGGGTGCCTGTGGGGACACAGAGGGATGGCACAGCAGAGCAGCGGGCGCGGTGACAAACCCCGGCAGAGCCACCACGCCGAGCTGACGCCTCCTGCCAAGGCTCTGCTTGTAAACAACAAGTGGAATAACTGTGGAATAACTGCTCCGGGGAAGACTCGGTGTCCCAGCCCCCCTGCACGGGCTCCCCAGGGGTGTGGGTGTCTGGGGGAGGCGGCCACGGGCCCACGGCTCCTTCCAGGGGCTCCGCTTTGTGAGACCATCAGGGATGGGATTGAGCCATCCGTTTTGGGAGAGCGGCCAGGGAAATGTCACAGCTCATGGGGAAGCAAAGGACAACTACCCCTGGGTTGGGAAAGGAGGAGGCTGGCGAAGGGAGGCTGCAACAAGCAGGGCTAAACGCTCCGAGGGGACTCAGATCACACCAAGGGGCGAGCGCATCCCGTTCACTCCATACAAACCCATCTGGGCTCCGGAGGTTTCCCGGGATGATGATGTTTCCCCTTCTCCCGCCTCCTGGGCTAATTTTACTCCGTCTGGCCGGAGCTCGCAGCCCCTGGTTCTCGTTACGCCCCCCGTTGTGCACCAGCGCAGGCACGCAGCATTTTTGCAAAGTTACAGGGTAGCAGAAATGTCTTTGTTTTGTTTTTCCTTTGGCCACTCTGTCGCGCTTCCAAAGTTGGGAAAAAATTACCAAGTAGCAAGAAGGGAGGGGAGGGCGGGGAAAGAAAAAAAGGAAAGAAAAAAGAAAGAAAAAGAACCCAAAGCCAACCAACAGAGATTAGACAAATGAATAAATAACCTCAGTTCTTTGGGGGTTGATCGCGCTCCAGAGAGGAAGAAGGGGGAGGACAGAAGGAGGGGAAAAATTCAAAAAGTTAAAAATTGGAGTTTGTGTATTAAAAATACCCCCAAACAACTAAGATGTGCACAGGCAGTGACGCCAGCCCCAGCCAGCCCGTCGTGTTCCATCCCTGCAGGGACAACCCGTCAGCTGGGGGTCCCTGTCCCACAGCAGGGCCCTGCTGGAGGGAAAAATCCACACTCCCTCCTTGCTGCCACTCCTGGCAGATCCAGCCTGGCACTCACTTGGATGGGGCACGAGATCACGTCCCCACCATGTACACTGAGTACTCAGTGTACACTGAGGGAGATGAGGATGAGCCAAGGGTGATTCATGGGATCTGAGAGAGATGTAAAACATCAGCAAGAGGGAGAGCAGGGTGGGCAAAGAAAGGGAAGGTGTTGGTGTAGAAGGAGGGGTCTGGCCCCAAAAGGAGGTAAATATCCAGGTCAGAATGGCTTGATAGGTGCTGGGAGCTGTGCTGGGGCAGGGGGCAGCTGGTGACAGCAGTGAGCAGGACCAGGAGCTGTTGGCCACTGCTAAGAGGGTGAGCAAACTCATCAAGGAGTCACTGGGGCCACTGCAGCCCGAATTTCTGTGCACTGCACATTCCAAAACCCACGGCCCAAAGGGCTGAGCAGGAACCTGAAACTTCTGCAGCAGAGGGAACTGGGGACGGTGCTCAAGGCTTTCATTGCAGCCCTTCCCCAGAGGGAAAAACACGTGGGACGGAGGGTGTAGCACCCAAACCACCGTGTTTTCCCCTAAAACCTGAGAGCTGGAGCCATCCCAGCCCTGGCTGCTGGGTGGACAGGCACAAGGTGGGCCCTGGGAGGAAATCGTCCCAGCGGCGGGTGAGGAAGCTGCGGGGTCGGGTCTGGATCCGGAGCACAGTCCTGGTTAACACATGTCTCAAAACTGAAAGCCAAATGGAGAAGGAAACAGAAGGTGACAGTAAAGATACCGTGACTAACGGGATCTTCCAGGGCCCGTTAGAGGAACTGGCTGTGCCTTGAGGTGGTCGGGGATGTGCTGGAGAGCTCCACAGACACCATGGAAATGCCACCCAGGTGGTTACCAGGGGGACAGATAAAGGAGGCTGAGCAGGAACACATTTGCAGAAGTGACACCCGCCGGGGCGCAGCACCAGTTTTTGGCCAGGCCTGGTGGTTTCTCTGTTTATTCTCCCAGGGAACAGCTACGTCCCAGCTCCCACACAGCCAGAGAAGGTTTTCCAAAGCCAGCTCTGGATTAGCACCCTCGGAGGGTTTCCTAACCCTGCCGAGGTTTGGGGGCAGGCAGGGCGTTGGTGCATGGCATGGACACACCTCTGAAGTCTCCCATTGCCAAAAAAATCCCTTTCAGTCCTGCAGTCAGGTGCCTCTTTCCCACACTTAGGCACCCAAATGCTTTTGCATCAGTGCATTGTCTGCTTTGGTGCAGTTCTCACCTTGCACAAAGGAGGGAAGAGCTCTCAAGTTGCCTCCCAAAACAGGAGAGCATTTGCACCTCCCTCACCCAGCAAAGATCAGCACCACGAGCTCTCCCAGCATCCATGGGGCTTCCCAGGTGAAGGATGCTCTTGCAGGAGCATCCCATGGGACAACCAAGATGGATCATGGCTCAGGAGGATTTACAGCACCAGAGGGGAGCAAACCTGAGCTTGACTTTCCCCATGGGACTGAACATCCTTGTGCATGAGCATCAGCTCCTGGGTTTGATCCTCTCTAAGAGCTGAGCAGCCCCAGCTTGCTCACAGCCCCTCTGTTCCTTTCACCAAAGTTTCACCATATTAAGCAGCTGAACTGCATCATCCAAGGAGTGTCAAATTGGTTTTAAATGGTTCTAATTATAACCAGGAAGTTTTAAAGTGTGTGGGTGGAAAGGAATGCAGCAGATTAATTTAATAGCAGTTACCACGGCACAATAGTCCTTCAATTAAGAGTTCTTTCTGACTGGTTTTTTTTTTTCTTTTCCCTGTTAATAATAAATGTCACAAATGAGAACAGACATATTACTTCATCAGATGCTTTGGCATATCTTGTCGTTGAAAGCCTTTTGTGCAGAAATAGTAGCTGAAAGGGTAATTTTATAGGGCTTAGCACTCACTTAACACTTTAGGGGCCAAAATCAGGCCTCAGAAGAAACCCAGGAAGCTGCACCTGTTTACATCCCAGCAGAATCCAACTCCACAACCACAAGAAAAAAACCCCTTGTGTTGCAGCAGGGCTTTGCTATGGTGTGTCAGACACGAGCCTGGCTGGGAACATCCTGCTGGAGAGCGCATGGAGCCGGGGAGCTCAGCTCTGCACTCCCAAAACGCTCCCCCTCGGCTCCTTTTGGTTTTCCAGCCCTGTGAACCCAAATCCTGTGTCAGCTGCAGGGCAGTTCATGGGGCACAGAGGGAGCAGGGTCCTGCTCTGGCTCCCCGTGGACAGGGAAGGGGATGATTTCCTCTCCTCTCTGGCTTTGAACAGCGTGGGGGATCCTGAAATCCAGGTGTCCGGATGGGAAGCAACGTGATTTCCAGCACTGTGAGGAGAGAGGCCTCTCTTTTGTGTGGAGATTGGAGGGGTGTCCTGTGGGAACAGCCTGGCTCCCCCTCCCAGCTGTGCCACGATGTGCCCAAAGCACCATGTCACCCACTGCTCCTGGCTCCATGGGATAAACATCTCCCGTATCCCTGGAAAAGAGACACCATGTTCCCATCTCTGTCCTTGGAGCTCCTCTCATTAAAGCCATTAAACCCCAACACTAATTGCTTCACACCTGGAATGCAGGCTGGGCTTCCAGCATCGAGCTCCTGCATCCCAGACCATCCTCCCTGCCTTTGGAATCCACTTTTCCCTCTCATGTCGTGGCTGTGGCCAGGCAGGTTTCCCTTTGCAGATGGAAGTTTTCCCTGGATCCGGCTCTCGGTGCTGCAGAGGGGAACCTGCCAGCCCTGACCATGCCTGAAATAGCCTTTATCATTCTTTTTTTCTTCTCTGAGAGGTTTATTCTGGTGGGTAACGAGGTGGGGAGACCGCTGGGATAGGGGAAAACCACGGAGCAACCCAACCCAGCCCAGGCAGTTAATGATGAGGGAGGATGCAGCGGCCACGGCAGGAGACAAAAACACTGGGAAGAGCGACCAGAAGCATCTTTAAAAAGAAAAACTGTGGCTGGAGGGAGGGGAAGGGAGGCTGGGGGGTCAGGAGACACCCCAACACCTCTGGGCACCCTGGAGGACTGGGCAGAAGATGGGGATGAGGGAGGCACAGCTCTGCTGCTGGCATGGGTTCCACATGGATCCCCTCTGGGATTGCACATAGGGATGGTGTACTGGGAGCAGTGGGAGCACTGGGAGCACTGGGAGGAGCTGACCCCTGTCCCCCCAGAACTGCAGGTGAACCTGCTCGGGGTGAGATCCTGCTGCTTTACCAGCACCAGCTGCCTTTTAATATTTAATGATGGTTAAGGTGTGTTTCTCACACAAGAGGTATCCAAAATGTTTAATAGGGTCCATGTGGCACAGGGACACGTCCCCAGGAGCCACAGCAGCATCAGCCTCACCCTGCTCAGCCCTGGCCCTCCAGCACTTGCCACGAGGTCAGCCCTTGCTTGTGGTGCCCAGCAAGCCCGTGGGAGCTTCCCTGCACACAGCCAAGTGCTGGAAAACAGCAAAGACTGACTAATATTCCCCAAAATCCGGCTTTGTCTCTGTGATTTGTGTTCACATTTGGCCAATGCAATATTGAACCGAAGCCTGGAGGGACTTGGGCACTTAAAAACAATGTGCAGGAGGTAAACAGAGAGATTTATTATTTTACTTTTGTGGTTTTCAGATAGTTTATGGCACCAGGCTAATAACTCTCAAACCAAAATCTTCATTGATCCGGGGGAAACGTTACGTTATCCTCCCTCTGCAGCAGGGGAGGCTGCTCCCCACAGCCACCCACTGCCCCACTGCCCTCCAGGGATGGCTCCATCCTGGCACATCCCTGGGGTGGCCCTGCCCAAGTCCTGTGTCCCACAGCAGGGAGGGAAGTGAATCCTCGATGTCCAGGTTCTCCCATGGTGCTCATGCCAGGACTGACAGCAGGATTGTCCCTCTGCACAGTGCCCAGCTCACTCATCCCTCCCTCCAGCCTCCTTCTCCCTCCTAACTGGGACAGCAGGACCACAGGTTTCCTCCTTCCCCATCATGGACAGCTAATCAATTGCCACTTGTCACATTCCCCTGGAGAAGTGGCCACCCCCAGCTCTCTGTCCCTGCTGCTGATGGGTTTGGGGGGCTCAAAAACATCCCCATCCCACAGGGGATGAGGGAACACCAGGCTGGCACCTCTCAGTGTGGCACCAGCGTGGGCTGTGCCCGAGGGTGATGCTCCAGGGTGGCACATCCTCCAGGACATTCCTGCTTGGAGCCTGGCAAGGGGAGAAGGGCACAGGCAAATGGCCCGGGCTGCTCTCCTGCTGCCTCACTCTGCCCTGTTCCTGAGATATGCACTGTAAATCTGCTTCATTTCCAATTCACAGTTAATGACTGAGGTGCTCTCATCCAGGAAACTCCGTGAGGTTCCGGCTTTTAAGGGGAAAGATGTAACTGGGCAGGAGCTGACGGGCTCTGCAGAGAGCTGCCCCACTCCCCAGGCACTTAGAGTCTCCAAAAGAAACATCAACTCCCCTGGGAAAGCTGGGATTTATCAGCCCTTAGGGCTGCAGATCCCAAACCATCCCACCCCAAGCTCCTGATCATCCCAATTCCAGCTCCATTCCCGGACTGATGGGCTGGAGCATGGACAGGAAAGGCTTGGACAAGGCAGCCCCTGGTTTGGCCACCACCAGGGACACCCAGCAGGACAATCCACGTGATACCAGGGGGAAATGGGGTGTATATTCCATTTTGGCCACCACCAAGGATACCCAGCAGGAGCCTCCGTGTGGTCCCAGGGGGAAATCAGGGTGGATTTTCCATTTTGCACTGGCTCACTGTTGGCTTTAAAGACAAGCCCTTGCCATCATCTGAACTATATGATCAGGAGCCTAATTCAATCCAATCTGGCTCATTGTTTGAGGGTTGAGCATTTAGCTGAAACCCTAAGCCAGCCCTGCAGTAATTTGGCTGGGGAGGAATTGATTTTAACCATCAGCACTTTCTCATTTTCAATAGAGTCCGAACATAACCAGGTTAATTTCTGTTAAGCACATTATCCAGGTACTTTTTGCTCTCCAGCCCAATGATTATGTGTCTGATCTGAAAGATTATAATTGCAACCCAACAGGACACAAACAGGAGTCCGTGATTGAAAGGAACTGGCCTGAAAGAAAACCAGTTCCTCTTCTGCCTAAAATCCAAAACATCCTCATATTTCCTCTCTCCGAATTCCCCCATCATTAAAAACTACACACAATAAGATCTGTCCCAATAGTAAATTCACTCCGATTAATATTCCAACAGATTAGTATGTCACCCATTTCACTGGATTAATGCTTTTATTGCAAGTTTGATTTGGTCCTATACAAGTTTTGGGTCCAGCTTTCTCACTCTTTAACAGAGCTTCTGCCTTGCAAAGGGCTTCCCAGTGTGCTTGATCCCAGTATCCCAGGGCTGGGATATCCCAGGGCTCCTGGCCATGTGGGCATCCCTGGTGCTGCCCCTTTTCCTGTCCCCAGTTTTCATCCCAGTGACAAAGGAGATTTGCCCATAGGTCTGAGGTTGCCAGATGCAGGAAGTTGGGATTGCAAGGGGGAACAGTTTTAAAATGAAAGAGGAGACATTTGGATCAGATGTTGGGAAGAAATTAATTACTGAGAGGGTGGGGAGGCCCTGGCACAGGTTGCCCAGAGAAGCTGTGGCTGCTCCACCCGTGGAAGTGTCCCAGGCCAAGCTGGACAGGGCTTGGAGCCACCTGGGATAGTGGAAGGTGGTGGGGGTGGAATGAGATGGTCTTTAAGGTCCCTTCCAACCCAAACCATTCCATGTTTCCCTGTTCCCACATTGCCACACCACTGGGATAGCACTGCAGCGAGCCAGCCCAGTGGGAACACAGCAAACCAACCCAGCACGTGCCACCCTTGTGGCTTCCCCCAAAATCAGAGGGGTCCCCACATCCCTGCCCAGCCCAGGATGTCCATCCCCTCGCTGCCACCACCATCCCAAGGGCCGGGGCCGGGATGAGCACAGACAGCCCTGCCTTGCCTCCAGCCCTGCCTTGCCTCCAGCCCTGCCTGTGCATTATTTCTCCTGATCATCACAACGTTCTTCCGCTCCTAAAGCACCTTTCATCACGAACCAGGATGGAGCGCGGCAGCTGTTGAACAGCACGGAGCGCAGGCAGGGACGGGCAGGAAGTGGAAGCAGCTCCCGCAGCTGCTGGGAGC
The DNA here is from genome assembly GCA_013390005.1 of Calyptomena viridis. Taxonomy (NCBI): domain Eukaryota; kingdom Metazoa; phylum Chordata; class Aves; order Passeriformes; family Eurylaimidae; genus Calyptomena; species Calyptomena viridis. Next base: position 11,172 of record WEIV01013019.1, on the reverse strand, counting down.
AGGCAGGAGGGCTGTACTCACGCCACGGCATTCCGGGGCCATGTCGCACCCCCGGCACGGGCGGGGATCCCTCCCGACACGCGAGGAGCCCGTGTGGGGAGTCACACGTGGTGGCACCCGTGGGACACGCGGCGGCTCGGGAGGGCTGAGCTCCTCTGTGGGGTCCGTGGGAGAAGGAAGGGCTGTTGTGGGTCCTCCTGCTGCTCCAGCAGCACCTGCCCCAGCACAGGGGCTGTGGGGACACAGGTGTGACCCACCATGGCACAGACTGTGGGGACACAGGTGTGACCCACCATGGCACAGACTGTGGGGACACAAGTGTGACCCACCATGGCACAGGGGCTGTGGGGACACAGGTGTGACCCACCATGGCACAGGGGCTGTGGGGACACAGGTGTGACCCACCATGGCACAGGGACTGTGGGGACACAGGTGTGACCCACCATGGCACAGACTGTGGGGACACAGGTGTGACCCACCATGGCACAGACTCTGGGGACACAGGTGTGACCCCCCATGGCACAGGGGCTGTGGGGACACAGGTGTGACCCACCATGGCACAGACTGTGGGGACACAGGTGTGACCCACCATGGCACAGGGACTGTGGGGTCACAGGTCCAATTTGTTGCATTGCAGGTCTGGACCGTGGCACTTCACACCCAAATGATGGCACTTCACACCCAACCATTGTACACTCAACCATGACACTGCACCCCCAAATCACAGCACTGTGTTCAAACCACAGCACTACACAACCAAACCATGGCACTGCATGTTCAAATCACCATCCCCCATGTTGGGAAATGTCCCCTGGGCTGGAGGTCACTACCTATGGGGACCTGGCACATCCTGGGAAGGCACCGTGGCTTCTGTCACGCTGGAGCCACAATTATTTCTCTGAGAAACATCCCAAAGGCCTTCCTTCCTCTCTGCTCTGTGGTGTGAGCAGCCCGAGGAGCTGCACCCTGCAGGGACCCCTCTGCCTTCCCAGATAACAGCAGTTTGCTGCAGGGAGTGGGAGATAAGCAATGCTGTTCCCCCACCACCCTCGACCAGGATCTTCCCCTTTGAAAAGGACAAATATAACCAAGATGAGTCAGTTCCTCCGAGCTCCCAGCCCCTGTACAATATGTAACTGGAATTTTTCATTTCAGCACTGCAGGGGAGGCATAACTGGAGAAGACAATGGAGGCAGCTCCGACCCAAAAAAGCAGAGCCAACTCTGTGTGCCTGAGAAATAAAAATATTTTTTAATCTAAAAATAAATTAACTGTAAGTGACAACAAGAGCAGATCTGCATGTACTCACTGTCAGCCCACGCAGGACCAGTCCCTGCTCCTTGGCATGAGGATTTGGGAGAATTCCCTGCTCCTTTAGGCCAGGTTGGGATTTGCAGCTGTGCCACAGAGCTGGGGAGACACTCAGCACCTGCACCAGGAACTGAGCTTCCTGAGCTGGCATCAGACCCAGGAACAACTCCACAGAAGCCAGGGAAACCTCTCGGGTTTGTTTTCCAGCTGCATTACAGCAGGGAGAGGGGAAAGAGGCTGCACCGAGCTCAGGGCTTGGCTGGGCCAAGGCACTGACAGACCAGAAACCCACCCAGCTTCTCCTGATTAAATAAAAGGATAGTGAGGGTCCCCTGTCACCTCTGTGCCACCAAACAGAGCAGATCCCTGGGGCAGCCCCGAGCCAACCCTCCTGCCCTCCCTGCTCCTGACTTGTGACACGGAGTGACAGTGTGGGTGTCACAGGAGAGGGTCTGGAGGCTCCAGAAAACACGAGGCAGTCAAGGCACCACAGCAGGGGCTGGTGCAGCTTTTCATGCACCTGAGAGCCAGGCCAGCATCCCCCCCTGCTCCCAAACCTCCTCTGATCCCAGGCGTGGTGACAACACCACGGCAGAGGGGCTGGGAGCTCCAGAGGGATATCAGTACACCCGTGGCCCAAACATATAACTCGGGTTTTTAACAGCACAAAACCACTGCCCAATTTACTGCACAACAGCACCAACCCCTTCCCTGCAGGCTCCTTCCAGAATTCCCCCTATCCCAGCACCAGTGGTCCCTGCCCCAGGGTGGTGCCTGTTTGCTCCATGGAAATCCAGAGAGGATGTGGAGAAGGCAGGTGAGGGGAGACACCCCAAACACCAACCAGGTCGGGACAACCCTCTCCTTTTCCTTAGGATATCGCCAGCAGGACCATACAAAAATATCCTGCCTCCCCTTCTTTGTCTCTGCTCTGTTTTACAGCGCTGCCTTCACGAGGTTGGGCTTCTTTTTCTCTCTCTGGCTTTGACTCCTCGCTGGGCAGGGCTGTGTTTGATATTTTTAATCACTCAGCATGCATCAGAGCTTGGCAGCAGAAGAAAGTGGAGTTAAAAGGGAACAGAGACGCCGGGTTTGCCAGGGCCGCCTGCCACGGCCACAAACCCTCATCGCTGGGGCTGCGATTCCCTCTGCTGGGAAGTCACGAGTCGCAGCAGCCAAGGGAGGCTCCGAACCCCTCCTGTCACCAGCAATTGTCAACCTGCAGGTTTTGGGGGGCATTTCTTCAAAGAAAAGCAAAAATCCCGAGCCCTTCTGCCTTTACTGCACAGGTATAAAGGCTTCCCACAGAGATGCCTTTTATGTGCACAGCAAAATGCTGATAAAACTTCCTGATAAACCTACACTTGGCTTCCAAGGCTGGAAGATCCAGCTGCTGCAGCAGCCAGAATTTGGACTTTTTTTGCTTTCTTTTGACTTTCTATGGGAATTTTGACTTTCTTTGCTCAGAAGCTGCAACAAAACGTTTTGTTTCCTGTGAGGGCTGTAACCTTCCCCCCGTTGTGCCTCTCCTGCGGCATTCCCGGGGGATGGAGAGCACGGAGAGATGCTGTTGTTGGTTCCTCATCCCACACCAGGCGCTGCCCTGGATCTCCCTGGTGTTTCCAGAGGCACAAAGGGTTCATCTGGTTCACTTTGACTATAAAGTTTGCATCACCTCATTGATCCCTTGGGAAGGAAAATAAGGTGATTAGTGTTTATTAACCCCTGGAGTCATTTCAAGCCCCCAGTGTCTCCTGGCATTGGAATTGCCCGGGGGGGTTGGAGCCCCATCCCTGGAGGTGTCCAAGGAACGTGGCGCTCAGTGCTCTGGGCTTCCTGAGGAGGTGGGGATCTGTCACAGGCTGGTCTGGATGACCTGGGAAGTCTTTTCCAGCCTCATCGACTCCGAGTATTGGGATAATTCCAAGATCCAGAGGGGTCAGCAGCACCTCCCGCCCGCTGGGGGGCGCCCGGCAGCCCGTGCCGGAAGCCGGAAGCCGAAAGCCGGAAGCCGGAAGCGCTGGCGGAGTGCGATGGCGGCGGCGGTGTCGTCGCTGAGCAGTTTGGGGGTCCCCGATGCCGAGGGCGGGGTGAGGCGGGGACGGAACGGGACTGGGGGGCCCGGCTCCCTCCCCGTGCCCGTGACTGAGTGCGCGTTGTTTCAGAGCTCCTCGGAGGAGGAGGAGGCGAGCCCCAGCCCGGCGGCGGCGGCGGCGGCAGCGCAGAGGCGGGAGGAGCGGCTGCGCCGGTTCCGGGAGCTCCACATGAAGCGGGTACGCGGCGGTCGGTGTTCGGTGTCCGGGTCGGTCCCTGCGGCTGTTTGTGTCCTATTATGGTCTCCATAGTTCAGGAGTCAGAGAGGCCACAAACATCTCTGGGGTCTCTCCCTGTTGGGCAGAGACTGCGGGAGCTGGGCCTGGGTAGGCGGGGGAAGGGAAGGCTGAGAGGGTCTCAGAGGATGGTCCCAGACTCAGTTCAGTGGTGCCCAGCAGCAGCACAAGGAACGATGGCCATAAACTAAACCACAACAAGCTTCACCTCAACATGAGGCAGAACTTCTTTCCATGAGGAAGTGGCAGAGCCACTTCCATGAGGGTGGCAGAGCCCTGGAACAGCTGCCCAGGGAGGACCTGGAGTCTCCCCCTCTGGAGACATTCCAGACCTGGATACATCCCTGTGTCACCTGCTCCAGGTGCCCCTGCCTTGGACTGGGTGATCTCCAGAGGTCCCTTCCAACCCTGACTATTCTGTGACTCTGTTTCATGTGGTGCCACAGGGAACCAGTGGCCAGGCCCCCTCCTTGGGGGTGGCTCCTGGTTTTGTTGTGTCTGTGCTCGATCGTTGCCCTGTTCTGTTCCCAGTATGAGGCTTGCAAACTGAACAGCCAGGAAGTGGTGGAAGAAGATAAAAGACTTAAATTGCCACCAAACTGGGAAGCTAAAAAAGCTCGTCTGGAGTGGGAGCTGAAGGTGCAGGAAAAGAAGAAGGTAAAGACACCATTGCAGTTTCCCAGGACCCCAGGGAGCTGCAGCCCAGGTGACACTTCACAGTGCCTGGACAGCCTGGGAGCTTCCACAGCTCCCAAAATCCATGTCATAACTGGGCTCCTGATTATCTAAATTCTTGTCCTGCTCCAGGGGTTGGCTGGGCTGATCCAGGGAGTTATAACTAAGTTTGAGGCTTGGCCATTGGCTTATTGTTGGAACTGTGCTGTGTCAGGAATGTGCAGCCAGAGGGGAGGACTACGAGCGAGTCAAACTGCTGGAGATCAGCGCTGAGGACGCCGAGAGGTGGGAAAGGAAAAAGAAGAAGAAAAATCCCGACCTGGGCTTTTCAGGTGACAGCTTTGACCATGCAGTTCATAACAAACACCGGTGTTGGTGTTTTGGAAACTGGAGCAGGGAATAAAACCCCTTTTTTTTTGTTCCCAGATTACGCGGCAGCGCAGCTGCGCCAGTACCAGAGGTTGACCCGGCAGATCAAACCAGACCTGGAGCAGTATGAGAAGCTGAAGGAGCAATAGTAAGTCCTGTGCTATTTCTAAATGAAGACTTTAATCCTTTCAGCACGTTCCTGTTCTCATGCACAGTGTGATGTTAATTAGTCCTTAGCACAATCTCAAGGTACAACCTGATGATCTCCTTGTTTCGGGGAGGGCAGTGGTGTAATTGGTGAGGTTCAAACTCAGGATTACTGAGTTTGAAGAAATATTTAGTCCACGAAATCATGGGTTCAAACTGAAAGAGGGGAAGTTTAGGTTTGATATACAGAAGAATTGTTCCCTGTGAGGGTGGGGAGGCCGTGGCACAGGTTGCCCAGAGAAGCTGTGGCTGCCGCATCCCTGGAAGTGTCCAAGGCCAGGTTGGATGGGGCTTTGAACACCCTGGGATAGTGGAAGGTGTTGCCCATGGCAAGGGGGTGGAACTGGGTGGTGTAAGGTCCTTCCCAGCCCAACCCCTTCCCAAACCAGTAACCCAGTGCCCCGTTCCTGCCCTGCAGTGGGGAAGCCCTGTATCCCACCTCCGACAGCCTCCTCCACGGCAGCCACGTGCCATCCAAGGAAGGGGTTGACAGAATGGTGGCAGATCTCGAAAAACAGTAAGTGAGCAGCGAGACAATCGGTGTGGCAGAGCAGCCGTGGGGGTTTGGGGTGCCCAGGCCTGACCCCGGGCTGTCCCACTGCTGTCCCACAGGATCGAGAAGCGGGACAAGTACAGCCGGCGCCGGCCCTACAACGACGACGCCGACATCGACTACATCAACGAGAGGAACGCCAAGTTCAACCAGAAGGCAGAGAGGTTCTATGGGAAGTACACGGCCGAGATCAAACAGAACCTGGAGAGGGGGACGGCTGTGTGAGCCCTGGGGGGAGAGTTTACAGGGAAGTTTAAGTTGTATCAAAAAACACATTGTAGGTGTTGCTTTTTAATATCCAGAGTAGGGTTGGTGTAGTAGGTGTGTAGCTACAGCTGTAAACAGCTTTGTGGTGCAGGAAGCAGCTTGTGCAAGCTCGTGTTCTAAATAAAGATCTTTAGTCTAAGGTAGGAGTTGGTGATCGTTTACCAAAAAGATGAAAGAACAGGCAGGAATGTTAAGTGACATTCCCATGGAAAAGCAGCTCCCCAGCTGTCTGTCACATGCCAAGGCTGGAGTTCTTCCCTGGCAGTTCATCAGCACTTGTGCATTTGCCAACCTCTTCTTGGCCGTATCAGTTTCTTAAAGAAGCTTCCAGACAGGAGTCGTCAAATTAACTTTATTTATTTGTACAAAACCCAAGTTTAATTGATTGTTCCAAGTCCATGCAAGAGCCTGTTGACTTCCCCCAGTCTTTTCTCCCTGGATCAGAGGTCTGGATGAGTTCCTGGCAGTACAACCCTCCTGCAGTAACTGCCCCTCTCCCTCCCTGCCTCAGTGACCCTCAGAGGCTGGTTTTAAACTCAAACCCAAGGCTGCAGTAACTCCAGTTCAGCATTAGAAGGAGCACAGGGGACAAACTGCTCCCGGTGACAGTGGCAATGCCATCACTTCACCTCGGGCAGTCATGTGCAAGTCTTACACAAGACTTCCACTTCCACAGGGATATCAGGGAAGGTACTGAGAGGCCTGAAATAGGAGCCTGGGAAGGAATGATTGCAGCATAAAGATCCACTTTCAGAATGATGCAACAACTCCCTTCCTGTTGCACCTGAACTTAAAAGTAACCATGTGCAGAACACTCACAACACAGCTCTAACACTTGACACATTAAGCCAGTGCAAAACTAAACTTTATTCACTTGAAGTAAACAGTTACACAATGTAAATCCAAGTGTCCAAAGAACAGCTACTCAACTATTGTTTAGAAAAAGTTACCCACCTGCAAGTTTCTAGTCCGATAAAGCAATACAAAATATTTACAAATATACACAAGATTCCCATCTGTGGCTTCTGGATCAGTGTGCTCTCTATCTGAAAGAGAAACCTAAGATTCCAAAAATTAAGATCTCAAAATAAATACTCAGTATTAACAAATCTTCAATCCCATCAGAACATTTCCAATCTCTCCACTGAAGGCTGTGAAATGCTGCAGTCAGACAGGGAGTGAATCCCATCAGCGTGCCCGGAACAAGGTGCTTTTGGGTGAGAAGTTTAAGAATGTTTTCTTCTCCTCCTTCTTGACAGGAACCCACTGCCCATAGGGACTTCCCTTCCTGTCATCTTCTCTTGCTGGGGAAACTACTGGTTCCTTAACAACATGGCTCACTGGCTTCTGCAGGGCTGGCTTTGCCATTGTGTTCTGGAAAAGAAGAAATTGCATGTAAGAAAAGGTGTTAAAAACCCATCACACTTCAAGGGGTTTAACAAATATTCTCTCTCCAGGAATCCCTGATACCTGTTGGGTTTCAACTCTGTACACCTGACACAGGAGTCAGGAAGTTGCTTTCTCCTGTTGGCATTCCTAAAACATGGAACTTGAAATGTTCTGGTTTAAACCAGTTTTAGTTTTGTTTTAAACTAGGTCTAGCACTTTTAAGTCTATTGGAGAGTACAGATGTTCAGTGTTTTTAGGTGTTGAGCTAAACACCTATTTTAAACACACTGCTGTGGTGTGTTCACAGTGTTGCTCAAGGACTTAACTCCTCCAAGAAAGTCATTATCAAACCACTAAATTCCTTTTATTACCGTTATTAAGATGTTTAATTTGGAAGCCAGTGCTGGGAAAAGCCTAAAACAGGAGGGCTGAAGTACTGGAATTCCACCTTGGGAGATGACTCACATTAGGACTGAAGGAAATGCTCCTCTGTATGGTTGCTCTCTCCATCCCACCCTTGGTCATGTCTTCAGCTGCACTTCTGGGTTGCTAAAGAAGAGCACACACAGCTTAAGTGGGAGGGCACAGCATTCCATGCAAGTTCTGGCAGTTATTACACAGCATGAACTTTCTGGTAGAGTTGTTTCAGGCATTTACATCAAAAGTAGCTGTAGAGCTACAGGATATGCAAACAGAGCAATGCTGGACCCAATTGGAAATGCATTCCATTTTTACCACCATGGTTGTGCCAATTCTGGTGTGAATGGAGCAGATTTCCACGCCCCAGTTACAGTTTATAAAGGACTCCAACAGTCACAGCATGAACTGTCACACGAGTGCAGTGACAGAGCAAGTGGCAGTAAGTTCTGCATAACCATCCTGCAGAGCTTTGGATAATGACAATAAACTTATCTGCAAGTGATGCAGGCCTCTTCTTCTGTACTCTCTCAACATCTGGAATATATTGCATATATTTATGAAAGGGATGCCTGTACCATGTGTAAAACCCTTAGTAAAATTTACTTCCATTTGTAACAGCAGTATCTGACTGATGTACAGTTATGGCAGGTTTGTATTTACCATGACTCAGGTTAACACACTACAACACAACCAAACTAAAATTCACTTTAAGCTGCTCAAGTTTCTCCCTCCCTTAAAAATCACAGCAGCTACAGCCCACGAGTCCCTTAATTACCACCAGATTTTCTTCATCATGTCTGGAACCATAGTCATGATTTCTATAAGACAGAAATAAAGTATGTAAAATGCATTGTGTGCTTGGGTATGGAATTTCTGGGAAACAGTTTGTTGTACATGAAAAGCTTTTAACAGTTCAAAAAAGGCAGAAAGATTTAATTTAAAAAAAATAACCCACACTATTCACTAGGCTTGGCCAGGATTTAGGTCAAAGACCAACTTGGTGAATTAATGGGCAATGTCCCATTAAAAGAACAAGTCAAAAGGACAAGTTCCAGTCTCCTCTCCTTCCCCACCTGTCACTACTGGACACAGGCTCAGTGGATCAACCACCTCCTACAGGTCCATTGTGCTTCCAGCTTAAGGCAAAGTCTAGAGGTTTCTAGAGCAGTTTTTGGTCAGGAGTTTGAATTCATAACCACAAACTCCACAGTTAAACTAGAACACATCCATGCAGACAAGTTTTAAGAGGTGTTTACCTTTTCAGTGAGAACACTCCAGTCCATACTTACCTCAGCTGACTCTCCAGGTTCTTCCTGCTCCTGTTTTTCTGTTTTTATCTCCTTGGCAGGAGCAGGGATCTTCAAGCTCGCTGGCAAGACAATGTTATCTGTTCCCAGAGCTTTGGCAGCATTGGCTTTTGCAATTTCCAGGAGTTCCCTCTTGTCTAAAAGAGGAAGAGAAAAAAAAAAGTGCTTTGTGTTATGTTTAAATCCACATGTACTTACTTATAGCAGCCTAAAAACTGCAGCTTTATCATCACTGCATCTATAGAAGCATCAACTGTGACGAATTTAATCACAACTTGGGAGCTTTAGCTTCAGTTCACATGCAAAGAATATGCTCAGAACTACAACTTTTGTTAAAAGCATTTTTATAACCACACAGATTTTCTTCCACATTAACGCTCTGTAAAGCAAGCGAACAGAGGAGGATTTGACTAAGTTGTACAGTTTGAGGTTCTCACACAGGTAAAGTCTCAAACAAAGTACCTTTTTCACTCAGATGGAGGGGTGACCTACTGCGGGACCTGGTGCGTGACCTGCTCCTCCAGCCCCTGTAAGCCTCGGGGTAGATGGTTCGCCCAAATCCGTAATACCTCCGGCCCCTGGAACGCGACCTGCTCCTCGAGAAGGACCTTCTGTAGCAGGACCTGCCGCGGGACCAGGATCTGCTGCGGGAGCGGAACCGGGGCGGAGAGCGCCGGTAGCGCCGGCAGTGCCTGGCAAAGGCGCGGCCCCGGTACCGCCGGTACCCGCGGGATCTCGACCGGCTCCGCGAGTAGGAACGGGAGTATCTCCGGTACCGGCGGCACCCGTTCCTTCTGGCCCGGGACCGGGAGCGGGACCTGGAGCGGCTCCAGCTCCTGGAGGAAGCTGACGAGGAGCTGCTGGAGCGGGAGCTGCACGAGGATCTGCTGGATGACCTCGTGGATGAGCTGTGGCAGCTTCTCCTGGATGTCACGGACGAACCCCTCTGCTTTGGCGAGCTGAGGGTTAAGTCATCCATGAAACCCGTCATATCCTCTGTTTTCTGCACACAGGTACTTGGAGAAGCTGGTTCTGTTTTCACTGCTGTTCTGCAATGCCCGGTCTCTGTTCCTGTTGGTGGGTGGGGAGGGGAAGTTCGTTATTTATGGGCAGCGAGTCACTTGCACAGCAACATGATGACACACAGGCAAAGAGTTCCAGGACAATTAAACACACCAAGAGCCCTCACCCAGTTCAGCAGCGTGTTTTGCACATGACAATTCTGTTTCATAACTTCCTCTGCTGTAGTCAGTCAGAAGACTGAAATATGAATTTATGGGAAAAAAGGCTTCAGTTTAAACCACTAGTAGTTCTGTGTGAAATTTTGCAGTAATAGGTTTGTGGGTGTTTTAAGTATAATACCTTTTGTGAAAGAGATACAACACTCTTTTTCTCCAAAAAGTTTTCCAAGTATTTTATTTTCAATCTATCCTAAATGCATCTACAATGCAAAATAACCACCTGCCTTCCAGATCAGTACAAACTGAGTAGTTTTCTCCTGCAGTTCTATGGAGGTTTTTACTCCAACAGGGAGAAATAAAAGTACCTTCACGGTACAAAGCAGCCACCTGAAGATCTTGATTGTATCACGTTATAAAACTACCTGCACAGAGCTCTACACATCCCAGCTGTGTACACAGCACGGTGCTATTAAAAATGTTCTATGGAAACAGTGAAACATACAGGTAATGACTCACTGCATACAACCTGTACATAATTCTCGTTATGGTTAAATATTAATGATTAAAATGGCTGTCCCTCTAGTGGCAGCCATTTCATAGCTACAAAGGTTACTCGAGTGTAAGAATCTTATCACAAGGACTTAAACCCCGAGTTACGTAACCCTTTACAATTTGAGGAAGCTTACTTTAACAAAAAATTCCTATTTGGTGCTCAACGCAAAGTAAGCAAACAAATTTTAAAGGCTTAGTGGAACGTGTATTTTCAGTTCTGTAAGAGTTAGGCGCACTTCCCTCGCTACTCCTACAGCTAAAGTTTCGCTCCCTTCACCTCTACACAAGCGCCAAGGTCACACAGGCAGTACGTGAAATAAGATAAATTCCGATGTGCCGCCTCCCACCGCTCCCCCACCAGCACAGCCCGTGTCTAACACGGTTCACACGGTTCACACCGCAGGTCCCGCACCCCGCCGGGCCCCCCGCAATCCCCGCGGAGCCCTCAGGGACGTGTCCGCGGGCACTCACCGCTGGGCGCGGCCGGGCACCCCCGCTCCTGGTTCTCGTGAGGCACCTGGGCGCTCCTGTAATAAAAAACCAAAAACCAAGACACAAATAAACACCCGTGAGCGGTGCGTGCCCCTCACCCCGCACGGGCGACCGCAAAC
>WEIV01013018.1:2029-22325 GCA_013390005.1 Calyptomena viridis | reverse complement strand
ACATAATTTTCTTCACTGTGGGCAGCATGTGTGTCTTCAGACTGCTCATTGACTGAACTCTTAAATTTGCTTAGGTTGCTATTAATTAATTGTGCTGCTCTAAAGTCTTGGCAGGAGCCAAAATGGCATATTCAAACTTTTCTGACCCGTTAACTTTCCAAATGCAATTAGGAAGAACTGATAAGGAAGGCTGTAGTGAGTTGAAAATGCAAGTGGTAAAAGGAAAAATAAAGCAAAAATTGTGGTAACAAAAACTGTAGTAGCTTTGTTTACTGAAGAAATGAAAATATTATGATCTAACCTTTTAAAACCAACCTTTGACTGCAGTTTGTGGTAGGTATTCGATATTCTTGTGAGTGTATACATCCAGTGGGAATTTCACTCTGATTAATTCAGAAATATCTAAGGAACTGAAAATGTCAGTCAGACTTTTCCAGTATTCCCATGAACACAGAAACAATAAACAAAAAACAGAATAACCCCCCCAACAAAACAAAATATAAATTAAAAAAAAGAAAGAACATAATCAAATTATCAAAATCTCGTGGAATTTGAAAATCATTTTAAATTAATATTATGATGATTTTTAGGTCATTATAAAATCAGGGATTCATTACTATATTAACCTGTTTTTTCTATTGCAGTTTTTTCCTCATCCTTATACCTTCAAAATTATATTAAAAGAACCCCCCTGTTTCTATCATCAGTCTTCTTTTTTTAAAAAGAAAACCCTTTGAGACCAGGACTATGCCTCATTTTATACTTGTACAGTACAGAGCATATACCTTCACCCTGAGGTTGCTTTTGATCACTGTGATCTATAATGATACAATAAAAACGTAAATAGCAACATTAAAAACTGTCTTTTTTAAAATAAGTTAATAATAACATTATTTTGATTTTTTTGTCTAGTTTTATGTATCAAAAAGATACAGAGTAATTTCTTAGATTAAATTTGTAGACCATAAAGATCTGCTTACTACCCTGTCTACAGAAATTGAAAAAAAATTATGATTTATAAGAAAAAGAAGTCCTGTATTTGTTTGAAGCATGGCGGGGGGAAAAAAGCAAATTCTGACATACTGCCCCTGCCATTTAAATATTTATTCCTCACATAAACAAACACAGATGTTAATAAAAAACCATCCTTGCTAGAATTGGCGGGTATGAGGTGCCTTTGATTTGGTCTTAGTCCAACTGTATTGAATTGTACCAATAGTAATGCAATTACGTGTGCCAATACCTTTTGCATCATTACTTTAACTTCTACAAACAATAAGGTTTTATGGGTCCCTACAGTGATTATCCTGTGAACTGATACGCAAGGCAAGAATATTTTGTATCTAGATATTGAAACTATTAATTGACTTGATGCCATCAAATTCATAATCTAGCCTTGCAGAAGTGCCTGGGTATAATGTCCCAGTACTCCCCAGATACTTAAAAGCCTATTTTAAATGTGGATTAGTGTATGATATTTTCAGAGGTCAGTGAGGATATGAGTATCAGGGAAAAAGATTTAAAATTGTAATCAAAGCTTAGAAGGTTACATTCAGAAGCGCAGTAAATAAGGATTATACTTAAAATTTTATAGAGATATTAATTTTCCTTTATTTTCTTCTATTTTTTTTCTCATCAGGAAATGTTCTGAATACAGCACAGTTGCAACAGGATATCTAACAGGGCACTGATACAGGTTCTGTTACTTTTACTGGAGGAAAATGTGCAGAAGGGAACAAGTGAATGGTCTTCAGAAGACAGAAATTTTCCTACAGTTTCTGACTCCTCATTTATCTTTAATTACCCAAGGAGGAGAAAAGGAACATTCCCGTATCCTTTCCTGTGGATGAAACCCATGAGTTATGAATAACAGTCCCTTCCCTCCACCCCAAAGACTCTGCTTTGGATGTTTTCACAGAACTCAGTTCTTTCCTTTCTATTACTTATTTGGTCTATGAAGATGGTGAATGTCATTGTTAAAGCTTAAAATGGCCATAATAATCTCAAAGTGAGAAAATTGATTAATTTTTACCACAGCTTTCTTGGTAACGGTCTGAATAGGCATTAAGAATGACAGTTGAATTTATATAACAAAAGCTGATATTGACTGTATCATTTCAGTAGCTAGTCTATGAGATTCCTTGTGACTAAACAAGTTTATCTGTAAATTTTAAGATGATTGATGAACTGCATTGAGATTCTATCTCTCAGATACTTAAATTGGATTTTGTAGGCCAGGATCCTACATTTCTGTAGACAGTATAGATACGAAACAGGTAGGGAACAGCTATGATCCTTGCCCGAAGAGAAAGTGAAAGAGCAATCCCCGTTTCTATCACTTAGCCGAAACTGTGATCTTGCTGAACACAAGCATAGAAATGACTTCCAGCATAGTTATTTCCGAAAATATAAGAATGACTACTGTGTTCTTTATATGGCCCTCTGTTAGAAATTATACAGCTAAGAGATTAGAGGTCTTTTGGAGTTACAGACCTTCTTATATTTAAGGGAGGGATTCTAGGTATCCCCAGGGTAGTTGGGTGTTTTTCCATGCCAGCTAGAGGGCAAAGTGGCACTTTCTACCACCCCAAATAAACGATCTCATATGCGAGAAGAATTTCTTTCTGGAGATATGTCTATCAAATAACCAACACTTGGAAAAACCTTTAGATAAGAGATAAGATTCATCTAAATGAATAGTGATGACTCTGATGCAGGTGTCTGTCAACTTAGACTCTGTTCATCGCTAAAGCAGAGCTGTTTGTTTCAGTCAATAGAGTTTAGAAATCTCACTTGCAATTGTGTAGGGAAAGATGAGGTAATGCCACCCATGCCTATTGCAGTCTGCCATATCTAGGAATGAGGACAGAGAAAATAGTGTATAACCTCCTGATACAAAAAGCCAAATTTGGAAAGTTCTGCCAAGCACTGAAACATTGATCCTAGTTGCAAGACCTGTTACTATTCCCCTTGGCAGTAGAGTTTGGCTGAGCTTTTTGCTGTGCAATCTCCAGAATTTTCCACAGGGGCACTTCTGTTTTCCTCAAAGACTATTTCCCCTGGCCATTGATGTCCCTTTCCTGGAAGTTGGATTGAGCTTGGAATAATTTGGTTTAGTGGAAGGTGTCCCTACCCATGGAAGGGGGATTGGAATGAGATGGTCTTTAAAGTCCCTTCCAATCCAAACCTTTCTATGATCGTCACCCTCGACTAGCAGAGTTAGCTAGCACTGGCCATAGAGAGAGGGAAGCATTTTGAAAGCAAGATTTGGCCAAGGATGAGAAGCACAGATATGGAACATGACTAATTACAACTACATTTTCTTGTCTATACTTCATCAAGCTCATAAAGATGAGTCCCTTCCAATTCGGCATATTCTATGATTCTTTTTTCATCGATCACTGTAGTTACCTTCTGCCATTTCATTAATACCTATCTGTGTGAATCAAGCCAAAATGAACTCAAAAATCTGTTTACTCAACTGGCGATGAGATTAAAAAAATAATAAAAGCCATTCAACTTGTAAGTATTTAGGAAGCACTCAGATGATTTCCTTTGTCCTACAGAGATAAAGTGCTAAGGTAAGTGGGAGAAATTCAAACAAAGCAACAACTAAAAAACCCCAAACCACAAAAAACTCCCACCCAACCTCAGCTCTATCTTCTCAAAACTCTTTATCAAGGACCTGGTAATGTGCGACTTAAGTCATGGGGACATATACATGTCAGGGTGAAAATAGCATTAAATTATTTAAATGCTTTAATTACAATGCAGAAAAATGTACGATCATGTAAGCACTCCATACTTCATTTAAATAAAGATTCGAGGGAAGAAAGAAAAAAAGTAAGAATTATGAAGATATAACCTGTAAGGTCCTCTGTTGCAGTTTTTCAGTAGATGCACTAGATGTGCTGCAGCCTGTCCCTTCTAGAAGTCCAGAAAATAATAATATTTAACATGGCATTCCCATGCTTATAGATTTGCTTTCATAGGAGTGCTGATTCTCTGCAGATTTCGCAGAATCACAGAATTAACAAGTTTGGAAAAGACCTTTGAGATTATCAAGTCCAACCTATTTCCTACTATCTGTCTCTTACCTATTACTTTAACTATTACCAGTCTTAACCTAACACCATAACATCACTAAACCACGGCACTAAGTGCCACATCCCACTTCCAGGGACAGTGACTCCACCACCTCCCTACGCAGCCCATTCCAATGGCAAATCATTCTTTCAGTGAAAATTCTTTTCCTAACATCCAACCTAAACCTTCCCATTGTAGCCTGTGTCCTCTCGTTCTGCCACTGGTTGCCTGAGAGAAGAGACCAACCCCCGCCTGGCTACAACCTCCTTTCAGGGCATTGCAGAGAGTGTAGAGGTCTCCCCTGAGCCTCCTCTTCTCCAGGCCAAACGACCCCATCTCCCTCAGCTGCTCTTCATAGGGTTTGTGCTCCAGTCCCTTCACCATCCTCATTGCCCTTTTCTGGACTCATTCAAGCATCTTGACATCTTTCTTAAATTGGGGGACCCAGAACTGGACACAGCACTCAAGGTGCAGTTATCCGGTGCCGAGTCCCTACTCCTGCTGGCCACACTACTCTTGTGTGGTCTTGACTTACAAGCCAGGACACCATTAGCCTTCTTGGACACCAGGGCACACTGCTGGATCATGTTAAGTTTCCTGTCTACCAGTACTCTCATGTCTCTTTCTTCATGGCTGTTCTTCAGCCACTCTGTCCCCAACCTATAGCTTTGCATGGGGCTGTTGTTGCCAAAGTGAAGAACCCAGCACTTAGACTCGTTAAACCTCATCCTATTAGAATCTGCCCATCTCTCTAGTCTGTCCAGTTCTCTCTGCAGAGCCCTCTTATCTTCTAACCGATGGACTTGTTCTCAACTTGGTGTCATCTGCAAACTTACTGATGCTGGACTCAATCCCCTCATCCAGACTGTCAATAAAGATATTAAACAGGACCAGGCCCAACACTGATCGCTGGGGACACTACTAGTGACTGATCCTGACTGGATGTGTNCTACTCCTGCTGGCCACACTACTCTTGTGTGGTCTTGACTTACAAGCCAGGACACCATTAGCCTTCTTGGACACCAGGGCACACTGCTGGATCATGTTAAGTTTCCTGTCTACCAGTACTCTCATGTCTCTTTCTTCATGGCTGTTCTTCAGCCACTCTGTCCCCAACCTATAGCTTTGCATGGGGCTGTTGTTGCCAAAGTGAAGAACCCAGCACTTAGACTCGTTAAACCTCATCCTATTAGAATCTGCCCATCTCTCTAGTCTGTCCAGTTCTCTCTGCAGAGCCCTCTTATCTTCTAACCGATGGACTTGTTCTCAACTTGGTGTCATCTGCAAACTTACTGATGCTGGACTCAATCCCCTCATCCAGACTGTCAATAAAGATATTAAACAGGACCAGGCCCAACACTGATCGCTGGGGACACTACTAGTGACTGATCCTGACTGGATGTGTCACCATTCACTACCACTCTCTGAGCTCAACCTACCAACCAGTTCCTAACCCAGCGCAGAGTGCACCTGTCCAAGCCCTGGGCTGCAGCTTTTCCAGGGGTTTGCTATGGGAGATGGTGTCAAAGACTTTGCTGAAGTCCAGGTAGACACATCCACAGCCTTCCCCACAACCATCAGGTGAGCCACCTGCTTACAGAAGGAAATTAGGTTGGTCAGGCAGGACCTGCCCCTCCTAAATCCATACTGACTGGGTCTAATCTCTTGATCATCCTGTAGGTACAGCATGATTGCACCCAAGATTATCTGCTCTGTAATTTTGCCTGGAATTGATGTCAGGCTAACAGGCCTGTAATTTCCTGGATCCTCCTTCCAGCCCTTCTTGTGGATGGGCATCACATTGACCAACTTCCAGTCATCTGGGACCTCTCCAGTGAACCAAGACTGTTGATAAATGATGGAGAGAGGCTTAGTAAGCTCATCTGCCAGCTCTCTCATCACTCTAGGATGAATCACATCTGGTCCCATATATTTATGACGATCCAAGCGGCTCAGCAGGTCTCTAATTCCTCCTGAATTACTGTGGGTCTACACTGCTCCCTGGCCACATCAGCCAGTTCAGAAGACAAGTTGTCTTGAAGACAATCTACTTTATTGTTGAAAATGGTGGCAAAGAAGGTGTTAAGCACCTCTGCCTTTTCGTCATTTTCAATTATTATATTCCCCTCCACATACATTAATGAGTGGAGGTTGTCATTGCCTCCCTTTTTGCCATTAACACACTTATAAAAATACTTTTTATTATCCTTTACAGAGGTGGCCAGTTTGAGCTCCAGCTGGGCTTTTGCTTCTCTAATTTTTTTGCTACATACCTAGCAACCTCTTTAAAGATTACTTGGGTTATCTCCCCCTCTCTCCAAAGGTGATACACCCTCTTTTTTTCCCTTAGTTCTTTCCAAAGCTCCTTATTCATCCAGGCCGATCGTCTCCCCATTCAGCTCATCTTACACCACATTGAGACAGCCCATCTCTGTGCCTTCAAAATTTCATTCCTGAAGTACATCCAGCCTTTGTTTTTATGAATATGATGGATCCTGACCAGCCTGCACTCTGAGACCTCATTCAGCATCTTTATTTAGATTGAGTAATGCCTTATAGATCAAAACTGAGCTTTTAAAGGATAGGAAATGCAGTTGTTTCAAAATAGGTCTTCTGGAAAGGATTCAAAAGTTCCTGCACTGTTACTTTTTCACCTCTCTTAAATTTTTTGTGCCTGGAATAACATCATGTATTGGGAGAGACAACCCCAATTGTTTGAATTTCAGACAGACAAAAGTAAATATCTCATTTATTTCTAGATAGAGTTGAAGTTTTCTAGGACAGAAAGGTACCTTTTTTGTTCTGTCCTTGCACAGTGTCTTTCATGTTGGCATTCTGGCTTTCAGCAGTGAGGTAAGGCAAGACTAATAAAGGGAAATAGAATTTCTCTCACATTTACATACACAATCTACCTGTCCACCTGGTTCACTGTTTGAACCAATTTTAAGTGATAAATCAAATTATTCCATCCTATTAAACATCCGCTTATACTAAGAAAAATTTATTCCCATTAAACTCACTTGATTCTGATGGGCTTTTGACAGGGATAGACCTGGCCCTGCATGTCTAACCTATGCCTTGGACAAGCAGCAGAATTAAGGAATTGAATTAATTTCCTTTGCCTAGATTTGCAAACTGCACATTTAATTCTACCCTTTGCATATTATTTTCTGAGCAAGGACACAATTGGCTACAGATCTGACATCTTTGTGACAGTGAGTCTGTGGCAGCACTGAAAAGAAAGGAGAAAGGAGCAGGGTCACAGAGAGGACAAAAGAAAAAAGTAGCTGTCTAAATCATATATCATTATAGTGATGCTCATTGAATTACCTCTCTCAGGGCCTGTCAAAACATGTGGTGCCCTTGCAATATGATGTGAATTAAATGCCTTCTGGCCCCTGAAATATTGTTTTTAAGGCCAAATGTGTACTTTCACAGTTTCCCTCTAGTAACTACTAAGAACATTTGAAACCCATTGATTGACTCCTACGATTAGCAAAATCAGCTCAGGAATACAGCAATGTGTGGCAACTGGATTGGAAGGGAAAGATAGGACACATACATACTTGCAAACCTTTAGTGATCATCATTGATAGACTCATACATTGATAAAATGGTGGACACAGCCTAAAGTTGCCCCTGGGAGAGAAAACATAAGTGTCATAGAATCATAGAATACTTTGGCTTAAAAGGGACCTTAAAGATCATCTTGTTCCAATCTACCTTCCATAGTGGACACCTTCTACTTGACCAGGTAGCTCAACTGTAGCTAGGCCAAGTATCGTAAGCTGACCGAATTCCTTCAGTAATTATAGTCTTATTTAATCTCCTGTGAGCAGGAAAAGACTGCTGGATGGTTGGGAAGACCACATATAGACATCAGATTGCCTTGGAAGGGGGTTGTAACCAGATGGAGGTCACTCTTTCTCTCAGGTAACAAGAGAGAGGATGAGCGGAAATAGCCTCAAGTTTCATCAGGGCACGTTTAAATTGTATATTGGGAAAAATTTCTTCACTGAAAGGTTTTTCAGGCACTGGAGGTGCCCAGAGCAGTCATGGAGTCACCATCCCTGAAGGTGTTCATAGAATGTGTGGATTGCTCTTGGGTATGTGGTTTAGTAGTGAAACCGCCAGTGTTGATTTAATGGTTGAACTTGATGATCTCAGAGGTTCTTTCTAAACTTAGCAATTGTATGATTCTAGGATTCTTTGATTCCATCTGCTTGAGGACGTGAGGCTTTTTAAGTTCTACAGCCACTGACTTAGCAGACAGTCCCTCACAACTCCATGAAGTCTGATTTCTTCCCAGCAGCTGAGACCCTTGAGGTACCAGAGCAATAGACTTTTCTTCTTCTCTCCCAATGAATTTTAAATTTTTTGCTAATTCTGACAGTGATGAATTTAGACTGTGTTCACTGCCGCTTTTATATATTCCAGTTGTTTGGTTGCTGACCAAAGTGTGACAGACTAACTGTACATAAGCAGAAACAACTGACACTTTTTGGATTTCAAAATTCATCAGCTCTGTGCATCAAGAGGCACAGTGATTTCTTAGCTGCTGGGGAGCTCCAAGAATCTGCCCAGAGATTCGTGTCTGTAGGACTGGGACAGATATAGTTAATATTTGAAAAGATTAAATCTTACATAAAGTGATGTGTTGTCAAAAATGTGACTTGTGGAGAAAAATTGTACCGTATCTCAGGCATGAACATTTGGAGGGGGAGCTGAGGGAGGTGACCTCACTGCCAAATTCAGGTATTCAAAATTCATAGTAATGTCTCTCCAAAATTGTCATATTAACGCTTTTTATTAATTTTTTTTTTCTAGTCTGTAGGTTACATTTGTATTATTCATGTAAGCTTTTCTCTGAGATTATATTGACTGGAATTCTTTTTTATCTTCCTCTCTCTCTGATTTTTAGTATCAGTGGAAACATCAGTTTCAACGGAGACAAACTTTTTCTTTCTTTAAACCACAGTTTTGAAGAAAATGAAAATATCTTGATACTTGCAATAGAATGTTAAAATCAACATCACATATTTTCATGTTAATTGTAACAGCCCCAAGCTTTCCAGAATAGAAAATTTTTCATCCCAGAATAAGGGGATGAAAATCCTTGTGTCACCATTATATATAGAAGTCTAAGATATCTGTAAATTAGATATTATAATCTCTGATTCCTTAAGGAAAAAAAAAAGAAAAACTAAAAGTTATGGAGACAACATGAGTCTCTTGAGAGAATACAGCATATCAGTGACAGATAGAAATGCAGAGCTTGAACCAGTATGATCCTAGTGCTGTTCTCCTTCTAAACTACCCATGCATATTGTCTAAGTCCCCCATATGCCTCAGATTCATCAACATAACCTGCAAATTTATTTTTCAGTGAGTTATTTTTCCTAGTACTACAGGCCTACAAAACACCAGGTTTGGTCTGTTTGGGATTTTTTTTGTCCATATTTTTTGAGTTTTTGTTTGTTTGTTTGTTTATTGCTTTGTCCTCCCCATTTGGCTCAAAGCAATACAATGCATTTTAAGAAAGGAGGGGCAATAGTGACACCCTATGACATCTTATGTATTCTGTGACTCTTAAAAAGGTCATGTCCAGGGTGTGAGATAGAAATGACAAGGCCAGGACTCTTAGTACTTCTGAGGAAAATCTTTACTGTATGTACCACACCATCAGGGCAACACATGGAGAGGCCTCCACAAGAGAGGAGTCTGATAACTGTTATTTTCTTATCCTTTCTTAACATCCCTCTAGTGGCTGGCAGAACCTTTAGCACTTTCTTTCAATATATTACACTTTAATTTAGTAATTACTAGCAGTGAATCAGACAATATTCAGCATTCTAGAACAGCACCTGTAAGCAACGCTCTTATCCATGAATAGTTGTACCTATTTTTATGGTCCAGCATATAATCTGTGTATAATTTCTTTCTATATCCCAATTTAAATAATATCAGTTTGATAGCAATTTTATAGTGGAAGATGCAGTTTTAGAATGAAGAGGTGGAGGCTTCACACATGTATCTCTCAGGTGAACCCTTTATTATGTCTATATAGGAAAATAACTGGGTAGTAGATAGTTACCCCCTCATAACAGGAACTCAGTTGCTGTGTTTCAATGGTTCTATAGGACTAGTCCCTAAAGTCCCTTTATGCTTATCTTCATATTTCCTTCATGTCAGCCCAAACAGCTGTGTTGGGAAGAGCAAGAGAGAAAGTGTGTTGGTATCCGAGGAGCCAGCACAGCCAGGCCATGATGCCTGCAGTCTCACTAGGTGAAAAGAATGACAGCCAATCCTGATCCTTGGCCTAGGTCGTAGACAAAGTTAGTAACAAACCAGATTAGGAAGAGCCCAGATATTCTGGTACCTGGGCTGTTAGTCACTGGCTGGTCACCGCACCTGACTCCAAAACAACATGGTCTTGGTCAGTGCTAGAAGGTAAGTGGCTTCTGTCCCTTGGTGGGGGGCAGTTTGGAGTGCTGATCTCATGCATGTGACCTGGCTAATTCACTTAATAAATGCAGCGGCAAAAATCTCACACATTTTCATCCAAAAGCCTGGGGTGTGTTCTTAACTTTGTATCTCACCTCTCTTGTCTTCATGCTGTGATCAAAACAACAGTGTGTTTGATTTTTTTCATCTTCTGTAACCCTTTGTTATTTATTAGTAATTTCAAGGTGCTGAGCAGGTCTGTGAAATGCTGAGCACCCTGAAGTTTCACTGATTGCCAATTAAAGGTGTGCAGCACCCTTCAAGACTGTGACTTACAAAAGCAATTGTGTTGAAAGGGAAAAGAAGTCTTGTCCTGTTAATTACAGATTCTATTAAAACAACCCACATCAAAAGTACAAGTCAAGAGGAAACTCAACTCGCAGAACATTTGACATGTATGAAAGACAAATAGGCCTTTTGATTAGTTTGAAGGTTAACATGCTCATTAGATTATATCAGTTCATTATGCAGTTTTGCCTGTGCCTGCAGTATGATACATAGCAATCAACAGGAGCATTTCAGGGATGAAATAAAAAGAAAAAACCCCAAACTGTTGAGTATGAACCATTAAAAATATGAACTGGACAGAAGGTTCATTTTTTCATACATGGTAGGGCCATTTCATCAAGGAAAAAAATAATTTTTTTGAGACACAAATAAAATAGTAAAGCAAGTTGGCTTAGAAGGTACAGAGATGCAGATTTGGGCTGACAATGTTTATGATGACCANGTTAGAGGTAGCCTTGCGGAAAGCTTTACATACAGCACCAAGCAAAAATTTCGAATCCTGGAATGGAAAAAATGGCACAGACTACATGAAGTCCATTGGGAGTTTCATAGCAGTTTCAACGGAATTGTACTCATGTACCATTACAGTGGTAAAAGATCTTACCATAAGAAGTATTATATCTATACAAAACATAGTTGAGGACTACTCTCCGAACACTCAGTCTGTGTGGAATTCACTCAGTCTGAGGAAACTAATATTTTACTGAAGCCTTTCTCCCTCATGTCCTGGCTCTCTGCAACCAAAGGAAGCATCTTGAGGATTCCTGTTGGAGAATCAAATGAAATCAAAGGTCCCTACTGCTAGAATAGATGTGGATAATTATTGCTTCTCCTACTTACTAGTATTAAAAGTTTGATCATTTCCCAGATTAAGATACATTAAAGGCTCAAGGATCTAAAGAAGAAAAAAATATCAAAACGCTTACAATGCTAAAACTGCTCATTAATGGCTTTATAATGAATTATTTATTCTTCAAATTATAGCAGAATGTAAATAAGAAAACACTGGTGTTATAGTCATTTTCTGAGCACAAAGGCTTAGCTACACCCAAAATCTTACAGATTTGTGAAATGAATTTGAAACACCTCATGACAGCACATGTAATTATCTCATGGAAGGTTTTGCAAGGAAACCTCAAAATAGCATCTTTCTCTATAGATAGTTCTGGTTAGAAAATTCATGTATTTTACTTTAGAAGACTTTTTTTCCTTCTTATGATGTTGATTTTTCCTGTGGAAATCTTTTTAATTCTTTTTATTTTCCCAGGGAAACAGAAAAAACCCAAAATTATCAGAGACTCAAATTTCAACAGTTTTCATTCAAAGTTTTTCAGTGAATTCTACTTACGGGGGCAAAAGATTCAGCAATGGATATTATATTCATGCTTTACATTTTTAATATTTTAACTCTCTTCTGGGGAATTATTGATATAAAAATGCTCTCAACATCTTTAAGAGAAAGGGAATTTTAGCCTTGCTTTTTGCAAAGCACATGAGAAGATAATATGCAAGACAGTCACTGAGGGATTGAAGTGTCAGCATGCAAGATTAAAACATATACAGAAAAAAAAATTACCACAGGCCTTATAAGCTATTAATGTATATCTTTATTTATTGCAAGCTAAAGGTTTTGTAATAAAAAAGAGCATGCACACACAACCTTACATAAATATATACATATAGAGTTATGAAATAATAATTTATATGGGTAACCCAATGGGAAACGAGCAGAGATATTCAGATTTAACTGGCAAGCAGTAGCTGCAAAGTTTCTGATATATACCTAAGGGGCAACATTTTAGAAAAGAGATAACAAGAAGATATTATATTAATATTAATAAAGTTTTATTTCCAAAGGGAAAATATGATCAAGTACTTTGCTTTCTAGGCTCCCTTTTTTGTATATTTTATTATTTCTATGAAAGTTGGAAACAAAATTATCCTAACTTGAACAGTTGCTCCTTTTTCATATAATTCTATTAAATTATACATGAGAAAATAAAGGGATGGTAAGCAATGAGGTTAACGTCGCCATACTCCTCAGATGATGTGTGATGAGCAAGGCTTGGTGCCAAATATTTTTAGCCAAGTCAAGTCAGTCTATTCATGTTCATGTACCATAAAATTTGCTTTTACAAGGGTAACTATAGCATTTGCATTAGAAAGGAACGTGAAATTTTAAAGTCTTTGTATATATCCTGAGTACTTCTATAGTTATATATAAAATGAGAATATATATTTTAACTTTACATAAATCTTGGCTTCATAGCTGATCAAATTTTATAATAGATTACATATTCCCTGGAGGCTCAGGAAGCCACGATCTGTTTCTCTCTGTAGTAACAACTTATTCAAGGGCAACTTCACAAGGTCTCAGGCCAAGGACCAAATCTGATACATTTTATTACCTTGCCCAGATGTGGAGGTTTTCTTTCCTGGCTTTACCTTTAATAAATTAAGAGCAATTAGTAATGCCTGAAGGCACGAGTTTGTTTCATATCTCTTAATTTTCATAATTTCAGATGACTCTTTCTCATCTAGAAGGCCAGACTACTTGAGGTACCTCTGAATGGTTTGATGAAAACTGGTTGGAAAACTTATTTAGAATGCTGTGACTCAAAAAAATACCTACTTTTTATTTCTCTCCTTTCTCTTTCTCTTATTCTTTCTAACCTTAGACTGGGAGAAAAGACCCTGAAGTCTTGAAAGCAATTATGAATTGAGAAGGGAAAAGAAATATTTTTTTCAAGTGGGTTAAGCATTTCTAATACTCTATATTATTAAAATTTGATTTTCCCGATCTCTTTGTGTTAACGTGTATCTCAATTTTAGGGAAAGAAAGTTAAGGAGAGAAACTTCAATTTAAAAGAAAGAAGTAATTTCTCACACCAGGAGTTTTCCGAATACAACTTTTTTTTTGTAAATTGTTTTGATTTCAGTCCTTCCAAGAACACAGAAAAACATCTGTTGTTTTTCAAAAATGTCATAATCAGATCTAATATGTAAGTCTCCCATTCTTCTCTTTCCTTCTTTGAGCACCTAAAACCTTTAGCTAAGTAGAGATTTCATCCACATCACTAAATTTAAATGACTGTGCTCATTTAAATGATATGCACATTAGCTCTGAGATCTACAAGGCATATTGGTAAACTTGATAATGAAGCTTTAAAATAAGAGTAGTCAAGATGTTCTTGAATGCAAAAGAAATGTAAGAGACACCTTGAAAGAGCATTAGCAGAGCTATTACCAAAAAAGTAAAAAGAGATTATCTGCATATGCAGAAAGAGATCGAAGAGACATAAAGTACATTTAACATGGGCTTACAGAGTTTGGAGTTGGAGAGCCCAGTGGATCATATGTCGTGGCACACACATATGTCAGTGATACCCTCTGGAAAAGCTATACTGCATCAGAAAACTCAGACTATGGTCTTCAGACCTAGGATGTTGCTTGTTGATGTTCTGTGGACTATTTGTGTTTCTCTTGATGTGTAGAATCTAAAGCTGCATTAAATATTTCAGTTTAATACTCCAACAGTGCAGAGTAGATCAGAATTATTACTTATGTTACAGATGACATTTCTATTTCTATGTTACAAAATCACATGCCATTGAAAATACCAAGAAATTTTTGTTATCCACAATAGCTCTCAGATAATTTTTAAGATAATTCCCTAATCTTTATTTGTGTCATTCAACATTTCCACCTGCATATGAGAATTCATATAGGAACTCCCTTTTACAGGGATTAGGTTTTCAGGGTAATTCTCACTACATTTATAATGTAGGAGACAGGCAAACACAGAGCAGGCATTAGACATTTCAACCTACTCAGTATTATCTGATACCTTTCCATTCCTACTGAGCAGCAGAACAGCTCATACCTTGCTCATTGTTTTACAACAGAACATACCTTCAATGCCTGCAGACATAAGAGCCTCTCTGGTCCTATACAACAATATTGCGTCATTGGCCATAGCGACTTTCCATCAGTTGGCTGACCTTTTCCTTACACACCTTGTTCATATGCAATTAAATTATCAACCCCAACTCCCTCCACCTTGAACTGTTAGAAGACAGTACAGATCTCCTATAGCAAATGCATGAATAGAGATGGATAAGAGTTTTTTGAAGAGCATGCATTTTTATGTTCAAAGCACAAAGAGCATCTTGTAATTACAGTCTTTCTTCAGCTCATTGTAAAAATACTCCATGTACTTTTCTCTGGCAATGGAAACAAGACTGGTGGAACTCAGGTGGTCTTCTTTGTTTGTTTGTATGTATGTAAACACAAACCATGTTTTGTCTTCCTTAGCTGCTGCTTCTATCACACTTAAAGATAATTAACAGGTCATATCAACTGCAGTCTTTGAGGCCAAGAAACCTCACTTCCAGAAAAGAAGACTAAACACTACTTAGAGAAGACCACTAGGAGTTCATTTAACTGCTAGTACACATACGATTCTGAGAGAAAATCTTCTTAAAAAGTAAAATATGTAAACTACGAGACTGATATTGTAGTGTTTGACTCTATATGGCATTTTTCATTTTGAGGAATCTCAGAGAACGTCATAAGCAGCATGCATTAGAACCACACAGAAGAGAGCTATCTAAATTTAAATATGTTATGACTGTTCATAAGGCATGCTTTGGCCTAGAATTCTGAGCAAACGCATTACCTTCATTTATTGTAAATTATTTTGTACATAGAGAGAAACACAAAACCCCACATTTTCTTATAGTTGGCATAGATGTATAGACAAGAGTATCAGGACTTTCACAGATGATAACAATCTGTTAGCTAGTGTTCATGAACTTCAGGACATTTCTTTAAAACAGAAATCTTCCTGATTAGCATTCTATAGGGTGGGCTTGGTTATATTATGCCAAAACAGGAATAAAGCTTAGGAAATCTCAGTTTACTTCAACAAGGGAAAGTGCTGGATTTTGCACCTGGGATGGGGAAAGCCTGAATCTTTTTTCAGACTAGGGAATGAGATCCTGGAAACCAGTACCAGGAAAAGGACCTGGGGGTCCTGGTCCATGGCCAGTTGGCCATGAGTCAGCAGTGCCCCGGCAGCCAGGAGGGACAACCACGTCCTGGGGAGCATCAGGAACAGCATCCAGGGCCAGGGAGGGGATTGTCCCGCTCTGCTGTGAGCTGGGGCCTCACCTGCAATATTGGGGCAGTTTGGGGCACCACAATGTGGGAAAGATATTGAGCCATTGGAGAGTGTCCAAGGGAGGGAACGAAGATGGGGAAGGGCCTGGAGGGGAAGGTGTGAGGAGCAGCTGAGGGCACTTGGTGTGTTCAGCTGGAGGAGACTGAGGGGAGACCTCATTGCAGGGACAACTCCCTGGGCAGGGGCAGAGGAGGGGCAGGGACTGAGCTCTGCTCTGTGGGGACCAGGGACAGAACCCCAGATATTGGCCTGAAGTTGTGTCAGAGGAGTTTTAAGTTGGATATTAGGAAAAGGTTCTTCCCCCAGAGGGTAGCTGGGCACTGAACAGGCTCCCCAGGGCAGCAGTCAAAGCACCAGGGATGACAGAGCTCCAGAAATGTTTGGGCAATAATCTCAGGCATGGGGGACAGGGCCAGGAGTTAGACTTGGTGATCCTTGTGGGTACCTTCCAACTCAGAATATTCAGAATATTCTGTAAAATCTGAATGCAGCATCTAGCTCCGACCTAAGGTTGATTCACAGGAACTCTCTGTTGTCCCTTCTCCTTTTGTCTTGCTTTTTGTTGTAATTTGTTTGCACAGGAAATTATTTCTTGTACAAACCTTGAAGCAGAGAGGCCAATTGATAGAATTGTAACACACTGAATTACTGTTGTTCTTGACTAAATTGTAGGTTGTTACTGTGAGAAAAAGATTTTAATGAAATAATCTTTTTCACAGGAAGAAATGCAAGAAAAATAAGAAACAGACAACAAACAAAGGTTTAAAATACACCTATTTTCCTCTACTCTCATACCAATCAAGAAATAGAGGAGAGTTTGCACAAGATAGAGTTTGTGAAATGGCCTGAACAATATTCATGTACAAATGGAATACTCATAAGAAGAACTATGTTTTTGATCAATCAAGAAAATTTTCTCTGGATGGAACCATCACAAACTATTAGTGACAAACAGATACATCTAATATCAGTGGGATGCCACATAGAAGGAAATTTCTCTCTGCTGAAGGAAAAAAAAAATTTTTGGATAAAAATCTTGGTAGTTGAATAGGTCTCACAAGAGGAGTCACAGAATATTATCTTTTGGGTCCTTAAAAAAAGCCAGTACTAAAACAGGCTGGATATATCAAGTTCCAGGAACTACTGGACTAACAACAAAGATGCACATAAAGTGCTCCTTACCCCATACACTAGACAGCATATATGATTTCAAGTGGTCTTTTTCATTAGAGTTAGTTATTTTATGTAAAACAGTGATCCCCTTGCCTTTTGGTGAAATGTAGCTGACAGCTGCCTTCCTCTTCTACCTGCAATGAAATTTAATTTCAGTGGTTTAGGGTGCATGTGAGCCACAGGGTACTTTGGGGAGTCTTTTAGTTGTAAGGAGTCAAAGGATGCGAAATACCAACACTCTGAAAAGAGCAATCTGATATTTGCAACCACCACAAGATCAAGGTTGCTTTCCTGGAGAACGTACATTTCCTGGAGCAATGTACACTCTATTTGGGCTTTCCATTACTGGAGATGGAAGGTATTTCTTTATGGAAACCACATTGTCAGCTGCTCAAATAAAGCAGATTCTCCTGAATGTCTTCTGAAAGTGTAACATTGCAGCTATTGTTTTTCTTACAGAGTTACCTTTCAAACCATCAAGTAGTGTTTCATTTTGTGTGCTAAGAAAAACTTTGAAAAGCCAGAGCTCTGTTTAATGAGATTAGCAGGTAGTAGTTTGAGAACCCTGCTCCTCTTTATGTGATAATTAGCCTGGATTAAGCAAAATAGTGGGTAAATAAAGAAAATCTGAAATGCTGAGCATGTAAAAAAAGGTAAGAAAATAAGAGTATAAGAATCTTGGAATGAATATAATGTGCTTTTAGCACAGACAAGAATGACAATGAAATAAAAAGAATAGGCAGGTTTCTCCCACTTTTACTAAGCTTGCATAATAGCTTATATTATCAGTAATTCTTTTGCTTCTGATTATAGAGCAGGTAATGTATTTAGGAATATGTCCTATTGTTACCTGGTTTTGGATCCATACATGGTGTACCTTAGGATTAAATTTATTCAGCAACATGCCATACATATTCCTTCATGAAGTCTTACTTAAGATCCTTCATCATGTCATTCAGAAAGGTCTTTTTAGTCTAAAAGCTACATGGTATCTGTCGAAGTCATACTCTTAAGTGGAATCCAGCATTTCCAATAAGGCACATAGAGGAAAGGAAGAGATAAAGGGAGGGATCCAAAACAACCCCAGTCAGATAACTAGTCAAAAAGAGTACGATAAGTAAAGTTTTAAAGCAAAATAGAGATTTATCGACTTGCAATCCAAAGTTCAGAACTCTTTTGAAAATGGGCAGAAATACCCCTTTTTTCAAAGGTCACACATCCTTCCTTTGTGCTTGAAAGATAGTCACCAAAATGCCAGATCATATTCTCTTTTAATCAATAGTTTTGCAGTAAGGGTCAGCAACTGTGTCTCTATAAGGGAGAATTCTAAACCACAGCTCTTCTCTACCTCAAAAATGCTCTAAACATCAAGGTATAAACTCCTCTTGAGCACTCCATTGCCCCTTTTTTTTTTTTTTTTACCTGAAGCTGGTCTGCTATTCAAAAAAAAAGTGCATTGGACCACAATGACTGAACAAAGCGGAAATCGTGTCTGGTGCTCAGTGGCCCTTTGATATACTTTGTTTTCCACAGCTGGATTCAAATAGAAAGGCTTCATGTGAAGCTTTCAACAAGAACTTTACATTTGAGTAGAGGTGTTCAGATGCATTGCTTTGGATTTAGGCAACAAAATTCCACCTTCTTTCTATACTAGATTCTGAAATTCAAACTGGTTTTGGTTCTTAGTCCCATAAGAGCAACTTATGGAAATATGATTATGTACTTAATAGATAATTCATTTAGTTCCGAGAACTGTCCTGGTATTATTGACATTTTTGCTTAGATATTGCTTGAAAAAGAAACTTTATTATTGCAAGCAGAGTTTGTTAATCAGTTAGTTAACTACTGTGAGCTCCCCCTCTTCATCATATTAATGTGAAGATAAAAGTAAAAAGTAAATATTATCTTTGAAGGAGAAGTGCAGAATTCCTCTGAATCTATATTCAAATAATTTTTCATGCACAAGTAACGTTTTAGCAAATTTGTCATAACCTTTATACTGATAACTTCCTTCTCCAGTCAAAAATTATTTGGGAGAGGAGGAATTGTAAAAACCTATATGATTGTACTTTATAATATGTTCTGGTTGAACTCTTACAGGGAAAGAAACTGATGGGGTAAAGCACAGAACAGTCCTTTATAATCCACAAGAAAATCTTTGAATGTGAAATTCTATAATTTTTAGGATAATTAATTCCAGAACAGTAATCAACTGAAGAGATTTTTTTCCAGTACATACAAAAAAGGGAGATAAAACAAAATACAGAAATTAGACAAATTAATAATCCCTAGTAATAACAAACATGATTTTGAGAAACCACCATCTGGGTGTGTATTAAGGAATAAAACAGATACATAAACAAATAATACTGTAATTATACACTTATGGAATCACAGCTTTAAAACAAATACCTTCACACAACATCTGATAGTAATTTATAAACAGAGTTTTATCCTAGACATTCACAGTTTTATAATTCTAAGTCTTGGATTTTCAAAAGCTTTCAAATGCCCTGTAAAACCTTTTTAATATATAAACCCAATTTAAAGCAGCAGGATAAAGGATATGAATATCTACTGAGTAACAAAATCACTTGGATTCTCTGAGTATTATAACTTTTGCAGATAAGGAGATTTGGAAGTACATGGTATGCAATGCAATGAGAAGATAGAAAACTTGGTATTGTTGGATCCTCTATGGCATTGTGTGGAAAATGTTTTCTCCTACCTCTCTCATACCTGAATTCAGGAGCTTTCTGAACCAATGGGCATATCTGGCAGGAAAATATTTTACTTTAATTATAGATGAATTTACATGTTTATCAAAGTCTAGCTCATTGCTCTATAGAAATAAACGTACTTAAATTGCCAAAAAAATCTATTGTGTGAAACATGTCCCAGAACTTTGTTTTTTAAGATGGTGATTTAAAGACTTTAAGCAGTAGAGAAATCAACACACAATTATCTTTTTATTTTTTCTAGCAGTAAACTTTCTTCAAGTTAAAAAAAAAAGACCAACTTATTTATTTCTCATCTGATAAAGACTAATGTTAGATATTCATA
>WEIV01013017.1:134018-168193 GCA_013390005.1 Calyptomena viridis | reverse complement strand
GAATGGAAATTACAAGAAATGTCATACTATTTTTTGCTTTTTTAAGCTATTTTATACTAACAGAATCAGTATTCATAGCACTGACTCAAAAAGCCAGCTTTTCCCTCTGTGCTTATATAGCATGTGTTCTCACTAGTAACTATTTATTGTAGTCTTTTCTGTTGTGCTTGAAGGCTGGGATTAGATTTTAGGACATAGACTGTACTCAGTAAATAAGGATCAATAAACATTAGACGAGAATTTAACATATCAATATAACACATAGATTAAATATACACAGATTTTGAAAAGAGTGTTTCTTCAAGCTATTTAAATGCAATTCATTTCAATTTGATCACAAAAACATTAATGAACAAATAAAACAATAATGTATCAAGGTCTTATTCATGCTTAAGGAACCACTACTTCAAATAGTCAGAGTTTGAGATTGACATGGCTGCAATAGTTTTTGTCTGTTTCATGACCATAAACAGTTGTGTCTTCTAAAGTTACCTCTGAAATCCCGACTTCTTCACTGGAAACTTACTATGTGGAACTTGATCCTTCAACTTTTTTAGCATTTGCATGGAAAAAAAATGTCACCAAAATTCAGAATAGAAAGTAGTTTATGAAAAGAAAAAAAAAAGGGAAAAAAGAACTATTCAGAATGTGCTTATAATACATTTGAGAATTATTAAAATTATTAAAATATATCTTTTGTACACCATGCAAGGATTGGCATATAGAACTGGTTTTCATCAAAAAGTTTACATGTTAATACCACTGGATTCCCACTGCACCAGATACTGCTCTTCAGAAACAGGCAATTGTTTTTCTTCTATTTCTGTCAAGGTCTTTGATAAGGTTTTCTTTTCTATGAGAAAATAAATGTATGCTATTTCAACCTATTCCACCACAATGACCAGGGCATTTGTAAAAAGTTACATACATATCTGTGTATGGAAGGCAGGTAGAGAAATAAACAAGCAAAATTTGAGGCCAACAAATTGGATAGATTCTAATCACTTAAGAAATATTCTAATTACGGATTGATTCCAATGACTTAAAAAAAATATTACTGCTGAGAAGTATACATAAAAATACTACATCTGTTCTATTTTCCACATTCAAACAAAGTCTAGAACTTGCTTACATGAAACCTAGATTTACACAATCATGAATTAAGTTTGAATATCCTTATCTGAAAAATTTTAATGAGATTTTGAAACAGATTTAAAGAAAAATATAACTACAATTTATAATACAATGTAATTAGACTACGAAAAATAAGGAAATCTCTCAAACATAACTGAGTATTAGTACAGGCATGATTTTAGAAAAGTTTATACAAAAGAAAATAAGTATAATGTATGTATTATATATTATTATATATGTATT
Source organism: Calyptomena viridis (assembly GCA_013390005.1). Classification (NCBI taxonomy): domain Eukaryota; kingdom Metazoa; phylum Chordata; class Aves; order Passeriformes; family Eurylaimidae; genus Calyptomena; species Calyptomena viridis. Next base: position 166,816 of record WEIV01013017.1, on the reverse strand, counting down.
ATACATTATATATATGTAATTTATTGTTATTTGTTTATGGTTTCCTTTATGAAAGTTGTTTTGAAAGTAAATAGTATTTATTAATTTTTAATGGGTTCTTTGTTCTTGGCTCAAGCCATATTTTCCAGATGATGCTATTTTATAAATACACAAATCTGTCAATCACCCCACAAAGACTATTACTAAGCAAATTGACATCCAACTTAGTGACAGCCACATATACAATACCTCTGTCATAGATAAGCCTTCCCTTCAGTTACAGCTTTCATTAATTTATTCTTGCTGCTCAGCCCGTCATATAAAAGCACTCAAGGTTTAAATAATTAATCGGTTACAAAAAAAGCAGTAGGAGGCAATCTGCACAGTAAATGAAAGGGCATCATATTAAAAAACAATACCTGTAAAAAGTATAAATACTTAATAATTACTCTAACAATTGGAGGTCCTTTTGTCTTAAGTCTCATCATCAAATTCAGCCTCAGCTCAACAGGATGATAATCTAGTTCAGATTTGGTTGTGTCTGCCTTTTCTTTACCTGACATCTGAGTATTTTTTCTGCTCCTGGCATTCAGTTTTGCTCTTTCCCTTTTGATTTTTAATTCTTCTATTTTTAGAAGCCAATCATCCCCTTGAACATAACTTTCCAGGCAGTCCATGTGCAAAATACACAGCAAGCTTCAGAAAATGATTATGGCACAATGTGCAATCAGACCTTGAAACCATGTCAAAGGTAACCTTCAGCTCTATCGTCCTCAGGCAGTATTCAAGAAATGTCTGATGCTCATACATATAAAACAGAGTCAGTTCTGACTAAGAGGATTTGAATGTGATTCCTAGGTTACCAGGAAGAACAAAGATACATGTTATAAATAGCAGGAAGACATGACAGCAATCAACTCAAGGAAATACGACATTTTATGTCCCCGCATCAATGGGCCAAAGATTACCATTTTATGTGGCATAAGAGAAAGAATATACCAAAAATCAGCTAAAGGATGAAAACATCAGTGGCTTGAACCAGAAAAGCTTTTATAATTTTATTTTCTAATTTGCATTACAACTGGAATATCCACTATTTTAAGTTGCCTGAGTATTCCTTTGAAAGTACCACACAAAACAAATATATAGAATGAAACAAACCAAAGCATGGTCAAGTCTACAGGAAAAAAAATCATTGTTTCAAAGGTGTCCTTTCATCTTTATACACACTTTACATTCATTATCACTTTGATTGCATTTGAACAATCACCTTTTCAGGGATGTCCACAACCTACCTGGCACCACAAGAAGACATTACGTGTGACAGAATGTGACAAAGTTAAAGCAGTATCTTTCGGAAAACATGATAGAAGATGAAGATAATAAATCCAATCCGATGACCACATTTCAGACCAGTTCTGTACCAAAGAACGACTTTCCACAAACCTGAATTGCATGGTTTCTGATACTGTCACCACTGTTTTCTGAGTGCAAATTCATGTTTATTGTATTAGAAGAATCTGGGAATGGGACTCTGATCTATTCCTTTTACGTGTTTTCTGAACTTCAGGCTGCAAAACCTGAAAAACCTATGCCCAGACCCCCATCCTGTGTCCTAATCTATCATTCAAAGGGAAATGGGAGAAGGAAAAATTCAGTTGTCAAAGATTGTTTCAGGTGTTTCAAAGTCAGCAAGCACTTTATATGGTCTGAAATTTTCAGACAAAATCATGACTAAGCTATAACTTCTAATTAAAGTTGAACAAAAAAAAACAAAACCCAAACAAAAAACCTCAAACAAAAAGCCCCAAACAATACAACACCACCACAACAAAACAAAAACCACAAACCAAAAACGACCCTCATAACTCCTCACAGAAAAAACCCAACCCAACCAGCCAACCAAAAAACAAACAAACAAAAAAGACCAAACAAGCAAGCAAAAAAGTCAGCACCAAATTGGGAAAAAAAACCAATGGAAAAATAGAGCAATAACTATTCGTTGAAAGAACTGAGAATCAGGAATTACAGTTTTATATGAGACCTCACGCTTACATTTCAGCAAGGGAGAATCAGTTTGGCTTGGTTTTTTTTCTTCCCTAAGCTAAACATTAAATAGTGTTAAACATGTTACTTAAGTACTCATATTTTTGGTTGATTCCAAATAGGGAATACTTCGTGGCATAGAGTAATTTCTTGGTCTTACAAGATAACAAATAGTTATCTTCAGCACTAGTGTTAGATGCTTCAATATTTCAAGTGTTACTTTAATCAGGAAATCCCTTATTTTATATGACAGAAAAGAGCCAGTGCCCTAGGGAAACGTCCATGTAAGAAGAAATTTTTTGTAACATCTGCTTTTAGAGATGTTTGACCTTATTTTGACTGTAGCCCAAATTAGGGCACTGTGTAAAACTGAAAAAAAAAAAGTGTAAAGGAGCATAGGAAGAAATTAACATTCTACTCAATAGGTTCTTCACTACTCTGTTATTTTGGCTGTTAGGATCACCTCTTTTAAAGGCCAGTATTTTAATAATCACTGTATCTGCAAACCATACATTCTCCTTAGCAATATTATCCTAATCTGAAAAATAAAAAGTGTAAAAGATACTACTATTTAGGCTCACAAGAGATATGACAAAGTCAGGGTTTTTTTAACTATTTTTTAACTATTTTCCAAAATGACTTGCTTTTTATATATATTGGAGGATGTTCGTTAAGAAATTACACGAGTCACAACTGCAATTTCTCAAAAACTTGGATTTTCTTAATTAAAAAATGTATGATTGTTTAAAGTAATGAAGGCCTATTATTTAAAAGGGGCAATATTTACACATTTCTTGCTAATTTTATAAACAAATTTCACAGATGCAGACAAGCACCAGTTTTATACATAACAATTTGAAAAGTAAATGTGTAGGTTCAAGCAAATACTTAATTTTCTATTCAGTAACCAAACAGGAAGAGGGAAATGCAGAGAAAGATTAAAAAATTTCCATATGTATTGAATTGCAGAAGTATATTTTCTTTGCTTGACAAAAATTTAAAATCTCTTAAACTAGTTTTCTGTTGAATTAAATATTTCTATATGGCAGAAAAGGTCACCTATGGATCCTTTAACTAAAAACAGAATAAGCATATGTGCTGGTTTTGGCGGGGTATAGTTAATTTTCTTCACAGTGGATAGAATGGAGCTATGGATTTGTTGTTGAACACAATGATGTTTTTGTTACTGCTGAGCAGGGCTTACACAGAGCCAAGGCTTCTTCTGCTTTTTGTACTGTCACACCGACAAGGAGGCTGAGGATGTATATGAGATTGGGAGGAAACATAGACTCAAACTAGCCAAAGGGATATTCCACACCCTATGACATCATGCTCAGTATATAAAGGGGATGGAAGAAGGAGGAAGTTGGGGACATTTGGAATGATAGTGTTTGTCTTCCCAAGTAACAGTTACCTATAACAGGGTCCTGCTCTTCTGGAGATGGCTGGACACCTGTCTGTCCATGGGAAGCAGTGAATTAATTCCTTGTTTTGTTTTGCTTGTGTGCACGGCTTTTGCTTTCCCTATTAAACTGTCTTTATCTCAACCCATGAGTTTTCTAGATTTTACCCTTCTGATTCTCTCCCTGATCTGTGAGTAGCTGCATGAAGCTGGATTGATGGCTGGGGCTAAACCACAACGACATACTGAAAATCCTTTTTTTTTTTTTTAATGGAATTGACACTGTCCATATCTCATGTTGATCATGTAGAAAGCTTCTATAGCAGCTGTTTCAAAATGGTCATTGCTTATTATGGAATGTACTAGCCTAGCATTCAAAGAATGACACTTGTATTCTTGAATTCACCACTGATCTTCTGAATGTCTTTACAAAGTAACTGCCACTTGTTATTTCACTGCTTCTGCTCACTTTAAGTGTGAGTATATACATTTCTCTCTGAGGAAACTATGTAAATGAGCAGTTTTATCTAAGTTGATATACTCTGATTCCTAATCTCCTGAGTGATGCACAAAGCTCACAGTTTGGCTTTAATAAAAATCTTTAAAAACTTTTTTGTCTTAAAGAGTAAATTATATTTGAAGCTGTTAATCCATAACCATCTCACAACCACTGTAAAGCAATGTAAGCATATATGTGATAACTTTTGGGGTGTCTAATGTTAAAAATTCTGAGTTACCCCCTAAACTATCTCACAATGTATTCAAGAAAACTAAAAAGTAATTTTTATCTATAAGTGCTGGTTCTTTGTTTTTTTTTTTAAAGCTGAAGTTCTAACATCACTTCCAGTACATCTCCCACATATTTTACAAATATTCCAGACTATAGTCTTGCATGCCTGAACATGAAGAGAATTGTGCAATTTTTCACCCTTTATAAGAATAAATGTAGTCAGAATTCAAAGTGAATGCACAAAACACCTACCTTCCTTTAAGCAATATGGTTATGAATGTTTTGTAAATTTTGTAAAATGTCCCAATTGCTAAAGTACAGGTAGTTGCTTACAGCCAACAGAACCAAATTTGTTTAACATCTGCACGTCAGCCTTTTCACTTGTAGGATATCAACTGGCAACTAATTTTGATTTCTTATTCTATTTCTGGGAAGTATCAAGAAAAATTAAAGCAGGAAGATTTTAAAACAACTATTTAGAATACACATTTACAGCACGCTGCATTTGATGCAGTTTTTTGAATACTGGTATAGTTCAAGATGGTCCTGCAGTTGTCCTTACAAATTAAAAACAAGTCAGAAAATCCCAATTTGCTTAGACGCATGCTGAATCTAATGTATGTTATCCTCTTGAGTGCAGGAAATTTCTGCTAAACTAGTCTGCTTCACTTATATTTTTAACCAATGCTATGTGGTGGTAATCAGTGAGACTATACAAAGACTGCCCAAATTTTTTTTATGCAATCTTGTTTTTCCTATAAACAACACTAAGCATGTTTCATTTTACTAAAAAAAGTAAGATACTCAGTAGTTTCCTAAGTCAAACATATTCTGTGGTATACATGTCAACCATATTTATATGTGACCAACATCACCAGTTCTCATTTTCTCAGCCCTGATGGGGATTTGGGGTGCTGGTGAAGGAGAGGCTGGACATTAGTCAGGAATGTTCACTTGCAGCCCAGAAAGCCAACTGCATCCTGGGCTGCATCAAAAGCAGTGTGGCCAACAGGTCGACAGAAGTGATTTTTCCCCTCTACTCTGCTCTGGTGAGACCCCATCTGGAGTGCTGCATCCAGATCTGGGGTCTCCAGTATAGGAAGGACACTGACCTGTTGGAGTCGGTCCAGAGGAGGGCCATCAAAATAATTGGAGGGATAGAGCACCTCTCCTGTGAAGAAAGGCTAAGAGAATTGGGATTGTTTGGCCCGGAGAAGGCTTTGAGGTGACCTAATTGGGGCTTTCCAGTACCTGAAGGGAGCCCACAAGAAAGATGTACGGGGACTTGTTTTCAAGAACATGTAGTGACAGGACAGGGGGGAAATGTTTTCAAACTGACATGGAGCAGTTTATATTATATATTAGAAAAAAATTCTTTACTGAAGGTGGTCAGGCACTGAAACATGTTGCCCAGAGAAGTTGTGGATGCCCCATCCCTGGTAGTGTTCATGGCCAGGCCAGATGGAGCTCTGAGCAACCTGGTCTTATGAAAGGTGTCCCAGCTCGTGGCAGGGAGGTTGGAACCAGATATCTTTAANACTGCATCCTGGGCTGCATCAAAAGCAGTGTGGCCAACAGGTCGACAGAAGTGATTTTTCCCCTCTACTCTGCTCTGGTGAGACCCCATCTGGAGTGCTGCATCCAGATCTGGGGTCTCCAGTATAGGAAGGACACTGACCTGTTGGAGTCGGTCCAGAGGAGGGCCATCAAAATAATTGGAGGGATAGAGCACCTCTCCTGTGAAGAAAGGCTAAGAGAATTGGGATTGTTTGGCCCGGAGAAGGCTTTGAGGTGACCTAATTGGGGCTTTCCAGTACCTGAAGGGAGCCCACAAGAAAGATGTACGGGGACTTGTTTTCAAGAACATGTAGTGACAGGACAGGGGGGAAATGTTTTCAAACTGACATGGAGCAGTTTATATTATATATTAGAAAAAAATTCTTTACTGAAGGTGGTCAGGCACTGAAACATGTTGCCCAGAGAAGTTGTGGATGCCCCATCCCTGGTAGTGTTCATGGCCAGGCCAGATGGAGCTCTGAGCAACCTGGTCTTATGAAAGGTGTCCCAGCTCGTGGCAGGGAGGTTGGAACCAGATATCTTTAAGATCCCTTCCAACTCAGGCCATTCTACGAATCCATGATTACATGACTTCTCTAATCCTGTCTTCTATTTATTTCTTCTTATAAATAGAAAATTTCATAGATGATTCATTAGAATTTCTAAAGCAGTATGTCTCTTTATATTTTTTCCCTAAGACATCAATTTAATTTCCCTGAGGCAGGGTATACCAGTCATGCATTCCGAGTACTACCTTCAGAGAAAAATAAAAATGTAGAAAGGTAAAATGCCACCAATTTAGAACTTCGGTGGTGATTGGTCTTTTTATGTTTCTAAATGTAGATTTGCTTCATTTAGATGACATAGAATGTATTTCCAGATATGCGAATTTTAATATAGTCTTCTTTCAGATACCATCTTTTGACTGATATGAAGCTGCAGGCAATTCGTCCTTAATGATTCAGCTATATAGATAAGTGATTACCAGACTCAGATACTTCTTGTTGGAGTGATTTGCTTCCTGTTATGATCTTTGCAAATGAAAGAGTCAAGTTATTAAAATAAAAGGAAGACCCTCTCTTCAATAAGAGAAGATGTTGCCTTTTAAGGAAAGCAATCTGAAGGTAAAAACTGGATGCCTTAAATTGAAAAGTAAAAGTGCTATTGATTTAAACAGCAGGAGGATTTCATCATGAATGTGAGAAAAATTTATCCCACAGGTTACTGAATATATTGAATGCAGTTATGAAGACGAAATAATAATTCAAGTTCTGTGTTATTTTAGCAGGAATGTACAACGTATTTTTTCTTCCCTATAAAGTTTCTCTTTCAGAACACTGTATTTGAAGCAAATCTCTGGAATATTTTCTCATAAATTTCTTCCATGTTCATATCCTCTATGAAGGTTATAAGGAGGGCAAACTATTGAGTTTTAGTAAAAATACCATGTACAATGATAGGTTTTTATTCAATAACCTTTTTTTGTTAGTTTTTTAAAGGTGCCTAAGAGATAAAAAAAATCAGCAACACTTTTAGGAAAGGGGAAGGCTAGCTAGATTTATTCTCTTATCAGCCACAGACATGACTATCTGGCTTTAGTAGGCACACAAAGATGTCAGTAAAATTAGCTTGCATTTCAACTGAGCCTTGACTGGAAGCACAGGAAAAGCTTCAGATGTATATTGGAAGAGGAGCAGCTGGAGAGCAGCCCTCCAGAAGGGGATCTGGGGGTGCTGGTTGATAGTAGGCTCAGTAGGAGTCAGAAGGGTGGTGTCAAGGCAGCCAAGAGGGAAAACCACATCTCAGAGTGCACCAAACACAGCATAACCAGCCATTCAAAAGGGACAGTTATCCCCCCTGTGTTCAGTGTTGGTGCGGCCTCACTTTGAGTATGGTACAGTTCAAGGCCCCATGATTTAAGAATGTAAAGGTTCTTGAATGCATCCAGAGGAGGGCAACAAAGCTGGTGAAAAAGTTCAAATAAATGAGAGTTCATAGGTTTTTCACAAAGGCCACATTTTTCTTTCCTGATAAAATAAACAAGCAATTGAAACTCTCCACTTATGACAAACAGCAGAAACTCCCATGCACCCAGATAAGTGATTAAAATGTCCTTTCTTTAAAAACAGATTTAGAGCATTTGCAAATGAAGATGAGACCATTTCTGAAAGAAAAAATGGTGAGTCTAGCACTGTAGAGACTATGTGCATATACCCAAGCAGATACAAAGGGCCATGAGCTCTAAGCAAACAGATTGCAAGCTGGAAGCTGTATTGTGTCTTCATTATGAGGTGTGAGGGCAAAATCATTCGGAAGTTTATGGATTTGTTGCTGCTAACCTGATGATATTTAGACAGGTTTTAATCTCATGAACAACAGAAGGGAAGCTCTTTTTTTCTTCATACTTTTAATATATTAAAATTTCTGTGCCATGAATAGGACCTGTGGTCACACGCATGGGCAGAACTTGCAATGGATAAACCAACCACCAGAAAGATGGTTCATCCTAAGAGACTTTATGATGTAAATTGGATCAGAGATCCTGGCTGTGGTCGAATGGAGAAAAGCAATTGTCCTCCTATCACTTTACTACCATGAAAAAAACAGATTTGCCCCATTCGTCAACTTGCAATCCACATTAGAAGAAAAGAGAAATCTTTTGATTCTTTGAAAAGTCATCAATTGAAGCAATGTAATTTCTCCCAAGTGCAAAATAAAAGTAGAGATGAAATTAGGACCTTATGAGTCATTGCTTGTTCTCTCTTCTATTTTCGGAGTGCAACATCTGTAAGCTACCCCTTATTCAAGGATATTCAGAACTGAATTCCTTGTATTTTTATCAAGGAATAATCCAAGTCCTTGATTAAAAACAATTAAGAATCTAGGGTAGAATATGTGTTTGATTGCTCCTACTTCCCACAGTAAAGAAAGAATGGCAGATAGAGACTGTGAGATTTTTCTGGTTCCTGGTTTTGTTGGTTTTTTCCATCTTTGTCCAAAAAACAGGAATTCTGTTGATATTTCTTAGGTAAAAGGAAAATTATTTAGGAAAAAGACATTAAGAAGCTTTACAGTCAAATCTAGAAATTTACAGTGACTAAGTCATCTGTATCAAAGGCATAAATCCCTAAAAGATTCTCAACAGAAGAAAAGTTTCATTGATTATGTCTTCCTAGGGACAAATGCAATCCCACTCAAAGTATATGGGCATGAAATTTTTTTTATTATTTATTAGTCTCAGAGTAGTACTGGGTTGTGGGCAACATGTGTAAATCAATGTATTATTTGTTACCTTTTTACTTGTCTGAAATACCTTTTGATAGAAACTCAACTACTCATTATGAATGAAATTATAACAGAGACATAGTTAGGTACCTACTTGCTGCTAAAATGCAAAAATATTTTCACAGAGCATAGGTATTTATGATCAGATGTTATTTCTTTTACATGGAACACAAATGAAATTTGAAAAATCATAGTTATGATATTGTTTTAAAAATAGATGCATACCTGAGCAAATGTTAAACATTGATTTAACATTTCTAGCAGAAATGAAATCACTAAATTATTAATTATGTTTTCAGAGATTGGTTTTGATTTTCTTTACATGTCTAATGCAAATTAAGATTGTATCAGTGAAGAAATTTATGTTCCTTCTGGTTTTATTCTCTTCTCTTAAATTCTGCTAAAGTATAAGTATATTTTACCCTTTCCCATGTGGGCAACATGTGTTACTTAGTTTTAGGCAAAATACAGAATACAATCCAGATTGTATGAGAAATGGGGAGGGGAAAAAATGGAAATTCTGAAACCATTTTTTTTCTTCCCAGTTTTTCAACAGTAATTTTATTACATCCTGTATTGCTACGCATTCTCTGAATCAATGGAAGCTTTAAATGAATCAATGCTATCACTGGAGACTTGGCACTAATGAAAGACAAAAGAACACATTATTCTGGTTCCCTAAATGGAACGAATAATTTTCAATTAGAAAGCAGAAGTGAAAAGATGAAAATGGATGGCCTTTCTCAGCTGCTAACCTTTACCTGCAGATATCTATTGCAGAACGCACTTAACATCTATCACCAGAAAAGCTTTATTAATTCAGTATTCTCAGATACCTTACAGAGGCTTTTGGAGCTATGAAAGCAAAAAAATCCATTGTCTGTTCTAAAATGGAAACCACATAACCACACTGGAAGCATATTTTTAGCTCTGTGTACTGTATATTCATATACTATATGAATAAGTATTGTAAAGCAGTAAACATATTTTGATCCTTCAGTGTCTCCCAGTCTGTGCTTGCAAGGAATTACATGGAAAGTTTGAAATGATTCAGGAAAAAATGCATTTGTTTTGTGCTATCCTTCTAAGAGTACGTACCATTATCTGGTGCATCATACAACTTTTAACTCTATGAACCACTGCATGATGCTCCCCTGTTTCCTTGTGAGCAGCATAATGACATTTACCAGCTAACTCACACACACTTTTGCCATTCTGATTATGTTAACAGGCTCGTTTCCAAGGGACGGTTAAGTTACACTCTTTTTTTTCTCTTAAATTCTATATAAGATATAGCAAAGTCCTGCAATTATGGAGGACTTCCTACAAAATGGAATATTTAACATGCATTTCCTTTAGTCAGCCAGAATCTTCATAATAGTATTACAGAAATGTCTCTCACAGTACCTTTCTGGACAGCTGAATAAACACCTGGTGCAACGGGTGAGCAACTGGCTCATGGGTCAGGTGCAAGGGGTTATATTAAATGGGGTTACATCACTAGTGGGGTTCCATCTTAGGCCCAGTGCTCTTCAATATGTTTATAAACAACTTGGATGCAGAACTCGAAGGTATACTAAGTAGGCAGAGAATGACATGAAGCTGTGTAGGAGAGGTTTACGTTGGATATTAGGAAAAGATTCTTCATCCAGAGAGTGGCTGGGCACTGGAACAGGCTCTCCGGGGAAGTGGTCACAGCACCAAAGTCTGAAAGAGTTCAAGAAGCATTTGGACAACACTCTCAAGCACATGATGTGATTCTTGAGTTGTCCTGTAAAAGGCTAGGAGTTGTATTTTGATGATCCTTGTGGGTCCTTTCCAATATTACATGATTCTATGATGCACTTTTGAGAAAACTATCAGACTATCAGGTTGGTGGCTTCTTATGAAATACAGAGATTAAATACATTTAAATTTTGACCCACTTGAGTTGACCAGTAAATCTTTTCTTGACTTAAATGCACTTAGAACTTCATTCACAGTTCATTTTCTACTTCATCCACAGTTCTTTTTCCTATATAAGCTCAATATAAGGAATGTATGTATTATCATTATATCATCATTGCATTTCAGACTGATGCTCTAAATTATATAATGTTATATAGCAGCCTTCTAAAACTTTCAACTTCTTTTGAGTGACATAAAGTCAAAAGTAAAGTTTCAGATTTTAGTGAATAAAATCCTTATCATTCAAGCTGACAAGAGAACTTATGTATAGCATACAAAATTTTAAAAAGAAAAAATAAGTAAAAAATTGACATTAAGGGCAATATCCAAGAGAATCCTTATTATGAGCTTGAGAACTGGGCCCATGTGAACCCAATGAGGTTCAACAAGACCAAGTGCAAGGTGTTGCACCTGAGTTGGGGCAATCCCAGACATGAATACAGACTGGGAGAATTCACCGAAAGTAGCCTTGTTGAGAAAGACTTGGAGGTTCAGGTGGATGAAAAGACATACATAAGCCAGCCATGTGATGCTGCAGCCCAGAAAGCCAACAGTGTCCTAGACTGCATCAAAAGAGCCGTGACCTGCAGGTCAAGGGGGGTGATTCTACCACTCTACTCTCGCAAGATTCCCCCTGGAGTACTGCATCCAGCTCTGGGGGCCCCAGCACAGGAAGCACGTAGACCTGTTTGAGTGTGTCCAGAGGAGGGCCACAAAGATGCTCAGAGGGCTGAAGCATCCCTCCTATGAAGACAGGCTGAGAATTTTCGGGTTGTTTGGCCTGGAGAAGAGAAGGCTCTAGGAAGACCTCGCTGCAGCTTTCCAGTACCTGAAGGGAACTAAAAAATAGGAAGAATGACTTTTTATATGGGCAGATAGTGACAGGACAAGGGGGAACAGTTTTAAACTAAGAGATGTTTAGATTAGACGTTAGAAGAAATTCTTTACTCAGAGGGTTGTAAAGCACAGGAACAGGTTTGCCCAGAGAAGTTGTGAATGCCCTCCAAAAACAGTGAATACAAGTTCAACATTTATTTACAAAATACTCAGAAAAAAATTTACATTTTATAAAAGCATGTCTCTTGTTTACACTGATTAACTACAGAATTGCCATAAAATTTATATGGATTTTGTATATTAAAATCGTAATACTAAAAGATAGCATGAAAACAGAATTCTGATCATCAGTCATTGTGACAACACTTTTTCAGAAATCTTATCAAATAAGCTTTCAATTACAGCAAAATACACCTCACAAAAATGAGTCTAAATGTTTGTGAATTTCAAAAGAGTTACAGATTTTAACAAGTTATAATTACTACACCGGCAGGTTTAGTATTTTCATTGTAGTTTGTTTTCACGGGCAACCTTATAGAATATTTTGAAAAATAGCTTTTTGGATTCTAAGACTCTAAATGACTTAATCATTTGCAAAACTGCACTTAACATGTTTATATCAATACATGCAGCATTTTGTGCATTTGCTTATTCCTTTGGAAGTAGCTAATGCATGAGATAAGACTGGTTTTTTAAAGGATCAGCAATTGATTGGGAGTTCTTCACATATTTATTGTAAAGATATAGAAGACCTCACTGTTGTCCTTTTAAAGTTCAGGTGATCTATCTGTATTTGAACATCAACATAAGAAGTTGTCTCCAAAAGAGACAGAACAAGTAACAGATACTCCTAATTTATGAAGATGTTAATTAAATCAGGACGCTCTTCTGTCACTTCCAAAACGTAGTATAAGTACATAGTTTCAAAACACAGACCTCTAATTCTTTCACATACAACAGGCACAAACTTGTTAAAAGAATATATTATAGATCGTCATTTAAAAAAAATGTTCTTAAAGAAAGTATGCTCAGAGTGATGTACAAGGATCAGTGTGCTCAGTGAATTGCCAAAACCAGTTAATTAACTAAATATTATCTATTTTTCTCTTCTTTCACATTGTCTTGTAGCTTTTTGTTATGTTTTAATATATAGGCTATGATAAAAATTATTTTATGAGACCATAATTTACTAGCTTAATCAACTGCGTCAATCCATCAAGCCTGGAGGAAGCAGATTTTGCTGCATTAGATAAGAGGAACTTTGTCAGAAGTTTCTTGCTAAATTCCATTGTTGACAATTACATTTCAAGAATGTCCATACTTGGCACAGATTACAGAATTACAGAGTCACACAGCTTCAGATGCTATAAAAATAAGCCACATGAGTGCAGAACAACCTGTTAAGTGCATTTGTGAATGTAAGACTCAATCACAGTGGTACCATGTGCTCACTCAATAAAAAGAATATACTTGATGTAGAAACCCTATGAATGTACACATAGCTTCTGATGACAGTGTAACTTAAGTACTGGTTGCTTCTGATGTTTAAAATAGAAAATATATTGACATGACAGTCCAAATCCAATGGGATATGGATAGAGTTTATGAGCCGCATTCGCACAAATACAATTTCTGTGACCTAATAATAGATTTCAAATATAAGAAGAAAAAAATTACCAAAAAAAAAGAATTATCAAAGATCATCATTCCAATGTCTACAAAAACATGTTGATAGCAATGGGATTAACAGTTATGTAATTTCTGGGAATTTAGGGGCCACACTGAACTAGAAAATCAGCGTCGTAAACTAACATTAGCTAACACAATTATTAGCCAACTGAGAAGACAGGCAGGAGACCAAACTGGCCAGGAAATTTCCATGAAGTTTAGAGATATCAGAGGCAATTTAATGAAGTTTGTATTGGCTTTAACAATGCAAACAGTCGTAATAAGCTTAATGAGCTTCAATAAACCTCCTTTCTTTGTGTAAGAATGAAACTCTAATTTACCTAGCACACTCCAGCTCCTGGGTCATTGGTATGCTGTACTACCTCTGGCCTTTTCTACCAGGAGATCACCTTTAAGTTTCTTGTACTAATGGAATGGCATGCACTGGAGGTAGAGAAGTGCTGTCTGCACACACAAAGGAAACAGATATCTGCAAATCAAAATTTAAAGTGAGACCAATTTTGTACAACAATTACTTTATTGAAGATAAATTTCAAAGTATTGTATTGTAAACTGCCAACATGAAAGAATCTGGCTCATGAAGTCATATATCGCTTGCTTGATTTGATTACTGCTGAACAGAATTAGAATTAGAATTAGAATTAGAACAGAATAGAATAGAATAGAATAGAATAGAATAGAATAGAATAGAATAGAATAGAATAGAATAGAATGTAGCTCAGTTGGAAGGGACCTATAATGGTCAGTCAAATCCTCAGCAGTTCTTTTACAATATCCATTGTTTCAGTGTTTTAACTTGCAAACCAGGTACTCAGTGAAATAAAGCAAGCTAAGGTTCTCAGTAACTTGAAGAAGTATGGAGCCTCCTTGCAAACTGAACTCTTGATTTATATTGCACTAATATGATTACTTATAAAGAGCTATAATTGCATGTGGATATAATTTCTGCTAAAAGGAAGTCCAGTCCTTTCAGACACAGTACTTAAAATTGATACTTATTGCAAAAAGAGAGATAAATGAGAGATAGTCTATTCTTATCTGCATGATTTGGAACTCTAAGAGGAAGAAAATGTTAAATTGTAAGGGGTCTCGGAAATGCTAAGTCAATTTTACAATTTTGAACTCTTAGTGTGTCTCATTTTACTGCAGGAAATATTTCATTTAACTATGGCTTTCAAAATACCTCATTCATATATCTAGAATTCATCTCAGATTTTGACTTTCCCTTTTTTCTGTAATAAGACTCTGGCTTCCAAGTGCCTGATTCATATTTCTAGAAATCATCTCTGGTTTTGTCTTTAATAGCTCACATAGGAACATCAAATTCATCTTCAAATATGGTAACTTTTTTGAGGATTGCTTAAGGTTTTTTTTCTTCAAAATGTGTAACACCATGATTAAATTTAACTGCATAAAAAATGTGCTAGGGCTTTGGGGCTTTGACTTTATTGTTATGAGCTTTTGTTTTGGTTTTGTTTTTCAGGGTTTTTTTGAGGGAAGGCGAGTTGTCAGATTTAATTTTTACTGTTACACAAGGTATGCAAGGATTCAGTGTATTGAAGTCTCACCATGAGACTTCAATGATCCAGGTCATGTCACAGTAAAATAATACTAAACATAAATCCCTCTTTTGTATTTTTTCTGACAGCATAATACTGAAAAAGGCACTAAACCAGTGTTTATAGCTAGGTTAGAAAGATGTCGTTACTTCTCAAAGCATGTCCATGAAGACTAAGAAAGTAGATACTGAAGAGGAATTGAGCAGTATCCAGACTCAGTGAATCATGTCATTCAAACCATCCCACTTTTAGTAATACTAGAACATATTTTGAATCAGGATATCTATTCTACCTAATCTATTTTACCTCTGATGAATTTCTATTATTTCTGTTAAATAATTTCAATAGCTTGGGAATTTTGAAACTTTAGCTCAGCTGTTGAATAACTTAAATGTATTATAAAAAATACTGTCATCCTACACATTGCTCAAAGCATGTGGTGTGGGGTAGGGAGACAGCTGGATTTAGTCCTTCTGTGCATTACGGTATTGAATTTTTCAAGATAGAGGAACACTACCTTGCACAATTAGCAATGTAGCAATTTCCTATAGCTCCACCAGTATCTTCATTCATTATTGGTATGAGGTATGAGTAGGATCAGAAACTGCTCAGCTGGGCAGAGGCAGGATCCTCACAAATCCTGAAGTGCCCAAGTAATTAAACACAGATCTGCAGCATTCCACCTTTCGGACAGCACCCACTAGAGTAAGCAGAAGAAGAAAAAAGCTAAATCTTTCTATTTTATTGTCCCAAAAGGATCCTACCCATGAACTGCATTTTGATAAATGCAAACTTGTACTCAAAAGGAAAAATACAGCCTTCTGAATAACATCAACAACCCATATTATTGCTTGCATGCATTCTTGGGAATCTAGAAATCTCAGGAAATTCTAGAAGTACTTAATTCAAAGGAAAGAGAGGGATAGTCTTGAGCCCAGCTGTCTACTATTTTGTTATGGTGCTACTTGAACACAGAGAGAGAGAGATGAGGAAATCATTCTCAGAGCAGTTCTGCAGTCCTGTAAGACACGGAGTTACAGATAAATAGTGTTCAGTGCACAATCTAAAGACTTATATTTTAGCCAAATGCAAGAAGAAAAGATTGAGATGAAGATATTTGTCACTATCATTCAGTTAAAATATTCTGTAACCCTGAATGTCATCATGTTACCGCTACATCAAAAAAAGCTTTTTTGCTGGCTAGGATGTCTGTCTTTTCATTAACTTTAGACTAGAATTTTCACTATCTCAGTTATAGCCAGACTTCGGGACATGTATTCTAGAAAGAAGATAAAGATGCTATCCATGTGTGTAGAGTTGTGATTATAAAAGCTAAGGCACAGTTGGAGCTAAATTTGGAGAGGAATATGAAGAATGACAAGAAGGGCTTTTACAGGTATGTTGCTCAGAAAAGGAAGATGTATTCCCTGCAATAAATAAGACAGGAGAACTAGTGAAAAATGCCATAGAAAATACTGAGGTACAAAAAAAAGTTTTGCCCCTCAGTTTTCACTGGTAATCTCTGTTTCCACATCCGTCAAATACCTGAACCTCCAGGCAGAGATTGGGGGAATTAAGGCCCTACTATTGTAGTAGATTACTTTTCAGACCACCTAAGGAACTTGAGCTTATAGAAGTCCATGGGACCCAATAAAATGCATCCCAGGGTCTTGAGGAAAATAACACATGTAGTCACTAAGCCAATTTCCACCATATTTGAAAAGCCATGGGAAACAGAGGAAGCCCCCAGTGACTGAGAAGGTATCACACCTGTTTTCAAAAAGGGTATTAGGAGGACCCAGGAACTACTAACCAGTCAGCCTCCCCTCCACGCCCAATAAGATCATGGAACAGATCCTTATGGAAGTTATATTGAGGCACATGGAAGACAGAAATGTGATTAGAGACAGCATNTGGATAAGGAATTGGCTGGATGGCCATCCAGTCAAAAGTTGCAGTCAATAGCTCAATGTCCAAGTAGAAACCAATAACCAGTGGTGTCCCCTAAAGGTCCATAGTGGGACCAGTACTATTTAATACCTTCATTAATGAAATAGTGGAATTAAGGGCAACATCAGGAAGATCATCACCAACATCACAAAGATGAGTATTGCACTTGACTTGCTAGATGGAAGGGATACCANTCATGGAACAGATCCTTATGGAAGTTATATTGAGGCACATGGAAGACAGAAATGTGATTAGAGACAGCATCATGGCTTCACCAACTGCAAACCACACCTGGCTAATTTACAATAATGAGTGGCCATCTACAATAATGTGACTCTATCAGTAGACAAGGAAAGAGCAATTCTTATCTGCCTGGATGTTTTTAAGAAATTTGATAAGATCTCCCATAACATTGTTGCCACTAAATTGAAGAGANGTTGAGAGCATGTGTGCAGAGAAGGGCTTGGGGATAATGGTGGATGAAATAATTGAATAAGAGCCAGAAATATGTACTTGCAGCCCTGGACTGTATCAAAAGCAGTATGACCAGCAGATTGACGGTGGCGGTTGTCCCCCTCTACTCTGGTCTTGTAAGATCCCAACTGAAGTACCACAACCAGATTTGGGATCCTCAGCACAAGAAAGGCACAGACCTGTTAGGGTACCTCCAGAGGAGGGCCACAAAAATGGTCAGAAGGCTGTAACACCTCTCCTATAAAGAAAGGCTGAATTGGGACTGTTTAACCTTGGAGACAAAAATGCTCCTGGGAGACCTTATTGGGGCCTTTCAACATAAAAAGGGTGCTTATAAGAATGAGCCTCAAGAACAGAACTAACATTTATGGAGAGTATAACATCCAGTATTCATGCCTATTCAAATGACAATTTTCCAGAGGGGACTAAGATTTATATATAAAGAGTCTTCAGTAATTCAGCATCTGATCAATTCAATGCATATTCCTTCATCACAGAATGAGATAATAATGATAGAATTACACATCACTGTCATTAACAATGGGTTTTTATGTGATCTCATGTATAAGCTTACAAATTAAAGGCAATTGAAACACACCAGATTTATGGAAATATAACTTTCAATAATCCAGATTAGAAGAAATGGATACAAATATTGTTTATCTTCCAGCTGTACATCATAATAATTATACTACTTTTTTTTAACTTTCATGAATATTCATGGTTGGTTTTCACATGGTTGTTTATTTGAAGGAATTTGTGTTTTATCTTCTTCTTTTTTTTTTTTTTTACTTCCAAAGCAAGACAAAAATACATGGAATTCACAGTGTCTTCTATTGTCTAGGCAGAACCTAACAAGTTCTCAATGATCATGTTTACATTTCACCCAGGAAAACATAAATATGCTCATAAAACACAATTCCTCTTGGTTTTTAAGTGCTATACACATATTCTGAATACCTTTTGTTTTTCTAATTCAAACATAGACCTTTTTAATAAAGAATAAATTCCACAGAATCTTGAAAGTTGCATTTGCCACTGTTGAGAAGCAATATTTAATGACACTGTATTATTCCTAGTCCATTTAAAATCTTGACAATTATTATTTTTCAGTTTCTCATATGAATGCCTGTGTTTTGTGCTTTTTTTTCCTGAATGCCACAATATAAAAATTCTGACTCTTTCTTCTGTTTCATTTGTTTTCAATGTAAGTACATAAAATAAGAGTTAACCAATGCAAACATTGTACTTTTTCTTTTAGATTTATATGAGGCAACTGGACAATGAAACATTTTAAACCACTTATAAACATCTGTATCCTTCAACAATGCAAGTTTTAAGAAACCAAGAGAAAATCTTTCAAAAGATCTACTAAATAACCTTTTTTACAGATAAATAAATACTACCAAATTCCTGGGTATATACTTTGTTTGACAACAACAAAACCAATACATCTTCTCATGTCTTGAGTTCTTACTTTTCTTTCCCCCTCCCCTCTAAGCATCATGACTGCATGCATAAATATACCAAGACAGCTTTTTATAATTCTGGCTTTATGTTTAAATCCATTTCTATCACAGAAAAAAATGTTCTTTTGCATTTAAAGAAGAGTCAAAATCAGAGACAAGAAAAAAAATTCTCTGTACTCTGAAGAACAATAAAGTTGTTAAACACATTAAGCACATGAACAGATAACTAAGCAAAAGAAGTTTCCTGTGTTCCAAATAGTAGATGCCAAGAATATAGACCAGCTTTGCTATGAAGGAAAACAAGATCAAAAATCCTTGTAAAAAGCACACAAACAAAACTGCTATACCTTACCTTGTGTATCTAAAATGCCAGAAATATGAGCATTTGAGTTGTTTATATGCTGCTCTATACAAACTATAAGCTTTTTCATTAAGATGAAAAATATTTTTGATGTCTGGTAGTATCCGCAAATATACTGTCCAACCTTGATTTGGACAAAACTTCAGTATATGATAACACCCAGGAACTGTAATCACAGAGAAGGCACAAAAGATTTTTGATCTAATGTCATGGATCTAAGGTTATTTTGTTACTCAGTCCAATGGTGACAGAGGAATATTTATAATGCCAAGAAGATGCAGCTCTTTTTTCTGTTTGAAAGACAGAAGTATTAATTTCTCTCATAATTATAATGCATGATTATGGAGTTCCTTATATTTAGGAAGATCATTTTACTCCTTGAAACCCCTTGATTTCCTATTACCTGCAATATAAATTTCATCAGTATATATAACTTTCTTTTTCAGTATTACCTCTACATTCTTTGCTCTAAAAAGCAATTTGCACACAAAAATAAGTAGAGATATATAATAACATTTTCCCTCTTCCTATCACTACCTACTGTTTTAAAACTGGTGAGTACTCATTGTTAATTAATTTTCTTATTTTTTACACAGAATCGAGATGATTTTTATAAGAAAAAGATACAAGTTCTCAAAACATTATACATTTCCAGTAATTTCTGTCCAAGGTGAAGGCAGCTGTCAAAAAGAATGTAGTCTAGCCCGGTTTCCGCAAAATATTGGACCGAATTCAAAGTCCATCAGCAAGAATGGTATGTTTTAAAATCGAAAGGACCCCAGGACCTATGATTGATCAATGCAAAAATTCAGAAAATATTTCTATGAAAATATTTCTACGAAGAAAACAGTCACTTACCTAAAACCCCCAGCCTGTAATTGATAGTGACAACAATGACATTTCCATAACTTGCCAGAATGCTGCCATCAATCATATTGCCAGTACCCTCCATGTAAGATCCACCATGGATGTAGACCATAACAGGTTTCTTGCTGTTCTGATCATGAATGTCTGAAAAAATTCAAGTAAGGAAAACACAATAAAGTAATAAAAACATAAGGAAAATGACATTAGCAATTCATAACAGTGCTAAAAATAGTCTTAATTATTTCCTGTATTTTCACTGTCATAACCCTCATTTTATTTTAACTTATACAGTTCAGGATCATCCTATCAGCCTTATATTTATGATTTCAAATTTTAAATAGTATTTCCTCTGAAATGTTCTCAGAATACTTGCAATGCCTTCAAAATTACAAAAAACTTAATCTGAATATAAACATCTCAAAGCTTAAAGAGAAAAATCAAATTACGGAATAATTTTGTCTTTTTTGAGAATATTCTAATTCAAGTATATGCTAATTTAGAAAAATCTGTGCATCTAATAATAAAATTACAGTTTCCCATTCCTAATTGGGACACAATTACTGAAATTATATTCCCAATAGTTCAGTAAGAGATAATATCACAAAATCAAAATGTTCTGATAGAAGGAAACATAGTGGACTGTTCCTTCTTTCAAATAGCCATGGACCTAGCAATCAGAAATGATTTATGTGAATTCATGGCACAAATTTTTTTTGTATTTAAATCAAACTATGTCTTTTATGTTGTACTTTTCCTTGTCATGTTGACTAAGCCTCAAAGAACCTTGAAGTAATGGTATTGCTGATCTTTTGTATATGCAAAAATGCTCCTGACTTCTTTCAAACAGGTAAACATATGGGTCTTTATTTCTAAAAGTTAAGTGAAATTGATAGTAATATTTTCATACTTTATAATGTGTAATAAAGATCCACTAATCAATGACTTGGGGTATATTTAAAACTATCTAATAATCAACAAGTTAGGCTCCGGATGCCAGAGATGATTCAGAATACCTAGATCAGGAAATTATGTTCTCTACAGAAACAGCAGGAACAGCAGATAAGCTCCATTATAAAGTACAGGGCAACTCAGAAAGCTGCCATTAGGTGTGCAAAGCTTTTATAAACAATTCAGTGTATCTGCATGGAATCAGAGCATTTCTTTCAAGTATAGAGCACAACATACAAGAAAAAGCAGAGCCTCTGATTATTCAATCAGGATTTGGGGGAAAAAAAAAGGAAAAGCGGTGTTCTCTTTTGTGTGGGATAGACATATACTGAGGAGTTAAGAGAGGAAGTGGACAAAGAAAAGCTGAGATAAACACCTAGAAGTCAGGGACCTCGGTTTAAAAGCTTTCCAAAACTCTTCCTTCCCCTCAGGTTTATTAGAAAATTTTATTGAGACATAAAAAATTTAATTAGCAATTAGGTACCAGATATTTAATGTTTTGTATATGTGTAAGTAATTTGAGCATATTTAAAGGTAAATTTTGACTGGTCATATTCCTATGTCTCACTTTCATGTGTATGCACTACCTTAAATATCACAAATTGCCAGCTAAGTGCAGGAACATATGTTCAGGCTCCAGTGTACATTTGTCTACTTGTCAGAGTTTAGGGCCTGTAATAGAATCTATCCCTTTTAAATGAAAAGATACATACTTAACATGCTGTATTTTAGGTGTTGTACTTGACCAACAGAACAAAAGTTTTTTGTGATATGATCTAATTGTTGTGAGCATAAAAGTAATGCAGCCATTAAACAGATAATACAAAGCAATGAGGTACATTCTAGGGTTTGGTTTCTTTTAATTGTCAGCATTTTCAGCAAAGTACATAAAAGTGCTTTTTCTCTGAAGGCACAGCTAAGCTCTCAAAAAAATGGAAGCAGCAGTTATTTAACACAATTACTTATGTTACTGAATTACCTTTCCCTTCTCTCCTCAAAGTCTCAGGACATGATTTGTTGTATGTAATCTTTCCTTATTACATAGTTCTACCTCAGGGTTGAACTTTCCACTGCTGAAATCAATTGGAGGTTTCCTCTCCCCCTTCAATGGGAACATGATTAGCTTCAACATAAAGGAAATTAACCCTATGCTTTATGTGCTTAAATCTAAAGTGAAACCCTTGTTAATCATGAAACCCTAAAATTTTATAAAGATGTCTGAATAAAAATGTGTTCATAATTAATATTTATCTCTACTTTTTAAGAAATTTTGAGTTCACTTGTCCTTTGTTTGCTTGTCCTTTGCTTTAAAATTAACTTCAGAATTTGGCATAGAAATGATAATACCATGATTTGAAAAAAGCCGATGTTGCACAGAAATAGGAAGGTGATAATCCGAAAACAACAGAGTAATTTTAGAGTACTCTGCACAGCATTTTTATGTTATAAGAAATAGTGTAATTCAGCAACGAAGGTGGTGCAGTAGAGGGCAACCACTGTGAATCAAAGATATGAGATTTTTATTATGGTATTTTATATGTGAATAGAGTAGCTACAGTTCAGCTGAACTCCATGGAAAAGAGGTAATAGTATCCTCACTGCAGTATGTGGGATTCTAAGGGAAATAAAGAGGACATACATTTTGAAGTTATTTAAGCTGATATCAGATAGACAAAAACGGGAAAAATGACATGGAATAACACTTCAGATTGTCCAAGCATGAGAGGATTTAGAAACATGCTGCTCCAAAACCAGTCCAATAAATTACCCAGAGTTGTTATCTTCTCATTTAATTTTTTTTCTTAATTTGGTAAATATATGAAATAAAATAAGATGACAATGTAACTTCAATGAAAAGGAAGGGTGAGAATAGAGGAAGATTTCATTATTTCTTTATATTTTGGTGCATCCTAAATAGATTTGCTGTGTCAAGGCAAGAAAAAAACTGTTTCTTTCTAAAATTTTCCTGGGCTACTCCACTGTGAACTTTTAACATTTCCTTTCAGGGAATCCAATCCAACTTTGAAAGAAGTCAATGACAATGATTGTTACTGATTTCAGTGGGAATGTGGTCAGAGTCAGAACGAATGTGTCTCAGAGGCTAGCCGATTACAGGAAAAAAACAATAAAGCAACATCAACAGCTTCCTTTATTTTTGTGTCCTGCAATAAACCACATCCTGTGAGAGGAAAAAAAAAAGTAAATAAAAATAGCAAAGACAAAGCACAATTCAACTGCATCAATGCACAGCATGTGCACTGGGGAAACAGTGAAAGTGAAAGGAAGGATATATGTGAGCTTTTTCATGAATTTCAAACAAGTGAATTTACAAAATGTGTAAGAGGGAAAAGAGCACATGCATATTTTTAAATTCCATTTTCCCAACCTAAGAAAGAATAGAGGGGGAAAAATATGTGGTTTCAAATAACATTTATGTTACTTCACACATATTTATGAACAAACTTTACACCTATGTCACAGAGGAGCTGCAGTCATTTATATGCTAATTTGGATTTTAAAAAGAAAAACAATGAAAGTAAATTCTAAAGAAGAAAATAAAGAAGCACACTGAGGTGAGCTTCTGCAAATAAGGGACTAAAAAACATGTTGAAATAACAGCAATAACAATAATAATAATTATTATAACAAAAATTGAAAAGTTTATGTTCATGCATCAGGGTCAGGCTTTGAAAAAACAAAAAATACCTTCATCTTCACCACGATCATTACTGGTTATATCATCTGCGCTTTTCTTTGTGTTGGCTCCTGGGATCATAGTGAGGAGGAGAATAAAGGGAAAAAAGAGAATTCAAAACCAGCAGGTTCTCAAAAATAAAAAACCACTAGTACAAAAAAATGTAACAAAAATGTCAAAATCTGTTACATTTGAAATTGAAAAACAAAAAAGATGCAAACTGCACATAAACATAAAATGCCAAGAATAACAAATTGAAAATATTTGAAAAAATGTATCATATTCTGTGACAATGCAGTACTTCAGTTAAAAGTGATTTCTGCAAAAAACAAAATTAATGTGCTATTAAAAAAGAATAATATAAACCAAAAAAGTATATTAAAAAATCACAAAATTATGTCTTTACATAAGAAATGAAACTTGTTTCATTCTGTTCCATAACGTTGAAGAAATAATGCCTTCAGTTACCATCTTCAATGATTTAACATTTTCTTTATCCTCATTAGGATTTATTAAGACTTAGCCACAATCTGAACATTTGATGGAACCAATGCAAACAAATTATCATTGAGTCTTACACAACTTGACTGGACCAAGACAAACCATTAAGACCTCCTTAAAGTTTAATCCTGCTTCCCAGATATTTAAGACAACAAACTGTAATTAACAAAAGTGAAACAAAGTTGAGTCAATCTCAGACATGAAATTGGAACATGAAATTGGCCCAAAACCAGCCTTGGTTCATACCATATCACATTTCATGCTCTTTACAAAAACCTAGAAATTAACAACTGAAAACAGTTACTTACCATGATACCGAATCTGTCCATTTTTATTAGAAAATTAAGTAAAGAATATATTTTAATTTGTATTCAATATGCTTTCTTAAAATACTTTCGAGGTGTATACATGCACACACACACACACACATACAAGCACACATCCATAAACACTTATGTTCATACATGTCATAATCTTGAAGGAAGAAGAAATTAACATAGTCTTCACCATCTCTCTCCTAGGGCAATACTTCTGTTTTCTGACTTAAAAAAAAAAGACATCAAGTCATCCTTGCACCCAATGTTCTATTATACTGTGCTTACTCATGCAGCAAGTAGTCCTCTGCAATGTAAACTGTTACTTCATGAGTGAAACATGAATAGGAAACTCAGTTTATAATTTATCTTAGAAGTTATACATGGCTACTGAAGAAATAAAATGGTCTAAGCCAGCACTCTCTTATTTTCTTGAATTATCTTTATTTTGATCTTTTTAAGATACGTTGATAAAGAATAGCATACTTCATTAACTTGTTTATAAGTCTAAATATGTCACAAATGCATCATATTTAACTAAAATAATTATTTTATTACCTCCTTTTGTTCTACTATTTAACTATATTTAAATCCCTCAAAATTCAAGGGTTCGAGTAAATCTTAGTCCATGATTGTGTGTCAGAATGTGTTTAGTTGTTGCTAAAGTACTTAAGATTTGTTACTATATAGAGGTCTGGGTTCTGTGTAATGATTTGCTTGTCTTCCTGATAAAGAAAGACGGTTTTCTAGAGGCATTTTCTGGAAATACTGCAACTATATATGCAGTGATGATGATTAGTGAGTCAAGATGCAAAAAGCCGTGGCTGATACTCCATCTCCATACAAAGTCTGCATCTTCAATGCAGCTGTGCACAGGATATTATGTACGTAGTACACCAGTGCACTCATTTTATAAATTCAGTACATAATTAACTAGGTAAACGGTCAATGAAATATAGGTGTTCTCTAATTTTTTCAGAACTGTTAGATACAGACTTTAAATTTTAGTCACCAACCAAGTTTTGTCCTTTTATTAAATACTATTCCAAATTAGTTAGAGCCCAATGAAGATTGAATTCTTTTTCAGAATTATTTTTACCAAATAAAATTAATTTTGTATTTAAATAAACTAAGTATTTAACTCATAGATTGCCCTCAATCTACTTTTTATTCTCATAAAATATTAATTACAAATAATTATTCATAGGCATTAAATACATCTAGACACAAGTTTGAAAGCACATAACAAATTTCAATCTTTGCTCCCTCGAGGTGGTATTCTTATAACTGTTTGATAAAAAAATATGATCACCATATGCCAAATATAGATCAAGTACCACATATCATTCCTATGAAGTAAAAAATATCAAAATCAATGTGACCCTGTAGACAAAAGCTGTATGTACAATTATTAGGACTGTAATTCATATTTCAAGTATTTTTGAGTTAAAGAAGTAGATGTGTACCAAAACACAACTACTTTGGGTGTTTGGGTTTGAGATTGTTTGGGTACTATCTCCTCCCCAGATTGTCAATACACATATCAGTAACATATTGCAAGGATTTTTTCTGTAATGTGTTTCCTGAAGTGACTCTGGTTCAGTGTACTTTGAAAAGAACAACAGAAGCGTAATGAGAATTTAGAAAATGTCATCACACCATGCTACTAGATATGATCACACACAAATTTGACATAAGGGTATCTGCAATACTTGAATCATTCTTTTTTTCTTTTTTTGTTCAACGGAGTAAACAATTTTCAGAAAAACTTAATATAACTCTGAATTGTATTTAATTACAATGTGAGTGGGAACGTTGTTTCTCCTCTGTGTTGTGGAACAATCTTTCATTTGTCTATTGGCAACTGTAATACACTTCAATAACTACGTTCTTGAGCTTGAGGGGGTTTTATACTCATTGTGAGATCGGATAAAATGGATTACATCAAAGAGTTCTCAAACTGGGTTTCTGTGCTCATACCACACAGGATTTTTTCATACTGTGGCTACTAGTCATAGAATCATATAATCATTAAGGCTGGAAAAGACTTCGAAGATCATCAAGTCCAACATGCCCTTAAGTGCAACATCTACATGTTTTTTAAGTACCTCCAAGGATGGTGACTCAACCCCTTCCTTGGACAGCCCGTTCCAATGCCTGCCCATTCTTTTCCACTACGAAATTTTTTCTTAACATCCAATCCAAACCTTCCCTGGTGCAACTTGAGGCCATTTCCTCTTGCCCTATCTCTTGTTACTTGGAAAAAGAGGCTGACCTCCACCTTGTTACAGGTAGTTATAGAGAGTGATAAGGTCTCTCCTGAGCCTTCTCTTCTCCAGGCTAAACAATCCTGGCTCCCTCAGTTGCTCCTCATCAGACTTGTGCTCCAAAAGCTGCTTCAGCAGCTTCGCTGCCTTTCTCTGGACACGCTCCAGCATCTCAATGCCCTTCTTCAAGTGAGGGCCCCAAAACCAAACACAGGATTTGAGGTGTGGCATCACCAGTGCCGAGTACAGGGGCATGATCATTGCCCCCTTCCTGCTGGCCATATTTCTGATGCAAGCCATATGGGTAATACTGTTGGTATGAAACTGCCTGAGGAGAACAGAAATGTTGTTGGAATTATTTCAGTAGCTCCAAAAACACTTAAGATACCAGGAGCATTGTTTAGAAAAATTATATGGCTCTTTCAAAAATACAAGCTTCCAGAAACATATTACCTCAAACAAAGTGCAAAAATTTGAATTTTTCAACCATGCTGTGTTTTTTTATTAAAAATGTCAATTCACTTATCCTGACACTTCTGTAAGAAGATGGTAATCCCTCTCATAGGGTAAAAAAACACTAGATATGCCTCTAAGGTTATCTTAAGGTTGCACTTCTGGTCATTAATTTAGGAGACCTAACAGGAACGTAATTGAGAATCTCCCATGGCTCAGAAGAATTCCCAACTGCAATGACTGCTTGTCCCACAGACCAACACCTCTCTCTGCACTGGGGCTTCTTTCAGGAGTTTTCGGGGTTGGGGCAATTTTTCCCCAATATCATATATCCCCCTTATCCCAAATTACAGGAGCAACAATTTTAGCCTTGGGTTCCCATACACCAAGCAAACATTATCACTGTGTTATAGGATTTGGCCCTTCTCCAGTCTAAGAAGTGTTTAGTCATTCATCCCACATGAAACATGGATGGCAAATTTTAACAGCAACCCAGAAACCAGCAGTAGAAGAGGGCAGATAGCAGGGGCTTAACTAGAGCTCTAAAGACTGAATTCCCACAGTATCTCTATTGACCAATGTAGTGTTTTAGTGGAGTTCTTGATTTGTAAGGTTTGTTTAGCTTTTCACGACACTGAAAAGTAATGAAGAAAAATATTTCAAAATATAAATAGGATGGGAAATAATTTTCAAAATGGTCATGGCTAGGAACTATTTAACTACATATATTAAATATGCAGTAGATATCATAGCTTTGCTGAAGAACACATTTGTATAAAGGTTCCTGTTTCAGGAAAAGGTCTTACTGTTAATGACAACTAGGAAAAGATGTGACTTCATAACATATATATTAAAGGCCAGGTGACCTCTTTTCATTTGTCCTACAATTCCATTCACTGCTCAGTGAAAAAAGCATGATGCAATGCCTTACTGATCTCTGTCAAACCTCACTTGTGAAGGGTTTTTGCTTGCCAGAAACTGATTCTTTTTTCATGTATATGTGTGTGTGTGCGTATATATGTATATAGTGATAATACAGACACAGAATAACACTGACATATATGAACCATTTTGAAAACAGCACCAGTCATAACGAAGAACAACATGGGCATTATGAAGACTGCCATGTGGGCTACGTTTTTCCTTACTAAGAAGATCTGGAAGCAATGCAGTTGTAAACATTAATTCAGCAAACATTTCTCTTTAAAAGTTCCTAATTTTGAAACACTGATCCATGTGTTAATAAACTATTAAAAAGTAGTTTATTTCATTTATCTATGGATGTACAGTCAATCTCAATGCCACGCATACATCTATCACAAATGAAGAAGTCACCCTGCTGTAAGCACGTCTTCTAGCTCGCATTTCCTTTGGATAATGAATAAAAATCTCATTCAGAAACAGGTTTTCTGGGTTTGCAAGTCATCCCAGATGTATTCACAATTTATGCTACATCTTCCTCCATTCAGATAATATGTATCATATATATGTAATAAAGGCAGGTCCCACACTTGCAGTTTACCGGTACTTGCATATTAGGTATTCACTCTGATGCCCCTTATGGCAGCAAAAAATCATCCACTACTGCTTAAGCTGATGCCATTTCTTTGCATTTTATATGCAATTGCTTCATCTGTCACAGAGTATACCTTTTGACCCCATTTAATTTTGGAAAAGGGCTCAGTTTTCAGAAATCACACAGCACATTATTAGTTGTATGACCTCCCAGTTTCACATAGAGCATGCTTAACCTTCTGGAAATTTCCAGCTCAAACAAGATTAATACAGGATTTAATACTAATTCTCTTACGATATGTCTTATTTATACAGCCATTTCAATAGAACTCTAAAGCTCTTGTTTCCCCATCCCATGGGAACTATTACAATTTTACAATCAGGTCAAGTTAACAGTTCATTACAGTCTCAAGGGAGCATTAGGAAAACAGAATTATTCTTTCCTTTCTGCATTTCTCCCAAGACTCCAAGTGGAATAGCTTCACTTTGAGTCTCACTTAGGGTGCAAGCCTTAAGTCATTTCATGTCCAAAAAGAGGGGTCTATCAGTGAGGAGATTGGCTATCTCAACACTATACCTGGTGAATGGCTATGGCCAAGGCTCTCCAGCTACCCTTGTAGCTAGTTGTACCTAGTTGTACCAAGAAGTTCTAAATGGCATCACCAAGAAAGATCAAATGAGGCACTTGACGCTTCAAAAAGAAGTGGAGGAAAATGATTGTAGAGAATTACAGCTTGTTAAAGGGACTTAGAAGTTGACTGTAGATCCCCTATGCTAGCAAAGATCACAAAGAAAGGCAACATATCCATCATCTATATATCTGTTGTTTAGAAGCCTGTTCATTTAATTGGAGAAAGAAAAATATATACCTATTTTTTAGATTTAAATAACCATTACTTCTTAACTATTTTCTGAATAATGGCAACATGTGTCTGTAAATGTGTGAGGGTGTATACATACATGCAAATATGTACATATCTATGTACGTGGAAGCTAATAGGCTTCAAGAAAGAACACACTTTTATCCTCTGGCAGTCCCTTCCCATAAGGGTGTTAAAATGAAATTGTAATCTGTCAATAGTGTGTATAACTCCATCAAATAGCCATATTTAATGATTTTGATTCAGACCTTAGCCATACATTAGATGTCTTCCATCTCTCTCCTGAATAATATGAAGGCTTAGATTCCTAATGTTCTAGGTAGTTTTCAATGTGAAAGTCAATGAAAGCTCAGAAATTTACTTAAATTTGCCTGAATGAAATTTGTTTGTCTTTATTTTAATTCCTATATTATCAGGGAATAGCAGAAGACATACAATTAGAATGGCCATTATTCTAATATCATCAACAACAACTAAACAAAACCATTTGAGTTGCAACCTCTCTGTAGAGCACTCTGTAGAGCAGCAAAAATTTAACTAAGGAACATGCAACATTATTGAATTTACATTCTTAATTACTCCAGTTGCAACACACACAAAACTGCTGGAATTCCAGAACACATAGATGTTGTTTTATAGCTAGAAAATGTTTCTTTTCAAGAAAAGAGAAATAAAGGACAATTTTGTGTGATATTCAAAATTGGATGGACTGTAGGGAAATGAAGTAGAAATCCCACAGAGTTTTTTGTTCCATGCGTTAGAGAGGATTAAACTAAAAAGAAAATGCCATTTCACAAGCTTTTTCAAATAGTTTTAGAGAACCAATAAAAAAATCTATTGAAAAAGAAAAATCCTGAGGTTGAAAGAAGGGGTTGCATAAAAAATACAGAATTCTTGTATTACCTCAATTCTATACTGTATGTTGCCTATAGTTTTCAATTACAAGACTACATAAACCATTTTTTCTCAAAAAAATATTGCTTGCATTTCTTTTTGCATTAACTGCTCCATGTACAATGAAAGTGCGATGATAGTTTACAAATAACAGTACACCATAAACTGTTCTATCCAAATAAACATAGAAACAATGACTACTCCATGCCCTAAATTATGGTCTTCCCACAAAGTGTTTTCCTGGACAAAAAGTGCATTAAATCAGCCCATCACTTAGTTTCACATGCTTTAAATGAGGTTATATCTTCTAACAAGTTAATACAGGGCAATAGAATACATGAATTGTCACACAGTATGACACACTGTCCCATATAGTTCTGCAAAAGGATAAAAGCACATTTTAAAAGTAGGCATGTTTTGGATATAACTACTATGATTTAATAAGAGTTATTAGATCTGTGATTGATATACAAGTTACTTTCCTTACAAGTTTATTCCAAACCAGTATCTTGATTCCCCTTAGTGAAGAAATTATAATGTTCACACAGATTCTGAGGTAGGGAAAATCTTCAGACTATCTCTACAGATGATAAGTGATTCTGATCACTGGTTAGGACCAAAAAGAGCTTACACAAAATAGCAGCAACAGTTACTACTCAGGAGCTATGTTGTTACATGAAGTTTTGGCTGGTCTGCATTCTGATTATTCTCCATTCATCCGCTAAATGATATTAGCTCTTATTCCATGTAAGAGCTTAACTTATGTAACTTTGGGCAAATCAGGTTTCTTTTCCCTTTGTCTAAGTTTTCACAGCTTCCTATATATTTCATTTTTGCAAAGTGAGCCATGCATTTTAAGAAGATTGCTAAAAATAGGTCTATGACAGAGATAAACATTGCCATTTACACTGCACACTTGTCACAGCTACTGACAGAAACATATCTGAATGTTACTTCTTATTCTGAAAACATTTGCATTTATTTAGATTGTATTTATTCATCCTGGAAAAAAATCATAAAATGATTACGTTTTATATTTCATCCTGTGTTAAACCATTTTGGCACACTTTTTACCCAATAAATTGCTTTGAATAAAAATTACCAAGACTAATAATTTTTGAAACTAGTGAATTAAGGTTTAACATATTGGTTTTACTGATACGAGCAGTAGGAAAACTATTATAATTATTTTAGAAGATTAATAATAAAAATATAATTGAGGAAGCCACATAAATTCACTAATAATTTTTATAAGGGTTTTTGTTATGCAAGTTACACCACAACTGGAACTTATATTCTTCTAAATACAGTATATTGCTTTGACAAAACAATATACAATGGCTCCAAAGAAAGAGGGAATTGTGAAGCCTATCCTTTCAGTGACCTCCAACAGACAAGGGGAATGTTTCTTGCACTTCCAGTGTAACTGAATCTACTTTATTTGATGGAGGACTGGACAAAGCCTGCAATGCTTACTGACTCAATAAAGAAAAACTAATTAAACTATACAACTACCATATAGTTAAACTAATTCACATAGAAGCACATATTTTTCTGTGCAAGCATCAGGAAAAACACTATTTGTGTGCAAGTGGAGCAGTGACCTCAAACAGCTTACATTTCTCTGCTAAAGTGGTGCACTTAATAAAGTGTGGATGCAATAAAGCTATGTCCTGGTTTCCACTGGGACAGAGTTAATTTTCTTCATAGTAACTGGTACAGTGCAGTGTTTTGAATTTAGCATGAGAGCAGTGTTGATAATACGCTGATGGTTTGGTGGTTGCTGAGCAGTGCTTACTCTAAGAACTTCTCAGTTTCCCATGCTCTGCCAGTGACGAGGTGCACAAGAAGCCAGAGCTTGTCCATATTCTTGGACATATTCTTGTAGGATATATAAATTTCTTCGCAAAGTTTGTTCAGATGAATATTAATATAACACCATCAAGTCAGTAGGTAGAAGATATGGGTTGAGCGCAATTAGTTTCAGAGTGGCATAAGGTTGTTAGCATGATGAGTATACTACAATTAAGTTTTTAATAATGTATAAAAATTCTAAATTAGACAGCATAATTCAACGTTTGTAACTAATCAAAATTCCCAAGCCTAGATGGAACTTGATTCTAGGTAATCTAGTTAGTGTTTGCAGAAATAGTTCAGTAATGGGACCTAACACTATCT
>WEIV01013017.1:80383-127762 GCA_013390005.1 Calyptomena viridis | reverse complement strand
GAATGACTGCACCTATGGTAAAGTGACTTATGTGACAACAATACCTGAAAAGCTGTTGTCAGTATAATAAAAGACCCCATGAGGAAAGCTGGGGTGGGACTCTCTCTCTTCTGAACAGCAAGTCAGACAATGTCTGACTGTAACCCCCCCCACTCCTGCCTTCCCATGCTGCTGGGGGAAGGAGAAAGATCTTAAAAGGGAGGGGTGGGGGGAGAAAGGTGTCTGTAACAACTATCAAACTTCTCACTCTTAAACTCTTAAGCTCTGATTTTAGTAGTAGTAGTAGAGAATACTTAATATTCTAAGTTAGAGCCTGTTTTGCTTGTGAAATAGTTAATAAACAGTTGCTTGTAATTCTTATCACAAAAGTCGAGGTTTGTTTTTTTTTCCCTTCTCTGAGAAATTTTGGATGTGTGTGTGGGCTCTTGGCATTCAGCTGGAGTCAAACCATAACATTTGGTCACTGCTAAGCAGGGCTTGCACAGAGGGAAAGCCTTTCCGCTTTTCACCCCATCCACCAGCAAGAGGTCTGGGAGTGCACAAGGAGTTGGGAGGAAACACACCTGGAACAGCTGACTCCAACTGACCCAAGGGATATCCCACACCATATGGCTTCATGCTGAGCACGTAAAGCAGGGCATGAAGGAGGAAGGGAGAGGTTTATTCAGAGTGGTGACATTTGTCTTCCAAGTCAGTTACACATGATAGACCCTTGATTTACTGGAAATGGTTGAACTGCCTGCCCATGGGAAGCAGTGAATGAATTCCTTGTTTTGCTTTGCTTTGCATGTGCACATGGCTTTTGCTTTATCTATGATATATTGTCTTTACCTCAACCCATGAGTTTTCTCACTTTTACCCTTCCAGTTCAATCCTCCATCCCACTGGGTGAGGACTTAAGTGAGAAGCTGTGTGCTGATTAGTTGCTGTTTGGGGTTAAAACACGATGCTACACTAGCATATAAAAACTAATTCAATTCAATGCTGTCTTTAGCCATTGCACACCTTCAGCATATGGTAATAACTGAATGCTGTTTCAGTTTCTCTAATTTCATTCTTCTTAATCCCACTTTGCTCCACCCTCCTTTTCTTCTCTAGGTATTTAGTATTACAAGAAGCAATCAGATAATATGCATTTCTCTTAGAGTACTCAAGAAACATAATGTATAAAATACATTATGTATAAAATACAAAAGGAGCCATATTTTGATAAACTGAAATGTCAGACGAATAATCACTAGCACCTATATCCTTAGATGCATTAATTATAAACCAGTATTTTATTCTCAAAAAAGGGTTCATAATAAAACTGTCAGTGAAATGCTTCAATGTCTAATCAAAATAAGTTACCATAAGAAATTTTTAATATAAAATACATAATAAAATCAGACAAAAAATGTTACTATAGCCTAAGAAAAAGAGGTCCTAGAAGCATCATAAAGCAAGGACAGAAAATAAGCCACAGCTGTCTTTAAAAAACAAGCATCACTCTTTGATCTGCTAGAAATCTTGATAAAAGAAAATTGTCAATAAAATTTATTTGGGTTTTCAAAAAACTTTTGATAAACCTTTCTCTGGGAGATATTGAGAACATAAACCTTTCTCTGGGAGATATCGAGAACATAATTATTCACAGAGAAAGTGGTGAAGTAATGTGATGGACTAAAAACAAGCTACAGAGAGTATGTTAAATTGTGACCAGAGGTCAATTTTTAATGTAGCAAAAGATTAATGGTCTAGTGAAATATTCTCTATATTAATCCGATGTTGTTTAACATTCTGTTAATGATCTGGAAAAAAGAATGAATTATGATATTGTACGATATTCCAGTAACAGAAACTAAACGAGCCAGAGAGAATATGAGTATCTTCAGAGAGTTTATAAAGCTAGAGAAATGATGGATTACACTTACAGAGCTATGTTTTTTAACTTAAGTCACACAAACATCTAAATGTCTGTGAAATATGAGCTATTCACTCTGCAGTCAATGGAGATAAACAATGTCTGTCCAGGTTAAGACAAATTTCAAACAAGGTGTACTTCTTTTTCTCTCTCTGAATCAAAAGTAGAGAGCACAGAGCTGGAGGTATGTCTAAAGTTTAATAATAATACTTCTAAAGTTTAATAGTCATACACAGTGGAAGAAATAACTGGAGCAGATACACAACTGTTAGATTACAAATTATTCGCTACTTCCAAAGAAAAAGGCTTGGGCATTACTGTAATCATAGCAATGAGAACCTTAAAAAAAATGCCAAATGCCATACTCAGAATATCAAAGCATAGCATGAAGTAATTCTGCCAATACAGTAATTTTGTACATTAATGTATAATAACCAGGTATGGCAGGTCTTATCAGGAATGATACATTCACATCCAGTTTCACTTTCACACAGCATAAAGCAGAAATAGAAAGTCTTCCATCAGTACTCAACACTGCTGGAAGACAAAAATGGGTTTGTATGTGAAAAGATTTGGTTAGAACCCTCAATTACATGCAGAGAACAGAAAAATAACAGGAACACCATTGAATTGTTGAACACAATTACATGCAGAGAACAGAAAAATAACAGGAACACCATGTTGAATTGTTCCCTTATAGCATGTATAAAGTGACACAAATTTTCTGTGAAAACAATGTGTTGAATTCCTCTAAAGAATTGAATATATTTCAAAGCTATTAATTTTAAACAGCTCAGCAATGATAAATGCTTAAAAAAGTGACGAAGTCATAATGCAAATAAATACCAAACACTTATTAGCATTTTGTATTAGCATTTAAACATGTTACACCACATAACTGACACCAAAAACTCAACAAAAAGCAAACCTGAGAGTTATGTCTAATTTTATTGAGGTAAGTGGGACTGATTTATGTTCAAAATAAAGATTATGGGCAGATATCATGAATTGCGTGTTTCATGGTACAGATCAACCACCAAATTCTCTGGGAAGAAAATTCCAGCGAAGTTTAGTTCACGTAGAAATCTCTTGCACCATCAGGATTCCTTACTCTGATGCATGAGAGAACTACTACTTTGAAAGAAAGGAACAGGATAAAAATCTTTTGTATGGTGCCAAAACACTTTCAACTTCAGTTTTAATGGTGTCGTGGAGGAAACTGACCTTTATAACAACATAACTACTTAAGATGTGTCTGCATGAAATCAAAAGCAGGTGCTACATTAATATTAGGATCAAAGAAGGCCTTGTTACTGTCCCTAGTCCTCACGTGGAATCATAGAATCAAGTTTCCAAAAGGGTTTTTTTGCTGTTTTTCTGTTTTATTCCACCTTTAAAATTTACTGTACTCTTTGATCATATTCTCTTCCATCTTTATGAGCATAAAAGAAATACTATTTTTTTGTGGGATAACATGTGGGCCTCTGTTCACCTTTAGAAAATTGTGTGCTTCCTAATGATCTTAAAATAGACTTTCTCAAAACATAAAAGCCAATCACACAATTACTTGTAGACAAGTACACAAAGGAAGTGAATTTCAGTTTCTAAGGTTAATTCAAATTTGAGTGTATCTGCCTGCCAAATTAGTTTCAGAATGAGACAGTAATAAAAGGAATTAGCAAAGATCTGCCCTGAAAGCTACAATGGCAACTGGAAGCACAAGGCAAAACACCCTAACATCCACAAAGAAGACAGGCTGAACTGATTCAGAGCTGCATTGACATCACAAAAAATGCAAAAAGTTGCAATACAAATAAAATTTTAACAAAAGGCATGAGGCTGGCACTGTTCCCCACATGCAACTGGCAATACAAATCGAAAATATTTCAACCCCGTGAATTTAGCTACACAATTATAAAACTGGAATAAATTATTTGTACCCTTCAGACCCGTGAAACATTTCAAACATATCATGATTACTTTTTAAATTTTGTATCAGAAATCTATGACAACAGAAAAAAAACCCCAAACATCTGTTTTAAGGATTGAGATTGCATTGCCCATAATTAGAAGGGAGACTACTATTTTAAGGATAAGAACGAGAGTAAGAGTAAGAATAATAAGAAGAAATGAGCATTCACAGACTCACAAGAGGGATTGGTTATAAGCTACTAGATGATGAATGACAGCACATTCCTGGAAATGGGCAGGAAGAGAAGAGGATGTTGATGTTTCTTTAAATCTCCAATGTATCACGACGCTTACATCATGCTGCGTTGGGTTACATCATGTTACGACTAGTGATGTAACCCGTCGCAATGCAATGCACACATCGCATTCCGTCAGCACTTTTTCAGCTTGTCCACATGATCACCGTGGCCAAGAGAGGTTTGATTGGGTTAATTAAAATTACTGTATTTCTATGGTATTTATGGTTGTTCATGAATAGAAATTTTCTTGGGTTAAGAAAAAGCAGGAAGAAAAGCAGAACTAAAATGTATTCTAAATGTATAAAACAAATGTGTAGAACATGCAGATAGGCTTGGTTTGATGATGATATGAAAAGCCACCCCCAAATGAATATATTTTATAGTAAACTTAAGAGCAAGTAAATCAAGGGAGAAATGCCAGGTGCATCACTCTCACTGTAAGCATGTTTACTCTTAAAAGATAAAATACATCTATCTGTTCAGTCAGGGGGTTTGTTTTTGTTTTTTTTCTTTTTAATGTAGTATGTTCAACAGAACTTTAAGGTAGGGCTTACAGGTAAGCTTTTTCTGTATCTCATGGATGCAGTGCTCTTATACTACCAAACAAGGCTACAGCTCTAGGTGAAGAAACAACTTCCATGCAGCAGCAGGCTGGTGAAGGTATCAAAACAGTGTCATCACCAGTGTCTCCAATGCACATAGCGGAGTCTGTAGCAGCTAAACTTGATGGTGGAGCTGGTGCCGAGAAGAGTATTCAAATAGCTGGGACAGCATCAGCAACTGTGATTAGGGCCAAATACTAAACACCAACTGTAATAATTTGCCTAATTTAAGACTAAAACCAAACAAGCCTAATCTTTGTCTTACCTTATTCCCTCCTTTCTTTTCTCAGTCTAGCCTTACTGCCAGTCCTTAGCTTACTGCTAGTGCTTGAGCAGAAGCATCAGGATTTAGTTATGGGCAATTTTTACAAATATATTCAATTTGAAAATATCACAGATATTTGAATGCACAGTTGTAGCTTTTCCCTCTCATAGACTACAGTAAATTTGTTATTTCTCACTTTGTTTTTTCACACTATCCCTTTGGAAGCACTCTTTTCTAAATGCTTAAAAATAGGAAAGCTGAACAGCATATTCAGAAAATCATTAACTTATTTTATTAATCCCATACTCCTTAATGTTCAAGTTTAGATGGAGAAATAGCCATTAATGTAGGATGTAAAAATACTGGGAATAAGAGTCTGATGTCATACACCAATACACTCTTGCTTTTTCTGCTGTCAGATCTGAGCATGAATTATGTCAAATCTACTGAACACACAGCATTTTCACTGTTTTTATGTTCAGTTAATGTTTCTTCCATTCTTCCTATCTTTGCAAAAGGTATATAGGCAGGATGTAGAGTCCTGATGATTTTTCACTCTCCACTTCACCTTGCAAACTTTGCTCATAGCTTGCTCAAGTACACACACACACACAGAACAGATGATATCACTTTAAGAACTGATTGAAAAGAGAGTATTTTTAAAGGCTGGTCTTCAATTTAGATGTAAATATGCATCCCCTTCCATTGGCAGTTATAGTCATGAAAGCATTTACCATTTCTTGACTAAATCCCACCCTGTCATCTGCTTATTACTGTCTTCTTGCTAGAAGCTAATTCAAATGCACATGTGATTTCTCCAGAGCTCATCTCAGACAAAAATCTGTCAAGTTAACAAAGAATGACTCTTTAAACTGATTAAGCTCAAACACTCTGACTGAAATAGGTTAGGAGACAATCATCTGACTAGCTTCACAAGCAGAAGCAGCAACTGTTATCTTGGAGGGTGACAAGGAGTGACTTCCTTTGCTGGCAGAGCTGCAATATGAAAAGGATGTATCCGCTTCTCTGAAATACTTAAGCAGGTGAGAAGTGATTGTCAGAGAAGAAAGGATTAAGAATTTATTGGAGAAAGATAAGCACTAATTTAATCTCATAGAATGAAGTTGGAAAGCAGAGTGATATTATGTCATGAGGAAGCAGGAGCCACAATTGATAAAGGAACAGATGCCAATGAAGGACAAATCTTGAGACATTTAATAAACTGTTTCTCAAAAATGTGTGACTCCAAATTGCAAAAGAAATATTTAATTTCTTTTCATAATCTTCACAGACTTTCATCTTTAATGACAAGACAAATCACATCCC
This sequence comes from Calyptomena viridis, assembly GCA_013390005.1. NCBI lineage: Eukaryota > Metazoa > Chordata > Aves > Passeriformes > Eurylaimidae > Calyptomena > Calyptomena viridis. Next base: position 121,456 of record WEIV01013017.1, on the reverse strand, counting down.
CCTAAAGTAAAACAGTATTAATGAATAGTTTGGAATCAGATCACAATACAGTCAAAGTGACTATGATTGACAGAAGAAAGACAAACACATTTCAGGAATGGAATCTTGATTCTGGTACTTCAGAGAAGTCTATTTATCAGAAATTAATAATAACAACAATAATAATAATCAGATATATGTAATATATAATCCCTCTGAAATCAGGTCAATTTGGGGTCAGTTTTTTTGAAAGTGGAATAAGAGTAAACCACTACATCTTAAATGACCCATTCTAAAGGGGAAAAAAACCCCAACAAAACCCGATGTAAACACAGTGGTGCAGGCAGATGAATTGAATTAATATGGTTTGGTTTACACGGAGAATACAGTCTTTAGATGCTGTGTCGAAATAACTAAATCCTTGAAGCAAGAAGGGAAAAAAAGGGGACTGAACTCGAAGGTTGTTCCTGAGGCACTATACCTTCCAGGGCTCCTTCTGGGACAATACTAATTATGAATCAGCTTTCACTCATGGTTTTGCCTAAAGGCACAATCTAGCCATAAATAAATATTCATATCATTGAATTCAGCAAAGACTCTTTCTTTTCTAAAACAAGAACGTTTCTAAGCAACTCTGGATCAGGTCAGAATCCTATAAACATTAAGTAAACTGAAGAAAGCTTCCTCTGTAGATTATGTAAAGCCTTTAAAGGAAAAGTTTAAGTTTATGGATGAACTTGCTTTAAGGCTTATGCTGAAACAACTACATTTCTTTACAATCAGTAAGAAAATTTATTCTGGAATTTTCTACCACCTTAGTGAAAAGTACTATGTTCTTCCTGGACCCAAGCAGCAAAGACTAACAACATAACAACCTAAATTAAAATAATCAGACTTCTGCTATTAAGAAATAAGTAGAGTGTAGCAGAATGAAAACTTCAGCAGTTTTTCACACACGAGACAAAATGATGTGTGTAAGAAAATAATTTCTGAGTAAGTAAGTTTTTTTTGTTTTTTTTTACTGATACACAGATTCACAAGTATCTGTTTAAAGCCACATTCACATATTAGCAAACTAACCACAAAGTCAAATTTAATTGAAATTGAAAATGAAGTATCTAAATAGTTGAGCAGGGCCATGTGGAATGTAATAATGCTTTTAAAAGTTCCAGTCTCATGGAGTTTTAACTCCACCATACATTTTTTGCATAATATGATTTACTATCTTGAATGCTGTAAATATATTCTTTTCACCACGATTTATCCCATATCAATACACTGTCAGTATTTTCAGTGCTGAATTACTGAAGTCCTAATTCCTTTTTAAAACATGACAATTTTACTGTTTATTGCACTTGTAGAAATGTATCTCCATATAAGCAGAAAAAACCTTCAGATTTTAGCATAGGCACAGATCACATTTATTAACGTTATGCAATAATATGTCTGTTTCTACATAAAATACTATTATTATTTTCTGCAGATTGAGTGAGATGATGACTACTTCGTTGTATCCATTTGCTGAAATAAGACAGTATCGGGGAAAAAGTAGGCCTCCAGCAGCTTAGAAAAATGAACTAGAAAAGAACAAATTTAGTATATTAAAATCTTGCCTCTTCAATCCTCATTAAATTTAGTATCTGCTCTTCCCTGAAATGGATTCTATTGTATGTGCACACAACTGCGTGCTTGTGCATCCTAAAAGTTCTAAAAGAATCAACAGGAACAGAAAGGCAAACAGGTTATTTATGCTGCAAGTGTAAACCCGGAAATTATACAAAGGAAAGCATGAGTTTAATGGAGAACTATTATCTCAAGTCCACCTGCAATTTAAAAGAAGAATATTAAATCTGTACAAGAAGAAACTGCACAACTTGTGCTAAGTCATGGCTTCTGGTAGTCTATTCAGATAAATGGGAGACCTATAAATAAATAGAAATTATTTTCTAGGGACTGAATTTTGAAAAAGCTTATTTAACAGCAGAACATGGTCCCAAATCCATGACGAGGTCATATAAGAAACCCTTAACAGTTCCAGCATTAAAGTCTCTTTCCAAAGTTGCCATACATGACCAGAAGAGAATGTGTAGAAAGCAGACCGCATGTCAGACTAACAGGAGCTTAATTAAAGGTTCAGGTAATAAAACAAAATGAACCATGTCTCCATGAATCCTCCAGTAAGACCTTTATTACTCCCAGATGTAGTGTATAAAGAAAAATAAATGCTTGTTCTTCTTGACTATCTTCCTTTTTTCCCTAGTTGCCTCAAACCACACTGCAATTCATTAGTTTGTATCCTGTTCCCTTGGGAATTCATTCTGAAAACAGTGTGATGGCTATGGGCCAGAAGTTGCTGTCAAGTTTACTATTGAAAATCCTGGACAACTTAATCAAAGTCTATACATAGTACACGCAATTACGTAACCAGGCTACATTTGATATTGTATAAAGTAGTTATACAACTACAACTTATTGTATATTATTATTATTATACATCCTACAACTTTTTTCCCGCCTGGAGGGCAGGAATTTAACAGGAAACTGCTGAGTCACAGAACCACAGAATATGCTGAGCTGGAATGGACCCACAGGGATTACTGAGTTCAACTCCTGGCCCCACAAAGGACCATCCCCAAGAGTCACACCATGTACCTGAGAGAATCGTCCAAATTCTTCTTGAACTCTGGCAGGCTTGGTGTTGTGGCCACTTCCCTTGGTGAAGAACATTTTTCTAATATTCAATCTAAACCTCCCCTGACTCAACTTCAGGCCATTCCCTCAGGTCCTGTCACTGGTCACCACAGAGAAGAGATCAGTGCCCCTTCTCTTCCCCTCATGAGGAAGTTGTTACTGCAATGAGGTCTTCCCTCAGTCTACTCTTCTCCAGGCTGAACAGACCAAATGACCTCAGCCACTCCTCATATGACTTCCCCTCAAGGCCCTTCACCATCTTCATTGCTTTCCTTTGGACACGCTTTAATAGCTTAATGTCTTTCTTACATTGCAGTATCCAAAACTGCCACAATATTCAAGGTGAGGCCACACCAGTGCAGAGCAGAGCAGGACAATCCCCTCCTTCAGCCGGCTGGTGATGCTTTGCATGATTACCCCCAGGACACAGTTGTCCCTCTTGGCTGCCAGGGCACTGATGACTCATATTCAGCTGTTGACCAGGACCCCCAGGTCTCTTTACGCAGCACTGCTTTCCAGCATCTCATTCCCCAGTCTGTATGTACATGAAGGGTTGCCCTATCCCAGGTACAAAATCTGGCACTTCCACTTATTGAAATTTACACAGTTGGTGGTTGCTCAGTCCTCTAATTTGTTGAGGTCTCTCTGCAGGGCCTTCCTCCCTTTGAGGGAGTCAACAGCTCCTCCCAGTTTTGTGTCATCTGCAAACTAGTTTAACATCCCTTTACAGTCCTGTGTTCAGATATTTATGCAGAGGTTGAAGAGCACAGGGTCCAAGATGAGCCCTGTGAAACCCCACTAGTGACAGGTCACCAATCTGATGTTGCCCCCTTCACAGTTGCCCCCTGTGCTCAACCCATGAGTCAACTGCTCATCCACCACACAATGTGTTTATGCAGCTGTGGGATGGACATTTTGTCCAGAAGGATATTAAGAGAGTCAGTATCAAAAGCCTTACTGAAATCAAATATTACATCAATTGGCTTCCTTTAATCAGCTAGGCAGGTTGCCTATCAGAAACACTAGATGATCAAAAAAGGTAATCATTTGAGGTCACTTCAGATAAGTGGTCATAGTGGAATATTTTCATAATTTATACTACATTCAAGGCATCAGGAAGAGTCAGAGGGGAACAGCACATAAAGCACTCACTCAAATCAACTGGAAACCTGAAAAATAATAATTTATTGGGAAGAAATGTGACAATTAGCTCCAAGTCCAGGCTACACATTTCACATCCTTAACTATTTCATAGTTTTTTTTCCTACACATGCCAATGACTCATTCTTTGTGGAGGTGGTTTAGCCTCTAATTAAACTCAAAGTGAGATTTCTGCTCTCTTCCCATATACTACATGTTAAATTACTAGGAATAGCCTGAAATCAATGTAATTCCTTGCAGATGTCAATATTTGCTGTGCAATACTAGAAATATAACAGAGAACTAGTCAGCAGAGAAATAAGCCTGAGTAATACACACAGCAGCTGTAAAAATTCTGCCTTTCAAAACCTAACTTAGGCCCCTAATAAAAAAGGGAAAAAAAGTACCTGGTTGGGTAATAGAGAGAAGCCCTTCCAGGAAGGAATTTATGTCATCAGTGACAGGCAGCATTCAAGAGCCCTCACTAAATAGTTTAGTTCTAAAACATCTATCTACACTTTTCTTGTAAACAGTTTAGGTTGTCCAGCCTATTATGTAAAAAAAAACCAACCAACTCTACAGATTACATCACCAAGTGGTAAAGCATTGGTCAGAAAGAAAACAGAAAACAACAAACCCCATCATACTAAAATGCTAATTAGCTTTCAGAAGACTAACATTCTTGTAAAACAAAGGTTACATTAATAGATATATAATCTTAGCAACATACAATAGTTTCAAATATGAGGAAAAATGAAACAGCTTCCCTGAATCCCTAAATGGTTCTCTGTAATGTATGAAGTAGCAGCATACAAAGATCCCTGAGCTAGAACCAAACAGACTTATTGGTAACTAGAAGAAGAAAAATTGTACCACATTTTTCCTACTTAAGCTAATTACATCTAATAAGTGGCAAGAACATGTAGTTTGGGAGGAATCTCTGTAAACAAATTTTAAGTTCTCCAATTAACAGAGATCCTTTTCTTTTTAATGGCATCTTCTCTGAGCATTTACTAGTAATTTGGCACTATCAAATACCAATTGTTACTCAGGGTAAAAAAAAACCCTGCAGCTGAAAGAATTCTTTTTATTCCAGCATTACAAATGTACTAATTTTTTTACTATTTAATGAAAACAATGCAAGCTTTCTTTGTCAGGTACAACCAAGGCAAATGTACCATTAGTTTAAATGAATACCTGCACACAGAATAATCTGTTTCTAAATGACTCTGCAATACTATCAAAGTTAATTATTATTATTCACAAGAACTTAAGTTATCATGTAGTTTATTTCATTAAATGAAATATAATTTTTTTGTTATTTTTTCTAATTATTATGAACAAGAAAAATCCAAATTGAAGCAGATTATACTTCTCTTTACCTTGTAAAAACAAGCTACATTGTTACAAAAAATTAGTCCTAGAGAAGTGTAGTTCAGAGGCCTAATCTTGTGCTACAACTTAGAATTTCGAATAAAAATTGATAAACTCTGCTTTAGGTAGCCTTTTACTCAAAATCTCTTCAAAGAACAATACTTACATACATATTCAAAAAATAGATGCAAAATACAAAATATATATAAAAAATGGCTTTTATAGAGTTTGTTTTAGAAAACTCAGCTAAAAAAAACTCAGTTAAAAATGACTAAATACGCATCACCAAATTATAAATTAAAGAATTTAAATCCACCTCACCTGTACAATTCTATTCTTATTCCTCAGAGTAAACATACTCATTATTTATATATCTGTATTATTTTCAGACTGCTTCAGACCAGTGAAGTCCCAAATGCCATGGTCTTTTGCTGTTTCTCAGTGACAATCATCCTGGCCTCACAATCTCTTGCTGTAATTAGAACCACACACACCAGTGGCACTGAGCTGTACCTATGAGGTGTATCTGCAAGCAGCTCTGGAGTGACAGTGCATGTCCCCTGCTCCTGCTCTGAACTTGTCATGGTTTGACTCTGGCTAAAAGCCGAGAGCCCACACATGGATCTAAAATTTCTCAGAGAAGGGAAAAAAAAACCCCAACTTTTGTGATAAGGATTACAAGCAACTGTTTATTAACTACTTCACACAAGCAAAACAGGCTCTAACTTAGAATGTTAAGAATTTACTACTACTACAACTACTCCGAAAATCAGAGCTTAAGAGTTTAAGGGTGAGCAGTTTGATAGTTGTTACAGACACCTTTCTCCCCCCCCACCCCTCCCTTTTAAGATCCTTCACCTTCCCCCAACAGCTCGGGAAGGCAGGTGGGGGAGGGGGGGGNTCATCCTGGCCTCACAATCTCTTGCTGTAATTAGAACCACACACACCAGTGGCACTGAGCTGTACCTATGAGGTGTATCTGCAAGCAGCTCTGGAGTGACAGTGCATGTCCCCTGCTCCTGCTCTGAACTACACACTCACACTTGCAGCAACCATGTCTGCTGTCAGGAGACTTTCCACCACAGCTGACTCTATTTAGCATGTCTGGTGCAAACTTCATGTGTGGTCTCACATTTCTAATGTTGAGAAGTCTGAGGAAATCTCAGACTTTGTGATATATATTCTTGGGTAAAAACTAAAATTCACATTGTACAGCCAGTTAGAAAAGTACAATTAAACAGCAGGGAAGGCTGCCACAGAGGCAGGAAGGACACATCTTCAATATACATTCTCATAAATCCACAGTGTCCTGCCTCATCCAACTCTAACTAGCATTTGTTTATGTGGAAATAACTGCAACATTCGAGTTGAATATTCATACAAAGTTACCATCCTTATAAGCCGTGAAGGAAACTGGTATCTCCACAGTGGTTTTGTTTGTTTTTCACTTTGTTTTCAATCTGGGTACTTGCTACAAAAAGATCTATCTCTGAATATGCGATATAGCTAAAGCGAATTTTCCAAACCATCTGACAAATATTGACATCATTGGAATTACAGTTGTGTTCAGTTTGGTCAAGAGCATAATAATAAGAAAACACCAGTTGTGCCACAGCTTTGGACCAAAATAGGTAACAGTAAAGAAATTTTCAATTCAACATTTAACCAGGATTCATCCTTAGATCACAGTACAAGTCTCATACAGAAAGTCAAGAAGTATTTTCTGATTATAATTTCACCATTAAAACTCCTACATATGTGAAAGAGTTTAGTCTGCTACTTTAATTAAGGATGTAAAACAGAAAACAGGAGTCCTTTCAGCTCTGTTCTATATTTAATGTTGTTATTAATGTAACAGTTTTGTTCTCACATCACAGTCAGAGTAAATTTAGTCAATGAGGGTTCTGCTGCTCTGACTCTATTGTGGTAACCAATACTGCCTGGTATTACATGCATATTGACGTTTCCTGGTGTTCTTTTATACTAGAGTACTTATGTTATCCTTTACAAATAACAACTCTTTCATCAAGGAACTAATGTTGCCTCTGAGGAAAGCAAGGATTGAGTCAGGAACTCTACCTTCTCAACTGCAACAATTGGCATCCAAACCAGCATGACCATTTTAACCAGTCCAGCCCAGCTGGTGTGTAAGTCCAGACTACTCAAAATGAAAATATCTCTTGCTGCCTTGAATTGTAACACAGGACACTAAAAGACCTGTGAATGAAAGGCAAGGAGTCAGAAAGATTGCATAGGATTGCAAATGTCTAAGAAACGAAGGGAAAAAAGAGGAAGATACTGATGAAATCAAGATTGGGATGACATGTAAAAATGCAGGCTATTCAAAGACATATGAAGGACCACATAGCACAGAAGTAGTATGTATATACCATTCTGGGGTACCTATATTCCATGAAGGGATGAAGTATTGGAGCTGTTGTAAAAGAAAAACTTCTGACTTCAATACATTTTTAGCTCAAGAAGACTGTGCAAGAGGAGTGCACGTATGGACTTTTTTATACTCATAAGACTATAATTTACTATTACTATGGAGGAGCTCTCATAATACTAAACACCAGAAAGGGCAGAGCAGGGCAAGAAGAACGCACATTTCTCTGTTCTTACCAATTTCATCTGTTAATATATACAAATTAGGATATGGTGATTCCACAGAACCAACTTAAAAGCTCATTCTAACTTATATTATGAAAATATTTTCATTATTTCAATACTGCCTGGTATTTTTATATATCATGGTAGTAGTGTTTTGCTCACAGAATTTAGCATTTCCCGTCCACAGAAGAGCTGTTGGCAGTAAAGAAATTTTTCAATTATACTATTCCCACAGTTTGACTGCCTCTTTTTGTGGATGAACTGATCCTGAGTTTGGAGGAGGTGATGCTTGATCCTGACCCATAAGCCCTTGGACAGCTGATGTTCCATCCCCAGGCACGTACTGCATGTACTTTATTAAATATTTGTATTAAAATGGAGTAAAGCATAAAACCTGAACAATGAAAATTGCCAGGAAAGAAAGTCTTATTTATTTAGTATTTAAAAAACCCCAACCAACCAAACAAAAAACAAATCCCCCAACTCCCCCCAAAAAAACACCAAACCAAAATTTCATGAGAAACCCAGTGAGAACTGAGTACAGTGAAGTTTACCTGCATTCCAAGAAAGATGTTGAGATTTGATCTTGAATATAGTGAGACAGATACAAAAATGGACTTGAGGAAGAATTTGAGTGTCAGAGTAAAAGAGACATTACATGCTTTTTTAACCTATATGCTTTTCACTGAAGTATTTACTCTACTTCTTCAAAACTTCAAACTTTTTCGTTGAAGTAGTTCCACTTCCCACACCTAAAACTAAAAATAGATATTACAGAAGGAGAAATTAGAAACCAGATGTCTTCCTCACCGGAGAGGAAGGGAAGCATCTCAACAGAGAGGAAGGGAAGGCAAGGCAAGGCAAGGCAAGGCAAAAAATTGAGACGCTTGAAATATTTGAAGTATTTGATTACTTCAAAATCACAGCTCTTGGTTCTTGTTATCTTTTGCTACTACATTAAAGAGTCTCTTACTGCTTGCAGGTTTCTCCCTGTGAAGGTACTTCAACACTGTATTCAAGTCATTTCTTTTTGGTAAGCTAAACAGATTGAGCCCTTTAAATGTTTTGCTGTGAGGCAATTGTCTCTGGCTCTCTGCATTCTTCAGTCTTACTTAATTTTTTAAAATGTGAGCTCTATCAGTGTCCTAAACCATATTGAGATTGAAAATATGAACTGAAATAACTGTTATTGTATTTCATGATAATAAAATACTTAAATAACAAACAAACAAAAACACTTTAAAAACTGCAACAGATTCCAAGTACACAAAATTGGAATATAAATCTACCAAGTCACGTGGCTACTAATTATTGAAGTATACTAATTATTGGCAATGTGCATGCTTAAAACAAGAACTTTCTACCTGGAATTTATTCTACTAGTTGTGAAGCTAAACTTAGACCTATCATTGTCAACAAAGATCACTACCAACATTTTGTGTTGTTCTGTGGTTGTTTAAGCAGAAAACAATTGGGGAAAAAAGACAGAAAAAGAACAAAAAATTATAAAAATACAGCAAATTTCTGTATTCATAAAAAAAAGAATAAATTAAATTACAGAAAAGCCTTCATAAAAGCCAGTTAAACTGCCATACAACTTGAATGCTGCTCCGCAGGCTTTGAGAATCTTAGTCTGCTAATTTAAAATCTTTAAACCTATTTATTGCTTCTGAATGTGCTATGCTGACAGCTCTAAAGAGCTAACAATATTCTATTTATCTACTGGATGGGTACAGCAAAAGAACATAAGTGTGATTGTATGGAGTCAGATCAAGGAGTGGAGTGTCTTATAGTGAAGATACTCAAACCAACAAAATAACACTTGAATTTTATGTCTAAATAGTTATCTCAAGTTCCTTATGCCTTTGTTTGAAGAAACAGAGGTAAAATAAACCAAGAAACAAATAATTACTAAGATGATTAATGTTAATGAAGGAAGTTACCTGTTTTACCAAGACCTGTGTGTTCTTTAGTGAAATCTCAAGTGTACAGGCTGATATTGAAAACTCCAGTGAATGTAGTGAATACAACCTCCAATGTAACTGTGCAATAGGTAAGTAGACAATTAGAATCGATAGTGAAAAACCCTGGTAAGTCTTTTCTTTTTCTTTTTTTTCTTTTTTNNNCGTAGATTAAAAACCCTGGGTAGTTTTTTTTTTTTTTTTTTTTTTTTTTTTTTTTTTTTTTTTTTTTTGGTAACAGGAACATTCCTCTGGATTGGTAGAAGCAGTAAAGAAAAGGATGAATAGGAGGCTTCTGATATGCAACAGATAGACATACTTGATATAGATGATACTTGAAATAGATGATGCTCAAACGTGTCCAGAGAAGGGCAACAAGGCTGGTGAGGGATCTGGAACACAAGCTCTGTGAAGAGCAGCTGAGGCAGCTGGAGTTGTCTAGCCTGGAAAAGAGGAAGCTCAGGGGAGATCTTATCATTCTCTCTACAACTGCCTTAAAGTCATAGCCAGGTGGGGGAAAAATTCTTCACAGAAAGAGTGATTGGCCATTGGCCATTGGCCATTGGATTGGCCACTGCCCAGGGAGGTGGTGGAGTCACTGTCCCTGGAAGTGTTTTTAAAAAAGACTGGATGTGGTGCTGAGTGCCATGGTTTAGTTGGTGAGATGGTGTTAGGTCACAGATTGGACTTGATGATCTCAAAGGTCTTTTCCAACCTTGTTAATTCTGTGATTCTGTATGATTCTGTGACAGACAGTTATTGTGTGCAAGAAAGTCCAGCAGTATCATTTTCAAATAGTCCAGTCAGAAACACTGGAAAACAAGCTAATGAATTCAGGAAAAAAAAAGTCCACAAGATAGAAAATATGTAAGATAAAGCTTTTTAAAACTCCAGGAGCTACTAATGTTTCTATAACAAAGTTCATATGATGTATCAATAAAGGAAAACAAATAAATAAAAGAAATGGCTATGAGTAAGTACATACTGGGTAATACCACAACAGGAGAGGAATGAGAATGAAAAATTCAAGAGACAGAATATGCAAGATGCTTAAAATGGCAGAACAGGAGAAGTTTATAATTACAACAGCAATAAACAGGCTGCCCAGAGACGCTGTGGAATCTTCTCTGGAGATATTCAAAAGCCACCCAGACAATTCTGTGCAACCTGTTCTAGGTAGGTGAGCCTCCTTTAGCATGGGGGTTTGGACTAGAAGATTTTCAGAGGTCCTTTCCCACCCCAATCATTCTGTGATTCTGTGAACTACTTAGATTTCATAAATCAGAATAGTTATGATCTTCTCTGAGATGGAAATCTCTAATCAGCCCTTAAAAAGGGATCAGGTTGCACCTTCCATTAAAAGATTTAATCTCAGATTACTAAATACTTTGCATCAGATACAAAGAAATTTGGAAAACAGACATTATTTATTTGTATGTATATATGTATATGTCCATACGAACACACACAGACCTGTGAATTTAAGTCCAAAAACAGGGAAATAAAAAGCTAAGGGTTGATGCAGAAAATTACCTTGTCTGCAGAGAAAACAGGAGATGGATCTACTAAGGGGGGACAGCTAAGAAATAGTGAAGATGCAGCTCTACTTAGGAGGAAAAAAAGTGGGAAAGGTCATAATGAAATGTCTGTATCCTATCACAATTGGTTTTATCCATTTGTCCTTTAGTATCTGTATCATTATTTCTCAGAAAATGTAGGTTTTCTTTACCAGCTTAGATCTACTTTGCCACATGGCCCAGCCTCACCAGAGAGGATTAATGATGCTCTCTGTGTACTCTTTGTTCTAGTACGAATTCAGGCCAGGCATCCCAGTGATAGTGAAAATTGCTTTTATTTTGCAGTCGCTGCTGCTTCCTCCTTTAGCAACCTTGTCTAGCAAATCAGTCCTGCTCAGTGAGGCCCAAAGTAGAGAAATGTATTGTCATGGCCATTTGCTAACTGTTAGCATTTCCCCACTTTGCTAGACCTTTGGATTGCTCCCCAAAGCAGCTTTCTCCATCATTAATCCCAAGTATTTAACTTAGGCACACTGCATGACTTGTCTGCTATCTGATATTCCTTTAATGGGTCTTCTGACAGCAGACTGTGCAAGATACAATATACAGTGCTTATATATCTAACAGAGTTTACAACTCCTCCCTAAAATCATAAGCACTGCTGCACTCAACAGAGGTTTTCCTCTACATGGAGAATTGGGAAGTCTACCAGCTTCCTTAAAATATTTTCCTGCAAGCTGGAGCATTAATACCCCTCCTCAGAGAATAAAACACTATTTTTCTGTACTCATTTCTGTGGTCAGTGACTTTATCTATGAAATATAACTTTTCAGCAAAAAAGTAGAGTTTGTCCTTAACTCTCTTACCTGTGAGCTTATCTATGCTAACTTAGTGTGCAGTAAGGAGTACTGAAGTATAATGCAAATTATCAGTGTATACAGGTAATTTTGCAGGAAATATCAATCAAATACAAAAGTAATTTTCAAAGCAATTATCAGGCTAATAGGTTAGTGCTTTTTAACTGTTCATTAAAGTTCCTGAGAGTGTACATACTTTTTGGGCTACAGGCAAGCCAAAATATTTTTGGAAAACAATATATAAGGCCCTTAAAACTATTTCTTCATAAACTTCAGGAATTATTATAGGTTACATATGAGTGGCATTAAGACTGCAGGAGTATGTCAAGCTTCATGTTGCTAAAAAAAAGTGTTAATAAATGCTGGTCTAAAATTTCCACAAAAAACATACCAAATTACAGGTGCAATCTATCTCTGGTTTCCAAATGACCAAAATCATATTATTAATTACAAAAAATTCCAGAAAATCTTGTCATTCACCTGATCAATGCGTCATGTGGGAGTGGGAGGAATCACCTTTGTTTTACAGTGATGAACATACAAGGGTGTTATCCCTTGCTCCTTTATTCTCTTTCAGCTGAAGTTCACATTGCCTTCAGATATGGCTAGGATAAAATTACCAATTACATATTCATATGTCGCAATGATTACTAAAGCTAACATATGTTTAAATTCTCAAGGTTTGAATCATTACCATTACAACACATTAAATGAAATGTGGCTGTTCTGAGTATGTGTACCTTAAACTCACAATAAACTTGGATAAAACGCATTAGCTTAAACATTAATGCTTTTTTACATCTAGGCTAAAAGCCAATGCATTTATAACAGACTAAGAAAGGGAACAGTCAACTCATGTAGCTGTCTCTTCTACTGCAATAGCCCAATTCTGTTTGCAATATTTTTACTCATTCTAAGTTGTGGGGAAGACAAAGAAATGCACCTCCCATAGCAAGGTAACACATCCACTGATGTTGTGGTGTGTAATTAGTATGTATTTCTATATTATGTATCTCTGTATTATATTGTTCTGTTACACCCATAAGTTGGTATATTCTAGTAATCCCCTGCCCTTCACCCCAGATGGTTTGTCTCCTCCCTTCTCCTCCCTTCCCATTGGCTGGAGTCCCCTATAAGAATCACAGACCGGAAATACAAAGGGCTCTTACCTGGTTGCCTTTGATAAGCTTGGACCCTCCATGGGGCCCGTTACCCCTGGAGTGAAATATATTACATGCAACCACGAAGAGCCGCCTGCACTTCTTCGTCTTCCGTTCACTAGCCTACCCTCGAGGGAGTGCAAGGGCACATGCACTCCTTGCAAACCCTGAAGCACCTGCGGAAAAGGACCTCCCGACTCGGAGGCCTCCTGACTGGAAGGGCCCCCTCCTATCCGGTGCCCAATGGCTGAAGCAATGCCCGGGCTGAAGAGGGAGTGGGGCAAGCCCAAGGGGTGGCTAGACACTATGAACCAATTAGACTTTGCAGTGAAGTCCAAGTTACAGACAAGATTACAGTTAACTGATGAGAGGAAACATCTAGGAATGTTCTAGCTAGGGAATACACAGCCAAACACCGTATTAAGGTAATGGGAACTGTGGAAAGGTGTGATGTTTTTAATAACCAGTTCCTGGGTTATGTAAAAACCCAGCATTTTCTAGTTCCACACAAAGTAAGCATACTGCATGCAAAATATAATGTCTTTGAAGAATTAAGCTCTGAAAACAAAAGTAGTTGGTTGCTCCCTGAAGGATGGTTTAGCAGCCACAAGAAATTGAAAATAGTCAACATGGTTAAGGTCTCTGATCCACACAGTTTCAGCTAATTGAAAAGGGCACTAAACAAGTTCTGTGCATGAAGAATTCATCTGGCGTTCCTGAAGTTCTGGATCCAGCATAAAAGTACATATCCTATTTGATCCATTCTCAGGATGGTGTTTATAGGTCAAGTATTCATTTCAGAATGGTCTATAAGGCTTATGCCAGCTAGATTACAGCCAGCTAGCAGATCTGTTAGAGGAAACCCTTTTTATTGTATTTGGGAGTAATTTCTTTATTACTTGAGAGATGACAAATTAAAGGACTCACAGAAATACTCCAAGCCATTTGTTTTATCTGCAAAGAGCATACTTTCTTCCAAAATTGATTTCTGAACGCATGTTTTCAGTAAACTTTATGACAGAAATCTAATAAGTATGAATCACATACTAGTAACAGCTTTTTTGTCATTCACCAATAATTTATCTGGCCCCTTCTGAGTTTAAATACATTACACTGGCAGCTTATATGCTTACTCAATCACACAGTTTTCCCCATTTTTCAGCATATCTTGGGATATTCTTCTGGCATAAGTCTTATACCCTGTAATTCTTTTCTCTCTTGGAAAAATTTAACCTGCTGTCTCATTTCTGTCTACTCTGTGAAGATTGAGAGTAAAGAATTACATGCAAACTTTGATAGCAAGGCTTTGATCTTCTATCAATACATGAGTAAGATCAATTTCTAGATGCCCTAGTTTAAAATCTCTTTAGCCAATTATTTAAATTCATCATGGTACAATGGCTCCCAAATCTATTTCCCTTTGGACCTTCCAGAGTTTTGCTTGGAGGTTATTGTACAATGCAAAGTGCTGCCAGTAAATGGATCACTGAGGAGAATAAGATAGAGCCTAGAAAAAACTATGCACACACACAAAAAAAGACTATAGTCTTTTAGGTTGTAAGTATACAGGAAGTAACTTGAGCCTTTTGTCACCCAGAGGCATTTCCTTCTTGCAGTTGTTTCTAATCTTAATCAGAGAAAAACTGTATTGTTCTTATTTTCTAAATGGACAACCAAGGCACAAAGACAGCAGAGATTCGATCTCACACCTCAGAGCTCCACAAACGTACCTAAGCAATACAATTGTTTTGGTAGATTGGGTTTTTTTTAAAGGAATAAAACCCCAGGGCATTTACTTCACAACTCTATATTAAGTAAGAAATCTGCAATAAGTCTGTACAAGAAATGCAGAAATTGGTAAAGTAGAAGTTGTTTGTAGTTCCAATTAATGCTTACAAAAGAAATAGAAAAGTCACTAAACAGAAAAAGAAAAAAGTTACTTGTACTAAAATAACACATGCGCTTAGTACCTCACAAAGACAAACATGGTTAAACTAGCTCCACTTATAATGTACAAATACCTGTTTTATAATCTGATTTTACGAACTAACACTGCCTATCTTATGATCTGTGTTGAGGTAAAGTAGGAAATGTAACACAAGAGAAAAAAGACAAGCAAAATGGAAAAGTTATTTATTCGGATTTTGAAAGAAGTCAGTTAATAATACTGACATTAATCCATTCTGATTTACTGTATTAGATATGCAAAACAAGCATGATAAAGTAGCCGGCATTTAGAAGTTTGATACAATATTAAGAAACAACTTATCTGGAACTAGCACTCATAAATGAATTAAACTATTAATTTCATAATATTTTAAAAACCTGATACATGTCAGTACCTTCTAAACTTATAAATACTTGCTAACTTCAATTATTTCAGAATAATAGAAAATCAGCTTAACTTTTACAAGCCACATTTTCAAGCTGCTAAAAGCTGAAAATTATTGCTTGAATAAAGCAGGATAGGTGTTACATGATGGAGATCTCTTACTGTCTTCCTAGATGCTCAGGCATTTTTAGAGGTCACTGTATGCATTTAGAGAACTGACACTAAATTCAACAAAACATTCAGAATTCAATATCAGAATCAATACCTTTCCCATGATTCCTGCAATATCCCAAATACTTTCTGGACACATATACACATTGGGGTGTGAGGCGTTCAACTAAAAATGAAAAATGAAAACAATAGCAAACAACAACAATTTAATTAAATAAAATCCTATCTTAATAGAGAAGGGTGCCTTAGGATCCTCATGTACTACCCCACAGCCCAAATGCAGCTCACCAAGCATAGCTTGAGTGGCCCACTGAGGAAGTCCAGTACAGAAGGACTAATACATGAAAAACAATCAGGCTTTCTCTCTTTGCCTGATCCTTTCACACCCACTTCATAGCTAACATGTATTAGCTAATATATATACATAGCTACTCTTCCCAAACACATTTAAGAGCTATAGCTGACATTTTCTCGCCTATTGCTGCTTTTTGTGTGTAACTTTGGTACTGAAAGGAACAATGGAACAATGAAACTGAACAAAGAAATCAGTCTTGAGCACCCTTCAGCAGTTTATTGTGCAAATGACTACAATTAAGAATTAAGTTCATACTACCGCATTTATTTGTATTCAGTTATTTCATCAACCTGTTTCTACTAAAATATTCCCACCGAGAGACCGTCATACTGTGCTTTCCCCCACTGTACAATTTTGGTGTCATTTTCTTTGACTGAAGTATACTCTGAGCTAATGGTTAGTGATAAGCGTAACAATAAATCCATAGGGATGATTTTACGCATCATCACAGTAAACATCTGATTAGATCCAACTCCCAAGGACCCACCCTAGACATCAATTTCAACTCAGCTTAGTGCATCTAATCCCTCAAGGCAGAACAAGGTCTATGGCTTCTGATAGATGATAAAACCATCTCAAATCTTCAGGACTATAAAAGTAAGTGTCTTTCTGAATCAGATACATTATGCCTGAAATCAATGTATTTTGGAGGGGAAGACCCCCATAATTTGTGTAATTTAGCACTTTGTATGACTTAATATAGCCTAGTTATACTGTTGATTCCAACATGGTGACAGTGAAAACTTTACAAATGCTGTAAGTGAGAATAAAACTTCAGCATGCTTACGATTTTTGTCTCAGTGAAAAAAGAGGATGCAAAACACATTTGGCACTTTACATGGTTCAGATGTATAATACAGAAAATGAAAAGGCAATGGCAATAATTAAAAAAATTAAAATCTGCCTTTGTCTAAATTTTGGCTATGAAATGGAAGGGCAGAATCATTCCTTTTTTATGTAGGAATGTTTCTACTAACTCAACAAAACCAAACAGGTCAAATTCTCTACTTTGGAATCAATTCTGTTATTGAATGTCTTGTGAGAATTTCAAAGCAAGTACTATTCAACTACAAACTGGTGCATTGCCAGTATGATTCTCATCTAAATCTGTATTATTTCATAATAAAAAATTAGTTTTGTATAAATTTGTCAGTGTGAGTGCATGTTTTGCTTGGATAGGTTCTATCCCTTATATAAATTCATCAGTCCACGGAAACAGAATGAACACTGGCAACTTGATTAACTTTCAGCTTTGGAAATGCAGAATCAGATACCTTCCTATCTGTTTCAAGGCCAAAAACCAGCACCTGTTTTCATGTTTTACTACTGCATTCACCAGATTTATTTGCACCGCTCTCAGTGGTGCCCAGGGACAGAAAAAATGAGTTTGCTGCTAACTTGTGCTCCCTCTGCTGGCTGAATCAAGCATGAAGAGCCAGCCAAAGCACAACCATGGGGGCAATATTACAAATGCAGAATGATTTTTTGAAATTTCCTAGTCACACTAAAAGTACTACAGAAAAAGATAATTTGGTTCTAATTTATTTGCAAGAAGATGAAATGTATATATTTGGATTGGATTTTCATTTGCCTTATTGCATATTTAATAAACCAGACAATGTATCCATGATTTCCAGATATGATGGCTTGTAAACACTAGCAGTGACTAATTGGATAGTCATTTGAGTCAGCACAAAGTAATTTCTCTCCATTATATCAAATATGTCACACTCTGTTAATTAAAAATCCATTTACCATCAACCCGGCAATAATAAGCATTTTGAAACAAGACAACAGAAATTCTATTTGTACCTAAATTTCCCTATATTTAGTGTAGGAATTTGGCTTAGCATCACAAGCAAACCTTCACTACAAGTTTGCCTACAGCAGGAACTGTAAAATTTTCCTTTTATTATAACATTTCTGTAATGGATTTTTAACTCATCAGCACTATATAGCTACAAGCATTAGTCCATTTTCACACTTTCATAATAATTATTTCTTATTGTTTGTCTCTTTGGGTACCAGCAGTAACGTCCAGATCAAAAAAGCCCTAAACTCCAAGAATATAAATTCATCCATATTCCCTGAGACAATGATAATATCACAAACACAAATGCAATTTGCTATCCCTTCACTTTCTTTTTTCCTTTTTCCCTTTGTTCTATTTGAATTTCAACTAATACATTGAACTAATAGTATCACAAAATGTGAGTACACATAATTGATTATATGCCATTTTGAGAATTTAATCTGGAATCATAAGCAAGAAGCACTGACATAAAGGCCAGAAATATTATTTCCTTCTAAAAATGATGGCAAAGTGAAATACTGTGCAAAATGCTATTATGTTCAGGAAAGTTTTTGTCTCCAGTTGATTTGTCCACAATTTTGTCAAGAATTCTGAGGAGAAAAGGATGAGCATTTGCTTAATTTCAAATTTGCGTTAATTTATTTTGTAAATGCCTAAACATTTACAGAAGAGAATTGTAAATTTTTGGTTCACACACTACCTATGACTATCACATTGATGTGGGGAGAATCCCTTGAAGTATTTTCACAGATGCAGACTGATATATGAGCCTTGTGATTTAGCTGAGTTATTGAGCACATCAGTTTTGCCTGAACCTGCAATTAATGTGCAAGGCAAGGAGAACCGAAACAAATGTGAACAAAAATACATAAATAACTTTCAAAACTTTCTGATCTATGCAAAAAATACCTGAAGGAAGACCAATGAGATCACAAAGCCTTAACAGGAAATCAAAGCTAATACAAATGGTATAGGCAAAACACTAAGATCCAGCTGTGCATATTCCACACTATTCACCATTCAGAAGTCTGTCAAGGACGCACTGCACTGCCCCAGGACAGAGGTACTGACTCAGTTTTAGCAGGTGTCACGTTGATTTATGTTTTGCCAGAAAGCAAGAAGATACACAATGAAAAGCAGCAGTGTACAAAGACATGTTTTGCAGAAGTGAATAGGAAAGCTCCATGTAAAAACGAAACAAACAAAAACCCCAAAATCCACCAAAAAAAAACCACCCCCCCCCCAAAAAAGGCAAACACACAGGAAAAAATCCAAACCAAAACAAAAGGCACCTTGAAGAGACAAATGGGAGTCAATGGGCAGAAGGAAATCACCAAGCTGATCCGTCTCAAGAGCCACATGACTAGACTTTTACTTTTGCGTCACTGAGCCAAATGCTAGAGCCTCTACAAATCCAAAGGCACTGTTCTTTGACTAAAAGGATGATAACATTAATTTGCCTTTGCAGAGGAAACATTAATTCATTATGTTTTAAAGAACATTTCCCCCAATTCTAGCAGGTTTTTCAATATGAGGCAATAATGAGACTCTAGGAAATGGTGCCAAAAATCCTGGTCAGATTAGATGAAGCTATATTGAACACTGAGTCTTCTCGCTCGGCTTCACTGTGTATCTGTTCCTGAAAAGGCCATTTGGGTGCAATCCTGTAAAGTGCCTGTGGAATGGGCAGCTCCTGGAGGGAAGGACAGCATTTTGAAATTAGCAACTAAATCTGAATTTATCTCTAAGGATTTAAGAACTTTATTTCATCTAGATTAGAGTCCTGTTCTTTGGTGTCAGAAGGTATTTGCGACTGTTAAAAGCAAGCATGTAAAATAAGGGCCTGGATTACCCACAGCTTTATCCTGGTAGGCAGAGGATAGCTAGACATATGCCTTCTTCTTTCTCACAGATGCTTCAATATTTCTGGATTAGGAGGAGGGGATATATTGGACCCTAACAGTGAAAGAATTGGCTTGAGGCACGCTGACACAATGGGGAGTTTATCTTTCACAATGGAGAGCGATTTTCTCTCTGATGCTAAAAAGTATATGTTTATGTTCAACTGGGATTCCAAAAAAAAATCCAACATTGTCGTTTTGTATTGTAATTTTGTATTGTAATTGTTATCTACTATCAATCCTTCTCACTCTGAAAAGCAATACAATCATTTGATAAAAGGATATGTCTTATTGCATGTAATTTTTATACACATTTTTATATGTAGGAATGCATTTAAATAATAAGAAAATGTTAATAATTAATTTTTATTTTTCCAAAGTAGACAAATAATTGACTGAAAGGGTGGGGGCTAAAAATAAAGCAGCCATCGATAAAAACTGTAACAATACTGAAAGTGAGAACAAACTTTTGTTATATTCTGTTTTGTTTCAGAAAAACATTATTTGCAGTATGAATCTGTTTAAACATTATCATCTGCAAAAAAAAGTCCAAAATTCATTTTAAAACAGATTCTGAATGTTTTAAAAGGTAAAATTTCATTTGTTTTTAAAATTAGTTGAGAAAACATAAGTAAAACTATGCTCCTATACCAATTACAGAAACTATAATTGATTTTTAAAAAATTTGTAATGAAGATTTTGAGGAAGAATCAAAACTGTAAAGATGTAGACAAGAGATACTGGATCTTAATTCCTTGAAGCTATATATATAAACCCTTGATTTGATTTCTTAAGTGGCTACATAAATTTAAAAGAAGTAGTGAAGAGACAATAGAACAATTACAATTTTAAAATTACCTGATAAATATCAGATATGCACCTACTGAAACTTAAAACTAAAAAAAAAAATAGAAAAATCTATTGTATAGAAATTTGGGGTTACTTGGAAATGAAAAGTTACTATTATCATTATCTGCTCCTAATAATTCAACAAAAATAATTTTGTAAAGTATTGTACCTATCTTGTTCAGTACATTACTATTTTCATGTATGGTGCCTTATTTCTCATTAATAAGGAAGTCATTGATTAGTTTACATTTTTTTTTCTGTGCCACTAAACAATTGCAATGATCAGACCAACCTTTATACTACTTTTTCCTCCACCCCAAAGGAAAAAAAATTCAAATTTTTATCAATTACATTTTATTTGCATAATTTTGATAAAAATACTTTTTCCACTTAAAGACATTGCAATCCAGCAGCAATGACAAGAAGACTGCAAACACTTGTTTATATATTAAGCAGACATTTGACATCTCATAATATGTAAAAGTAATATGTAAAAAGTTTCAGGTTCATCTCCTTGATCAGTTTTGCTAAATTTTTTTATTTTGTTATTTCTTAGTCAAATAGATACAGAGTCTAAGGCTTCAGGTACATTTCCTTCACATCATCATCCAGAGAAGGAACACTGTCGATCTCTGCCCTTGTGCAAGACTTTTTTTTTCCTGGTAGTCCACAGTTGAATATACCACTAATCCTGGATAATAGTCTGTTTCCCTAATTTAATGAAAAAATATGACCAAAAAATGACCATTTATTCTGAGGTAAATGAAACAAGAGATAACAGAGGATTTTTAGTCAGTGAACTTCTGAAGACGCTAAATACTTCATTAGTTAATCCCTGACAGATATACAGAGGATAAGTAGCTCCATGCTGGTGTAAAATGTACCTTTTATCCGTATGTCAAAATAAGTAAAGTAGATATGCTTACTATTGATCAAGCAAAGACAACAAAAGCCATCTCTTTCATTTTCTGTTTTGATCCAAATAGAGCAGGTTTTAAACAAACAAACATAAAAATATTTGCTCATGTTGTTTTTTGTTCTGTTGCTTTGTTTTGTTTTTAATCTTGCTTTGCTATTAATACAATTTTGAAGTTTACCACAAAAGAAATATGAATTAAGGGTCTTTTATGCAGGTTTTTTTGTTTTTTCCCCCCCCCCCCAGTTATGATAGGAGTTAGCAATCTCCTTCAGAATCCACAGATACAAATGATAAAGGCCAGGGATTAAGCACAGCCGATTAACAGTCTGTGTCCTCTTCAATCTAGCATTTCCACTGTAGATAAACCCATATTCCGACTGAAGTTATAATAAACAGACTGTCCTCAATATCATTTCCCTAGATGACCTCCTCAAAACTGACATTCAAGTATTCTTGTGGAAAATTACAGTTTATAGTAAGTGAAAAAGCAGACAAGACAAAACATGCCCACAAAAATGATTCTGAAGAGCAAGCCAAATGTTTAGAAAGCAATTGGATATAATGATAACTTCACTATAAATATTTTATTTGCTTCAGTTCTGTGTCATTTCTTATTATTACAGGTTTGAAATATAAAATGAAAGAAGTTTCCCAGATTTTCTTTTGATTGTTTGTAGTATATAACATCAAAATAACTGTATTGATATTTATACTCATTATGACAAAAAAAAAAGCTCTGTGGATTACAGTGGTTGCAAGTCTTTCCCTTCCAAAGGCAAAGAAAAACAAACATTGAAATTCTACAGCTACCTCTGATACTCTGAAACATAAGTTGTTACTCTAAGGAAAGTGTACTCAAATGACATTTATTCAGTGAAAAACAGCAAAAGAATAAAAATCTAAATGGAGAGAATTACAGAACTATTCTGTTCGGTATGTGAATTGACTTCTATGATAAATAATACTTTTACCTAAAATGAAAAATGAAAAGCCATTAAAAACAAAAATACTTTTTGCTTTGTAAGAACATGTTAACATGCTAAATTCTCACAGGATTCTGCTGCTATCCGACTTTGAAATCCAGAATCTTATGGGTCAAAAGAAAGGCAATGATTAATACATATACAGACTGTGTAACAGGACATTTTACTTCTTTACCTAGAAGCTAGAATTATTCTATAGTCAGAAATACAGATTTAGAAGTCATTTAATTTCATTGCACTTCTTTAGAAAAAAGCAGCAAAATTTCAAACTATTTTATTATAAATAACTAAATATCTCTATGTAGCTAAAGGGACCTTATTCTACCCTTATTTCCATTAGGTTACAGTGGCAGGATATTCCAGTGAAGCAATTCTGAAATCGGAAAAGGGCATATGTACATTTATTCTTCACTTCTTTATTGTAAGTACATGATCAAATTCTGGTTCCCTTTGACCAGTAATAAGAAACCTGAGCTGCATTTTGATTGGTTATCCACTAGAACTGATTTGAAGTAAGCACTACATATGATTGCAGTTAATTCATTAGAGCTGTTCATCTGTTCTTTTCACTAAAGATAAAAAAAAGAAAAAAGGGCACACAAAATAATTCAGATTAAGTTCCATAACCAGAAAATTAATTAGGTTTGGATAATTCCAGACACATTTTCTTCTGGACACAAAACAGTTTCAAACCTCTTTTAAATCAATCTGTACTTGAAAAAGAATTGAAAATGTGAATTTAATTCAAAATCATTCACTTTGAGATCTTGCTTCAAAAACTAATTTCATGGTCTGTCTCCATAACAACATAGTTTATTTTTGCCAACTGAGATTCATATAATGAAGCATAACGTGTTTAATCAGATTGTATGGACTACAATTTAAGGCTATTTATGTTTAGTATGATTTAGAGACATACTAATTTAGAAGATGTGATTTGTACGTCAGCTCCCTCTAAGCATCTTTATGGGCAGACAACTGCATATTTTCCTCATCAAAAAAGCCTCACTGAATTATATTTAACTAGTAGTAAGATATACAGCACACAATTAAAACATTGTGTACTCCACTTATTAATTTTTACGTTTCTTGTTCCACAATGGAACCTGTTAAAAATGCTTGTCATATTGTACAGATGCAGTCTTGCCTTCAGTTCATCAGTGACATCAAATCTTGTCTCTCATTATTTGGCTATGTATTCTTTTATGCTTGGGTTTATATTTTGAAAAGGAGATATAAAAGAAACTAAATGTCATTTACATGCTATTTAATAACATTTAATATTTAATAATGCTATTTATTTAGTGTAAAAATAATCTAAACCCAAGAAGTAGAGTAAACCACACTTTTTGCAGTACTGAGTCGACAAAAATTCTACAGCAGGTAAAATTAAATTTATCACTCCTTCTATTTTTAATCTAACAGCAAATGCCATTAGCTATTATAGCAAGAGTGCTACACACCGTTAGTCATTCAGCCCATGATATGTTATTATTTTCCATTTGATATCAAACATTCTTTTCCTAGACATTTGTATATATATTTCCATGTCCTGTCTCCTGTGTTCTTTAATTAATTATTGGAGCTTCTTACTATTAGATTGGAGGAATGTATGCATTTATTAAAACTGGACTCTAAAATAACGCTGAGTTAGCAGAGCTGATACTCCTTCAGTGAGAACAAATAAAATCTTAACCCCGAGCTTACCCTAGCGACTAGTAAAAGCTGAAGGATGAAATCCAGAATATAAACAAATTTGGGAAAGAATTATCTATGCTACTATCCAAGGAGTGAGAAGCAATGCAATGAGATTGGAACAGGGAAAGAACTGAGTCGAAAAGACCTGCTCCTTCATCTACTCACACATGCACACACATGCACACGCACACAAGTGCACACAGACCCCCCAAAAACACAGCTTTTCTTTCACAAAACTCTTTGTTTAAGCAGCTTGGTAGTATTTACTTTTGAAAAACTCTGGGTATTCCCAAACCTTACCCCTTTATTTTTAGCTTTCAATTTTTTGCTTCAGCTGATGAGAACAGGAAAAGAAGGCGGTATGTTTAATGCTGGCAAACAGCTTGCAAATTCTGAGTAAAGAAGCCAATCAAGGCAGAAGGATTATAATAATCAAAGTACAAAATTTGCATATTTAGACTATAGTTACTGAGAAATAACAATGCCTTGGTTACGTAAATCAAACCCTCAGCTAAAGTGATGGGATTTGCATATCTGGGAGAAATCTGTCATGTTATGCATCGGTAACTACATTCTAAGTAGCTGAATTCTTTTCTTTCTTTGGCTTTTAGTAGAATATTAAATATAAATGCCAGTAGTATTTTTTATTTCCTTGTGATATAGAATAGACTTAACTCATTTGGGGCCTGAAGAAAACAGCTCTTCTTGCCCATAGGAAGCAATACTATTCAGAATGACAAAAGATACATTCATCATGCTATAAAGCTACAATCTTGAAGACTGAGATCATGTAAATGTTCAGAGAGTTCTATGTTACCAATTGTGTTCATCCTTTTTGTCTACAGAAAGTGGTTTTAAGTAGGCCTCTTCATAAAGGTTGCAAAAAACAGATGAAAGTTTAAGGTCACCTGTTAAGCTCTGCATAATAAAATCATGTTCACTTTATTTTAAATTTAGTGAGTGAAGAATAGTAAGTTGGATTGAAAAATTTCATAGATAAGAATCCTAAAAAAAAGCCCTGCTGACTGAATTAGTACAGCAACTTTCTATTACCCATTAAAATCCAGCAGAGTTAATAGTAGGCCCAGAGGTTTTACAATAAAAAAATTAGTGAAATTCTCCTTCAAAAATTAGTATGTAACAGTCTATTTGTACTATGCAGGTATGGAAAAATATGTTACTTCAGGTTAATGTTTATTTCCCCTTTCCTGTCTTGTGAATGATACTCAGCGGTATTTTAGATGTAAACTTAGGTCTGGCTTATACACCCTGGCCATCGCCTCCAAATGAAATTGTGGGTTGGTGTTGCACTGAAACATGAGAGAGAATTCATACAAGCATATCAATCCACAAAGTATTATTTTTAATGCATTATTGTTCAGAGGCATTATCCATTTCAGCAGTTAAAACATGGAGGAAACTCAAGAAGATGCTTTAAAGACCCGGATACTACTCATGTGTAGAACTGGTGAGCACACTGCAGTGTAGTCCTCAGGGTACTTACCATCCTCTGTGGGCACATAGATATTCAAATACAGACAGTCTTCATTTTGATCTTGAACATATGTCACCACAGTATCCAGATTGGCTGTAAACCAGACTGGCAGCATATCATTGAGCAGTGACCTCTCATCCAGGTACTGTGGGCAGACAGCAGCAAACTGTGTGGCGTTGCGGACACCTGTCCAAGATGATGGTGGCTCCGGGGGCTGAAATCGTCTTTCTCCAGTCGGAGGAGAAGCATAAGGAACACCCAGGTATTGCTCCACTGGACCAAGGATCTCATTAGGCAAAGGTGTTCTTAAACCACGTATTTTGCCATAATTCGTAGTAACAACTGGGTATTGTGCTTGGCCATCGATAAGAGTAAATCTTATAGCCAGTGCAGTTATCCACAGAAGGAAGTTAGAATTCAACATGACACACATTGGGGTGAAGATCAAAGGCAGCCATAGGAGTCCCATTGGTTTCGACATTATTTAAATCAACATCAGCAGTGCTCTTTATATCACATCCAGCAGAAAATTAATCAGTCAAGGCAAATGCAAATGTAAACTAATAAAAAAAGTAGTCAAAAGGAGATGAAGTGAGGGAAAACGTAACCTTGTTCAGGCAACAAAAAACCAAAAGCTGATGTTTGTAGGTGCCTCAGCTGACTGGCTGCAGACAAATCCCAACATCTGAAGAAACAAGGGAGTGTTTGCCCCTAATGCCCATCCCAGACTTTAGTGTTGACTTAATCCTGGTAACGCACAGCACTTCCCATCAAGTAGTGTGGCAAGAGATCTGCAGTTACTCCACTTGCCCAGTGAAACAGCTCCTTCCAGTGAAGTCCAGCCCACTCAGTCAGCCTGTGATCAAGAGAGAACAAGCAATTCAAATCAACAGGCAAATTCATACTGGTATAAATCTAAAATTAAAAAAAAAAAAAAAAAACAAAAACCCAAAACCCACAACAAAGCAAAAAATTATATTCACACACTACTTCCATGCCAAGACCCACAAATGTTTCATGAACTTTAGACATCATGGCTATATGTTTCCAAAGACAAGTAAGGTAAGACAGCTGAAACTGAAGCCATAAGCTTGTCAGAGGTTATACCAAACACCAAATATTTGTGCTTCTACATATGCTTCCAAACCACAGACCAAATACTGTTGTTTTCAGGAAGAGTATCACATTTAAGTGCTACCTTGAGGATATCTTCTGTCCTAAATAAATGGAATCTACTTTTTGAGCTCCCACAGGAACCATTCACTGGGTTTTTTTTCCCTGCACTGGATAATCTCTTTGTTATATGACTTCTGTATTTTTCACAGATAAGACTTCTTTTCTGTATGACAATGTAATTTACCTCCATCCAATTCAGAAATTCCAGTTAATGGAATAGCATTATATTAGTTCAAAACAAGTGTGAGAACAGTTAGTCAAAATTAGATACAAATTTATTTGGTTTTGCATCTGTTTTCTTTGTTCTATGTCTGACAAACAGAACAAAGAAAAAAAAAGCATGGTACAATCAGATAACACACAGTGTTACAATTATGCAACATTATCTTCTTTCATTCTACTACTTTTATTTTTAGACAGAAGGCAATTCATACAATAATTTTGATACTTTTTAATGAAATAAAAGTCACTTTCATATATATGCTAACCATTAGAAGAAGTATAAATAAACACACATCAACAGTCTTCTACCTGCCTGAAGAAATGAAGGAGTTCCTTTTCACCCATTATTCAACTCAAAACTACAGCCAGCATTTCCACAGGTTAAAAAAAAAAAAGGGAAACAGATACCTTATATTTGGTAGGATAAAAATACATTTATATGCCAAACTTATATAAGTAGACTACCAGGTCCTGTTTTCAGTCAGGACTCTGACAAGGAAAGTCATTTGAAAGATATTTCATTCTCTCCAAACTCCTGGAATTCTTAAATTACTTCATTTTAACACTGTTACCACAAAATTTTCAAAACACCAGAGGCCAGAAAAATATCAGATACGTATTATTTGTGGCGGACCAAAATTTCTACTGACATTTTCACTAGGATTTGCAATTCAAGTGCCACTTCTGAAGGACAAATCATTAACAGCTGTATAAGTGCCATGTCCCCAAGGGCACCACCAATCCCAGCAGTATCCGTCTAAGCTCTACTGCAGGAAGCTCTGTGTCCAGCCCCATGCCCAGCCTGGATCTTGTCCTCACTGGGTCCCCAGGTCAACCTTGGACCTGACTCCTCAAACTACCTGGCCTGATGATCATTGGGTCATGACAGGGTCCTGTCCTTGTTCTCAGCCCACCCTCAGTGGGGTGCTTTAGGAGTCTGAAATATTGCCCTGCCAGCTCTGCAGCGTCCATAGCTCCTGGGTCATCTTCTCTCAGGGAGCAGCCTTACTTCAGCTGCTCCCTGACACTCGGAGTGGTCAGTCAACTACAGGTCACCCAAAATTCCTCCTCAAGCACCACTTTCCCTTCTGATTTTTGCTACCATCTTTAACAATGGGAGTCAGCAGCAAGTCATTGATTTTGAATACTGTTCCCTCTTGCTCTCTCCCGTCCTGACTCTGGCACACTCTCTGACCATGCAGCACAAATCAGATTTTCCAGTCATATCGAACTGAGGATTTAATTTGTGCTCAGGGAGAAGCAACAATCCTATTCCCTTGATGCCCACACTGCAGAAGCTTGTAATGACATTTTAAGAAATGTGGAATAAAATGCTAAGAAAATTGACAAAGTGAAGGGAAGACAGGGATCCAGATTATGAAAGATAGAGAAAAAAATTTGCCTGGGTAAACAGCAAATGAAAATAAGAGGAAACAAGAAAAAGAAAATGGGAATGACAAATAAACAAGAGTGAACACACTACCAGCATGGAAAAAACAAAAAATGACTACATGAAGGAAAGTGGAAAACCTCAGTCGATAAGTAGAGATAATATACAACTGTCAAAGAAGTGACTTACTAAATACTATGTATCCACATTAATTACAGTGGTTCTTTGGACCAAATATCTGGTTATATGCCATGATTTAGAATAGGGTGAAAGGACAATAAAAGGGAAACATTCATTATTGACCTGGAACTGAATTTGTTATCTTATTTCTCATCTAGGAAGTAAGAACAACAAAAGTTAGTTTTGTGAGTATTAAATCCACTCACATGGTGTATTTTATTTTTCCCTGCACCTTAACACCCCGCACCTACATAAAGTGTAAATTTTTGTTCTCACACACATAGACATTTAGAATTTAAGGATCTTGAATCCATCCAGAAATAAATCAGCTAACACACAGAATATAGTCAGCTCTCTCAGATCCACTGTCTGAACTGTAACAGACCTGCAGTCTTTGCCAGCCAGTGCAAAGGC
This sequence comes from Calyptomena viridis, assembly GCA_013390005.1. Classification (NCBI taxonomy): domain Eukaryota; kingdom Metazoa; phylum Chordata; class Aves; order Passeriformes; family Eurylaimidae; genus Calyptomena; species Calyptomena viridis. Next base: position 92,266 of record WEIV01013017.1, on the reverse strand, counting down.
ATAAACAAACAGCAGATAATGGCAAGTGCATTAGGACAGCCAAGATAAATTTCATAGAAAATCAATTTTAAAATGGTAAGTCAGAATAAACACACTATTTATTGTAAAATGTTTTGCTTATTAAATGTTACTGGGTTTAGCCAACTAAAAGACAACAGTTTTTAATAATTACTTAGTAAACAGGCCTCATAGAAAAAGTTATATTCCTACATACATGAGCAATATGTATGACTGCTGTATACAATAACTCTTTAAACAGAAATCCCATTAAAAAAATTGTTTTGCAAAGACGCTATTACACAGAAACAGAATCAGCAAGGTTGAAAGAGACCTTCAAGATCATCTAGTCCAACTGTCAACACAGCACCACCATATCACCCCTAAACCATATCCCCAAGTGCCACATCCAGACATTTCTTGAACACTTCCAGATAGTGACTCCACCATCTCCCTGGGCAACTTAATCCAATGTATAACCACTAATTTAGTGATTTTTTTTTTAAATTTCTAATATAGAATCTGAACCTCTCCTGGTGCAACTTAAGGCCATTTCGTCTTGTGTTTTCACTTGGGACATGACAGAAGAGACTGATCCCTATCTCAAAACAAACTCCTTTCAGGTAGTTGTACTGAGTGGTAAGGTTTCCCCTCAGCCTCCTCTTCTCCAGACTAAACAATCTCAGCTGCGTCAGCCACTCCTTGGGACATGTTTTCTAGACCCTTCACCAGCTTCATGGATCTGCTTCGGACACACCCCAGCATCTCAATGATCTTTTTGAAGTCAGGGGCCCAAAACTGAACACAGTACTCAAAGTGTGGCCTCATCAGTGCCAAGTAGAGAGAGATTATCACTTCCCTTGTCCTGCTGCCACACTATTTCTGATTCAAGACATGATGCCACTGGCCTTCTTGGTCACCTGGGCACACGCTGGTTCATGTTCAACCAGCTGTTGATCAGCATCTCCAAGCCTCTTTGAGCTGATCAACTCTCAAGTCACGCTTACCCAAGGCTGTAGTGCTGCATGGGGTTGTTGCAACACAAGTGCAGGACCGACATTTGGCTTTATCAATCCTCATACAACTGGCTTCAGCCAATCCAGCCTGTTCAAATCCCTCTGCAGAGCCTTTCAGCAGATTAGCACTGGCACACAAGTGAACTCAGTGACCTTACTGAGGATGTACTCAATCCCCTCATCTGAATCATTGATAAAGGTATTAAAAACCACTGACCCCAGTACTGAGCCGTGGGGGACACCACTAGTGACTGGCCACCAACTGGATATAACTTAATTCACCACCACTCTCTGGGCCCAGTCATCCCGACAGTTTTTAACTCAGCAAAGAATGCACCCATCTAAGCCATGAACAGCCAGTTTCCCCAGGAGAATGCTGTGGGAGACAGTGTCAGATGCTTTACTGAAATCTAGATAGACATGATTGACAGCCTTTCCCTCATCCACTAAGTGGGTTACTTTGTGATAGAGGAGACCAGGTTGCTCAAGCAGGACCTGCCTTTTGTAAACCCGTGTTGACTGGGCCTGATTCCCTGGTTGTTCTGGATGCAGTATGGATGGCACACTGGATGATCTGCTCCATGACCTTCCCAGTATTGAAGGCTGAAAAGGGCTGCAGTTCTCTGGGTCATCCTTCCAACTCTTCTAGTAGATGGAAATTAAATTTATTAATTTCCAGTCAACCAGGCCTTCTTGAGTTAACCAGGACTGCTGGCAAATGACTGAAAGAGGCTGGGCAAGGTCTTTCACTAGCTTCCTCAGGTGCATCCTATCTGAGCCCATGGACTTGCGGGTGTTTAACTGGCTACAGCAGGTCACTAACCATTTCCTCCTGCATTAGGAAGGCTCCACTCAGGTGCCCATAACTTTCAGTTTTGGAAGCTGTACATCCTGAGGATAACTGGTTTTTGTATCAAAGACTGAGGCAAAGAAGGCAGACTGAGGCAAGCAAGGCAAAAATACCCCATTTAGGATGAGATTTCTGCCTAGTTAGGCAGAAAATGTCGCACTTTTCACACATTACTACAGACATTACCACTTTCATAAGGTTAGTTTCACACATGATATGCATACACATTCATACACAAAGACGCATAATAATTTTCAGTAAGAATATCAAGAGGCAAGGAAGAAGGCAAGTTACCTATTCATTTATGACTGCTCTGCTATGTTAGGTGCATCATTAAAAGGGTTGGAAGATGTAAACAAAGATATAAACAAAGATGTAAACAAAGACTCACAGATTGCAATTGGAGATTAATCTTAAATAAAAATCTGTAAGCATTTTAGAAAGTTTTTTAGGTATTATATCAAACCAGTTTCAAGAACATTTATATGTATAGTCAGCTATTTAATATACACCTTTACATACTGGGTCTACAGGAAGAACTGTACTTGTAATGTCTATTTATTATCACTAATACTGTTGTATTTTTGCAATTTTTTTTAATTGTTTTAAGTATAACAAAAATGTATATAAACTCGCTTGCAAAAAAATCCTAGTTGGAAGTGTCACTCAAATAACCAAAACCAAACAATCCAAATCAAAAGATTCAGTTTAAAATGACAACTTCTGGCAGCACAACATACCAAGAGAAGTCAAAGAAGATCTGAAACCACATACATTCATACATGATTTCTTTATTGGTAATTTGAGGCTAATGAGACATTTATGGCCTTTGAAGTAAATGAGATTGAAGTTAACATGCATGTGCATCTATGAGAAACAATACTTGTACTTGCTCACAAATTTGTGCCCCAAGCCATGCTTAGAGATGCTTAAATAGTCTATGAATCAGGCCTTCAGGCATAAACTGATGGTTTCCAGGAATTGCAGATATTGCTTTCTCAACCTGAGGAGATGATTATGTCGGCAGCTTTATAATTCTGTACGTGCTGGGGAAATAGAAGACATGGCTTAGAAGTCCTCTTTGCTGCAATGTAAAACAGCAAACTAAAGTGATTTCAAGTTTTTTTGACCTGCTTGTCCAGGTCATGGACAGTCACAAGAAAAGCAAACAAAAATACTAATTACATAAGCACAAGAGACCAAAGACTGCACAGATATCATAGGGCTTCTTGGGCTTTATCTACAACTAGGTTTCACTTGCTGACCACCTTCCACTTCTGGCCCTTCCTTCTGCTCAAATTCTCTGGGGCCAGGTTTTTAGCATGTACGTAGGTCTGACCTCAGTACAGAGTCAGGGTTAAAGACTCACATCCCCTTCTTTAGACATGTACTCTGAAAACATACAGTCAGCTTGTTAGCTAAGAGCTACTCACCATAACAAAAATAACAAATAATGTAATCAATGAAACTTCAGATTCTTCTCATACTGGTATTTTGTACAGTATTTAATACATTCACAGACTATGGGGATTTAAAAAATATGTAATTTACCAAGAACATGAATTGTGGCTTTTCTTCTTTCCATTTTCTTTGTCCCCTTGAAATATATCACTTTGAAAGTTAAGTAAGTTGGTTATATGGTTGCTTGTTTTTTGGTTTTTCTTTGTTGGTTTGGTTTGTGTGTGTGTGATGGTGTGATTGTTTGTTTTCACATAGAAGTAACTGAAAATATTACCATATTTTAAAAATACATTAAGCTTTATAATAAACTAATGTAGTGGTATGATACTGTAAATAAGAACTACCCAAGGCATAGTAATTTTTGAACAGGCCTGCAGCATTAATTTTAGCAATACGTATATCTTATTTGAAGTATTAGCAATTGTTTCCTGCAAAAGCACTCCCAAAGCTCTCCTAAATGCACCTCTACCTCATAATTACCACTGCATCTTGTTAATAGTTACTGATTTCAAATGTTTGTTCAATAAAAAAAGAACAGTTCTTCCAAATATCAGTAAATTCATACTGGTTTTGTCTCCCATATTGCAAATTAAAGGAAACAATACAGTTATAATGTCTTTAGGGATTTTTTCTGAGCTTCTAGAACTTCTTTGTTGATATGCTGAAAAGAGCTAAGCTTCATTCTTCCTCATCTTACATAAAATAATTCAGAAAATTCAAAGTCATAGTGAACAACACAGAGGAACAGCAATCATGAACTAATGTGCAGTTTCTGGATTGGATTCCTTACAAGGTTAGTGGGAAGATTATTTACCAAAATTGGCCAATCATAGTTAATTCTGAGTGTCAGAACCGTAACTATAGCAATGTCTGGCTTCAAACTAACACGCAGCAGAGTCTTATGTGAAATTCTTTTCCCTAACAGAAGGTGTATGTTTATTTTGTTGTATTTTTGTAAGCATTTTCCTAATAAGAGTAAATTATTATTTAAAACACACGCACACAAACTCAAAACAAAACAAAAAATCTAGACTTATAATAATTCTAACTGTGGAGTACCAGATGTAAGCATGTTTTGTCTCAAACACTGAGTATTGCTGCAGGAAAGGTGATCAGAGGAGAGTCCCATGGAGGCAGAGCAGTGCTGTTCTGAGCCAACCTCCTGCTCTGCCTTGAGACTCCTGCTCAGTCCCACCCAGCTCACCTCCGGGAGAAGGGCTGGCTGTGCACATGTGAACAAAGTCTAATTTACATAATAGGTGTGCACCAGGTTAACTGTAAAAGGGACCAGATTGAGCCTTCTCTTTCTCTTTTGTTTTCTTTGTTTGTGCCTCTAGATCATCCACAAGCAAGACCAACACAGACTCTAATGACTAGTGAAATTCTTTGTTTTCTTTACTTGCTTTGCCAGGGCAAAGCATGGCTATCATAATCTACCCCATACTCTGTACTGAACTTTGTTGTGGGAGTGGGAAAATTGTGGAGGTGTGTTGTGACTTGTGAGCCAGCACCTTTGTGTAGCGGTGGTGTGGCTTTTTGAGCAGCACCTTTGGTTGTGTGTTGTGCATTGTTAGCAATTGAAAAGTTTGTTCTGGGAGTTGGGAACTTATTGAACATAAACTTAAGAGTATGCTAGCCAATACCTTTGCATCTAAATATTGGGCTGGTTGACAGAGTTAAGACAACTATACCATAAGGTGTAAGAGTTCCCTGACACGTGGTCCATTGTCTGTGTTCAGCCTGACAAGAATTTACAACATCACACCCCCTTACCAGTGGGTTTTTGACACTAATTTAGAATTATAAACTAAATTATAAAATAAACACCAACTATACAAACATCACTATGGACCATGAAGTTGGTCTTAACTGTATAGTTAGAAGTAACTGACGACAAAGGTAGATAATTCAGGGTTTTTTAAATATAGAAACAAAGCCTGAAAAGCAATATGAATTATACACAAAGATTAAATTAATCAAGTTTGGGTCTTTTTTTTTTTTTTTTTTTTTTCAAATAACGTGCTGCATTTACCCTTCTCTGAATTCCTCCAAGTGAGTCTCTCAGTGTCCATGGTTTGGACAGTGTGAGTCGACCCCTCAGGTTAGAAACTACAATCTTCATTTACTTTTCAGAAAACAGGCACACATTTTATTCATATCATTGCTTCTTGCCTACAGCTACCACTCTTATTCTAAATTTCTAAGTCTCATACACTATCAAAAAAACCCAATGGGATCACAAAAAAAGACTGTGTCCCTACATTGTTTTTGAAAACTGCAATTCTGTCAATGAAGACAATTTGAAGAGCAGGCAGAGGGAAAGAAGAAGCATGATCATCACTCCCTTTCAAGAAAAAACAATACACTTCAGCATTCTGGAGAAAATCAGCTCTTTGGATCTAATTATAAAAGGTGGTTGTTGAACAATCACAGATATGATTCCCCTTATTTACTCCTGTATTTAAAATTCTAAAAAAACTTTATGGCCAGGAGGACCCAAGACTAACTGGAAATGCTCAGTTAAGACAGTCGTACTTAACCTCACTGAGTTCTGAACTATAATTTCAACTGCTATTAAACATAAGAATTATAGAAGAATTTTAGTGGTTTGAAAATTTTCTTGATACTTTCTGCTTCTTGAGATAAACTGATGAAGATTGTAAATAAATATGAGGTTGTCAATATTGGGAAGGAACAAACATGGCATAAACTGCATGCAAACATAAAAAAATAGCATCAGTACAGTCTAGCACAACTGCTGGCTTAATTTCAGCTTTTATTTCTGATATGACCTTGTAGAAGAAATGTAATACACTCGGGATCTCTCTTTGTTTATTTTATGCACCTATGCTTTCTTAAATTCAGAAGTGTTACTCTAAAACAAAAGGATCATGATCTGAAAGAGGATGCTCACCCCTGAGCTTCTGTAAGGCAAAAGCTCCTGTAGATTAAAATTTCTTATGCCTGAAGGAAACCAATAATTTACAGATATGAAAACAAAATGAAAACCTGCATACAAAAATCACTATTTTAAGTATGTTATTAAATTTACAGAATAGGCCTTTAAGATCTGAATAAACCCTCAAAAAAAAATTGAAGTTCATTATCTCATACCATTGCAAGACCTTAAAAAAAAAGGCGTTTCTATGATGGAATGATTCTAACTCTGCCCAGTAAGAAAGGTCAAATGACTGAAAAGGAAAATTCTTAAGGGAATCTATCAGGTTTTGTCTAAAAATTATACACAGAAACTCACAGGTCTTGGTCGCCTCTGTCTTCAGCATTGAACTTACGTGCGTGCCCTCATCAAGAATGGATGAAACTCAAACTCTTGCCTGAACCAACTGAGAAACTAAGGAACTGATTGACAGGCAATTTGATCACTGGAGGCTGTTTAATGATCAGAATTTGGTATCTTCCTGTTGACATTCAAGTCTCAGAAGAGGAGACCTTCAAAATTTTACAATAATCAAAAGCTGGGTTGGAAAAGCAATTTAAACCAGATGGGCATGTGAACTCACAAACGTACACACATCAGTATGGCCAAAAAAAGCTGCTGCTTTGTTATACAAATTCCTAGAACTGAATTACACAAGAGACACAGGCATAACATTTTCACTGCATTACCTCGTTCAGTTACAAGGCAGTGATACTGTCTTCATTCATTCATTCATTCATTCATTCATTCATTCATTCATATGATAATGTCACAAGTATGCATTCATTCTGGAAATGGGAGAGTTGAGTGACTACCAACATTAATTTGAAGTCTAAACCCACATCTTCAGTCTTTCAAGTTACAAACATTACCTTTCAAGTAAGTCTGGGATGGCTACAAGGACTGTGTGAAGCATGGTCCATCCTAAACCAAACCACTTCACTCTGAGATTCAGACCCTTGGACTAAGCGAAAACTTTAATACTGCATTCCCATGAAGTAGAAACTCCCCTGGAAAGGTATTCTCACTTTTAAGCAAGCCTTGTACAGTTTGTAGGAGAATCATGTCCTAAAATAAAAATCATGAGTGGAGATTATCTTTACTATGCTATTACATAATCAAATTTACAAACTTAATCTTCCTCCTAGGTTTTCTTTCTTTGCTAAACAGCGGACAACTTCACCAGCATAAGGGAAGAATGTCCTCCAGCTTGTGTTCCTGTATTACCTTCCTCCTAACTTAATGGGCTTTCTTTCATCTGCTAAATGCTGGCTTGAGCATCTTAACAGGTAAGAGAGCATGTCTCAACAAGATAAATTTCCACAAAATGTTATGAAGAATAGGATCACCAGAATCATTCACTAGATCAATGTTCTTAGAGCAACGAGCTGGGGAATGGGCTGGAGCACAAGTCTTATGAAGAGCAGGTGAGGGACCTGGGGTCATTTTGCCTGAGATAAGGAAGCTTAGGCGGTTCCCTACTGCCCTCTACAACTACCTGAAAGGAAGTTCTAGAGAGGTGGAGGTCAGTCTCTTCTTCCAATTAACAAGTGATAGGAAAAGTGCAAATGGCCTCAAGTTGCACCAAGGGAGGTTTAGATTGGATATTAGAAAAAAATTTTTCACCAAAAGGATTGTCAAGCACTGGAACACGCAGCCCAGAGAAGTGGTGGAGTCCCCATCCCTGGAGGTATTTAAAAGATGTGTGGATGGGGCACTTTGGGACATGGTCTAGTGCTGGACTTGGCAAGGCTGGATTAACGGTTGGACTTGATGACCTTATGACGTATTTTCCAACCTAAATGATTCTATGATCTCAGACGACAATAACAAGGCAACCATTCCTATATTGCCTACTACCTTCCCCCCTCCCCACCAAACACGGTTTAAAAGCCTGTCTAGATGAGAGTCCATGACGTATGCTCTGCTTCCTCTCCTGTTTATGCTGATTTCATAATGAAGAGTGAAATTCTTAACTTTCTAGTTGACATAAGTACTGGGACCTCTGAATTATATTATACACTACGGACCTCTAAAAGCTACGTATAATATTACCATACTGAAGTCCCGTTATGGATCCAGATCTCAGTCTGTTTTCAGGACAGTGCAGTAAGCACTGGAATTTAGGTCTAAGCAGTGAACTAAATAAGGCTAGAGCATGGACTCCAGCACTGTCCTAGCACAGTATTCTTACCTCCCTGCCATCAAACATGCATAAGGAGGGAACAGGACAGGACAGAGGTATTCCTCCAGAGACAGTTGTTTTCTTTCTTTTGCACTATAAAGATGCAAACTCTGCTATGCTATGTGGCAGAGAACAGGACCTGGATCATTTTATTTACTAAGAAACATAACCTAATGGGCAGAATCAGACATATTTTTCCTCCCCACTGATGAGTGCCCGAACTCCAAGTTTGACTGTGCTGTCTTTTATGTAAAGTGCATTTTTTGCTTAAATATGGAAAGTGAGGGAAAAAAATACAGGTTATGTTCCCTCAGAAAATTAATGACATGACTGTCATCTCACATCAGAGATACTGACAAACATGTAATTAAGAAGATGTACACAACAACAACACCAAAAGTGAGATTTATGCGCAAAACAACAGTAAAAGCTGGGTAAATATTAAGCAGAATCCAACAACAATATGTAGAAACCTAAGAATCAGACTTCCAAAATTCCATTACCTTGGAAATGCAAATTCTAAAATTGTTACACAAACTAGAAAGAGGATATACTACTAAGAATAATTCCATATATTTGCAAGCTATAAAAACATGTCTTGATGCCAGTTACTTGAGTTTTTGTGTTGGTTTTTTTTAAATAACTTTTCAACTTTATCTGTTGTCGCCAAAACATGCATCAGGAAAAGCAGAAAAGCTAGGCTTGGAAAAGAAATCAAACATTTTGCAGGTAGTTTCCTATTCAGTTAACAAGATCCTCCATTTCCAATCCCACCTCTCAAATGATAAAAATCATCTTTCGTGGTCTTTTCAGAATTCCAAGAGAAACCTCAGAATAATAAGTGAATGCTTTTCTCTTAGATAAAAAATTTCTCAAAATTATCTGCATGACAGCCCCTATCACTCTACTACATGCAGAACTTCAAAGCCATCTCATATTTAGTTAATTGTATTTTCTTGCATCACAGAGTTTTCAGAATCTAACATATCATATTTACTTTGTAGCATGTAGAGCTGTACCTGAGTAGAAAAGGAAAGCCAATGACAAACTTAGAAGTTGTCATTTCTCATCCTGCTTATCCTTCTACAACCGTTATTGGAAAGTTTCCATCTTTGCCTACACCATGAAGAGGTACCTCTTGTACCTTGGAAACAGCACCTTGGAAAAGTTCATGTTCTCCTCACTGACTGTTTATGAAAAAGTCAGATATTTTATCTATATCAGAAACACACACTTCAGGCCACAATTCTTCCCACTGAAACAAAGGTATTTGGCATTAAATATTAGTTGAGGTCAACCACAATGAAACATCCTGCACATTATGTTTAAAGAGCCCCAGTCATTAGCCTAGATTATACAGATAACTGTCCAAAATGAGTAAGATTCTTTCTTTCATCTCTTACCTATACAGAATTATCTCATAGCCAAAAAGTTAAGAAACTTATAACTTTCCCATTTCTTTCATACATGAACCAAGTCCTCATAACTAAAATCACAAAGAGTTTATTCTGTTAAGAGTTTCTTAACTATTTTTGTCTGTTCTTTCATTAGTTCCGCTAATAGTTTATCGAAGATGACATAGCATCCAGTGGTAAAAAATTCAGTATACAGAGTTTAGACTAAACTTCAGGTATTTTTTCCCTACCATTTAATTAATTCTATGCTCCCATTTTTTAATTACTGCTGTCATTATTATCGTTATTCCCACAATCACCTCTGTGTTATTTTGAAAACTGCTTCATGGTATTTTCCTTGATGTAAAATCGTATTTCAGTGAACAAGTTTATCCATTTTCAGCATCTTCACCTAATACTAACACAGAACTGATGAGTCTATGGAAAAATACTATTATGTTAGAAATATTTGGTTTATTTATTTACAAACAATGTGTTTCCCATTTCTGGACTTTTTGGATGCAATGAATACCATTTATGAATGACTTTCTAAGAAGATTCATGCAATACTATCATATTATTTAGCACATTCTACCTTTTTTCACAGAACTGCAAAACTATGAGCACTTTCCAATATGAGGAGAAAGTTTTTAATAATATAATTCCATGACAAAGCATTACACCTCAGCATCTTTTCAAGATCTGTTTTATTCTTGTTCTCCCCTGCTTGAAAACTTGTCCTCTTACGAAAGTATCTGCCATACTTTTCCTCTTTTGCACATAGCCTTCTCAATGTCTTTCTAATTCTCAAATCTTTCTCACAGAGTGGATACCACTAGCCTGTTCTTTTCTCCAAATCATGATTCTTTCCTATGACTCTCTTCTTCTCCCTGGTCATTTGTTTTTAGCTTCCCCTTGTCTTTTCACATATATATGTAAGATACAGAGATATGTACATCAATTTAATCAATGTAAAAATGATTTTAATTTTGTAAAGGGAATTTACTTCATTTATTTTGAAAAAGATTGCTGGTTTTCTTTGTTTATTTGTTTGGGTTTTTTTTTTCTTTTTACTTTGATTATATCCATATGGGATGATATTGCAGGAAAATTAAAAAAAAAACAATAGAAGGCAATACGCAGCTGCCAGGTTTGACCAGGAGGGAGTGATCTATTTTTTCCTGCCCTCAGTCAACTGATTTAGGTCAGGATTGAGAAAAAATGTACCTTGTCACATGGCAGGAGTTACAAGCTTCCTATGTGCTTCTATTATATCATCTTAAGAAATCTCACTAATAAAACATAATACCATCCAAAAATATATACCACAAACTAATGCGGTCAATTAATAGAACAGATGGAGGTCAGGGCAGACAATTAAATCCCTTTGACAGAGAAGATTATTCTACCTCATATTGGAGATATGTCAGTAATTCCTGTGTGATCTGACTTACACTTTTATTCTTCAAAATAATTCCTTCCAAAATGCCTTCTTTGGCATGAAAGAAAAAGATCCATCATTGAAAGGTCTTGCTTGCAGCTGTATATAAATTTTTAAGGGGTGGGAAAGTGCACATATGTTTCTTCAGCAGTATTCTTACTGATTCTTAGAACGAGCAAATCAAATATCCTTTTTGCTTTTGTTTAGATAAACTACAGCTGCTCTCCTTGAAGTCTGCCCCTCAAAATGATGATACAGCTATCACCCTGGCAAGTTGCTAATGACTGCTTTTTGAAATTTAGTATTGTTTCCCATAGGCATCGGAGATAACTATCTAGAAGTTCATTATTTCTCTGTCCTTGAATTTCAGTATATTTGTAACAATTATCATTCCTAAATTCTTGCACCAACNCTTTCCTATGACTCTCTTCTTCTCCCTGGTCATTTGTTTTTAGCTTCCCCTTGTCTTTTCACATATATATGTAAGATACAGAGATATGTACATCAATTTAATCAATGTAAAAATGATTTTAATTTTGTAAAGGGAATTTACTTCATTTATTTTGAAAAAGATTGCTGGTTTTCTTTGTTTATTTGTTTG
>WEIV01013017.1:69892-79978 GCA_013390005.1 Calyptomena viridis | reverse complement strand
TGTTCAGCTAAGGATTTAAATTAAATTCTCCATTAGGTAATTTTTCACAATAAAAAAAACAAACCTCTGCATCAAATGAGTTCCAATTTGTTTTTAACTAAAGGTCATTTTAAAAAAAAATTTCAGTTCAGAACATCATAATCATGCAAAAGTTTTGATAACTCTTTAACTCCCTTTTTTAAAGTTAACTCACACCGTGGGACTATTTAAACTTAACAAGCTCAGAATAAAGTTGCACTAACATGATTCTAACATTTAAAAGCCCTGAAAATCCATATTCCAAAAGACAATGAAGCCTGCCAAGAAAGTAATCTATTAGTGTAATTGCTGTGATTGCTCTGCCCCAGATTCACTTTTCATAGTGGAAAGTCTAATACAGCCATTTCCTTTATCAAGCTCGTCTATTGAAAACACCTGCTTTGTAAATTAATAAACTCAAGATTGCTTAGTTTCTGCACTATCATAAAAGTTTTGTCTTTCAGATATCCTTTAATGAACTCTACTCTCAAATAATATACAGCTTAAGCTGAATATATCAGATCTGAACTTCTTGTACCCCTATGTAGCTTACTACCACACTTTACAGTTTGTTTTGATGACTTCTAATGAAAACAGATTCTAGTTCTGCTGTTGTTTGAACTTTATATTGTAGCCTCACACCATTGTGCTCAATGAGTTGCATTTCACTAATACTTAATAAAAAAATGAAATAAAACTATTTTAGTAGCCTTTAAAATACCTACTTCTATTTCATTTAGTCAAATAAAGTATATTTTTTAACCATCTTCCTTTAAGCAGAACTGTACTAACAACAGAAACGCTAAGTCTCTAATTATTTATCACCTAACTTTTCAAGTGACTGACTATCATTATATAAACTTGTAGCATAACTGGTTTTTTTCTCTCAATTTTGATACTTCTATGTAATGAAATTGAAAGGGTCACTCTGTTACTTTAAATCCATCGGAAGAAAAATTGAGTTGCTCTTAAATGAAGATCACAGGATCATAGACTGGTTGAAATTGGAAAGAACCTGCGGAGATCATCTGGTCCAACCCTTCTGCTCAAGGAGGGACACCTACAACTGGTTGTCTAGGACCTTATCCAGACAATTTTTGAGTATCTCTTAAGGAGGGAGACTCTAAAACCTCTCTGAGCAAACTGTGTGAGTGCTCAGTTACCCTCACAGTAAAAAACTGGCTCCTGATGTTCAGACAAATAAAACCCCCCAAACTTAATATGCAACATTGTTATTCAGGTAAACTACTATTTTCTTTAAAAGTATATATAGTGTAAAGACTATATGCAACAAGTAGCATTTCTTACTCATGACTACCGTATTATAAACACTAGAAACAATATTCACATGAATCTTTTCACTAATAAACAATAGCCTTCCAATCAATTTGCTGAATATATAGGTTATATTCTTATAAAAATTCAGTATCAGGCAATTCTTAAAATAAAATGTCATTGAAAAAAACCAACTACCACTCAAATGAAAAATAAAAGAAGTATAATTTGCCAAGGATAGCTGCATTTGCAAAGCAAACTAACATAGAAATACAGCATTTGAAAAAATCTTTAGAAAAGTGAATTGCAGCTAAATTAAAGTTTATGATCAGTTTATTCTGTGATGGAGTCTTGTCTAGTATGCACTGCAAAACAGAAAACTTCCTTTAGAAGTTTGATTTAGAGGCTTTCAAATTTTTACAATTATCCTAATAGATCTGATTTGGAGGCTTGACTTAAGAGGTTTGGGGATTTTTTTTTAAATTCTCTAAAATCAACAGAAATAAAGTATTTGGATCAGAGTAACATGAGTTTCAGATAATTTAATCTCCCCAAAGAATTTTGGCAATATGCATGCACCCACCTTGCAAAAAGCATCCCAGTGTAAAAGGACAGGAATTCTATTACATGAATTTGGATAGCAGTCAGCTTCAGAAAAGCAAGCCTGGACATGGAGATAACTTTGGCTTAAAAAAAAAAAAAACAAAAACAAAAACAAAACTCTCTTTTATCCCTTGAATTAGTAATCTATAAATACAGTGCCAGTGCAAGTTTTGTGTTGCACTGTGAAAAAACTGGTACCTTGAATTGGAAATGAGCTATAGTATTTTCTGTTATACCACTCATTACAAAGTAGGTGTGTTTCATTTATCTACCAATGTGTTTTATATCTGGGGGCTCTTTCCATCATTTTCTTGCTTTTATAGTTGAGAATATTCTATGTGTATCTTTTTTAGAAAGATGCATGACAAATGGAAAGAGAGCTTCTAAAGCTTTACATAAAGCTTTGTGTATTTCAGACTGGAAATACTATTAAATTAGAAATAGCTTTAATGAAAGAAGAGAATTTTGATTCCTGAAACACTTCAGTAATATTTCATAATTAAGACAAAGTTATGCTCCTTGCAAGGACTCTTGCACTACAACTTTACATGAAAAAGATACTGATCTCAAAGGCTGTCTACAAGCCGTTGAAATATGTATCTTTTAGTGTAGACTCCTAATTTAGTAACATTATTTAAGTAAGGATAGACTGCAACTTAGTGTACCAGTGAGATCACTCATTATTCATAGCTAATTTTCAAAGATTTGCATCTCGTCTTTATGAATCAAATTCATTACTTATGTCTATCTATAAGAGTAGTCAGAGTGGTATGACAAGACATAGAAAATACCACCTACGTACCTTCAAAGCATAGCAAAAAGCCTCAAATGATAGAAGTAACACATTTTTTCAGTGCAATTAACTCCATTGACTGCAAACTACATTATACTTAAATGAGTGATTTAGATCCAGATAAAAAAAAGGGTATTTTCCAACACAAAGAGAGAAATTAAAATTTTAATAGATATTTGGTTGCAGATTATTAATTTTTTATACCAACAAAAAATGTACCATTTAATATTACAACCAAGCACCAAATTTTGTCAGTTACTTCCTCAAGTTATTTTGATATATAAAACTTTAGGCTGTTTTTTCTAACGGTCTGTGAATAGTGGTGTAAGCTTTAAATCCATGTTCATGCTGTGAGCACACATGAGCAAATATCCATCACTATCAATACATCTGCAACCAGGTGAAAAAGAGAACAGTACTAGTTCATATCTCGTCAGATGCAGAGCCTATAATACCTGAAAACTGACAGAATCTGATTTTACTTAACCTGAGTAGTTTCACCTACACTCAAATAGTTCTGATCTTTTTTTCAAGTTGTGGAGTACAATATGACCACATTTGTGTTCCCTTTCTCTGGCTTTTTCCTTGGGAAAGAAAAACAGAATGCAAAGCAGTATATATGAAAGAAAAGATGGGGTATTTATAAAATGAACCTGGTAGGAAGAGTGTTTTAGATACTTTCAGCTCCTGTATTTAAGATTCAATGGAAAAAACACTGCATATATATATGTATATTGTGCACAATGACAACAATAAATAAAAAAAATAACCCTCTAAAAAAATGTAAAATAGCAGCTATCTGGGTTGAAATTGGCATGCAATTAAAGCTAAATGTATTTTATATTCACATATACAAACAAACACATTTACCTTTGGAATCAAATAGTGATTTTCAGTTCTAAGTAATTTCTACAAGCAGTGTGGCTTCCTGCTGGCAAAAGCATTTTAGTTTTTTCTTTTGAAAAAGAAAGAAATATGCCATCATCTCCCCTAGTCACTCAACAGCTGTATCAATTTGTTTTCAGGGCAGTGATTAGCATAATTGTGGTGGATTACTTGCATTTGGCACTGAACAAAAATAATTCAGTATTGTAGCAGATGTGACTTAGACTGTACGGGATATCCAGGCCCTCTGGAGTGATACTGGAAATTTTATTCCTAAAATTGTACTATAAGACTATTATTAAAAACCCAAATCTGTCTCAAAAAACAAAAAACCTTAATTTGTCTGATGTGCTGTTAGATAAATGACCTTGCACCATGACTAGTGCACACATCCATTAAATTAGCTGAAAATAGCCACACTGAGGGCATTATTCAAAAGGGTTTCAGTGTGATATAATTTCCTTAAAAGTCAGAAAAATCCCCCACAATGTGATTCCATCATTACTGATTTCTCACCTGTTTTATCTCCAAATTCCAGTACTGATGCTGAGGTGCCTAAACCTCTACCTATAGTGCTATATGAGTGTTAAAATTAATCAGTTATGTATGTAAGCAGCTATTTACCTTAATACTCTTTCATGCTTTGCAAGTATACATAAATAATCACTGTATGATACAATTATCATAAAACTATAAAATGGTTTGGGTTGGAAGGACCTTAAAGACTATCTAGTTCCAACCTCCCCGCCATGGGCAGAGAGAGATGTCACCTGCTCGATCAGGTTGCTCAAAGACTCATCCAACCTGACCTTGAACACTTCCAGGGATGGGGAAGCCACAGCTTCTCTGGGCAACCTGTTTGTGTCTCACCACCCTCACAATAAAGAACTTCTTCCTTACAGCCACTCCAAACCTACGCTCTTTCAGTTTAAAGCCATTCTCCCTTGTTACCTCTTACTACTACAGGCCCTGATAAAATGTTTCCTTCCACATTTCTTATCAACCCTTCTTATACTGAAAGGCTGCAGTAAGGTCTTGTAAAAGCCTTCCATTCCAACTATCTCAGCCTGTCTTCACAGAGAAGGTGCTCCAGTTCTCTAGTAATTTTGGTGGCCATCCTCTGAACCTGTTCTTATATGTCCATGTCTTTCTTGTACTGGGGACCCCAGAGCTGGATGCAGCGCTCCAGGTGGGGTTTCACCAGAACAGAGCGGAATGGCAAAATTACCTCGCTCCACCTACTGGCCACACTTCTTTTGATACAGCCCAGGATACCACTGGCTTTCTGGGCTGTAAGCATCCGCTGCTGACTTATAATCAAGTCTTCATTCACCAGTTAACCCCAAGTCCTCCTACACAAGGCTACTTTCAATCCATTTGGCATCCAGCTCCTACTGATACTGGGGATTGTCATGGCAATTACACTGGTCTTGTTGACATTAAGTTTGCATGAAACCATTCCTCCAACCTGCTGAAGTCCCCCTGGGATGGCGTTCCTTCCCTTGAGCTAATCAAATGCTCATCTTGATGTCATCCACAGACTTGCTGAGGGTGCACTTAATCCCACTGTCTATGTTATTAATGAAGATATTTAATAGCATTTTCCCAGTATGAACCCTTGAGAGACACCATTCATTACTGGTTTCCACCAGTAACCTCTATTACATAACCTCTATTACAACCTGTATAAAAAGGATTGCATGATACAGTCGTCTCCTGTTCTAGAAGCTGGAGCTGATGATCACAGAGGTCATCTACTGTCAGCTGTTTCTAAAAGGAACTTGACCTTCAGGCTGCAGAGCTCAAATTAAGTCATAAGGATGACAGGAGGACACAAGATTTTGCTTTTTTACACAGAGCTATTCTTTTTATATAAAAATTTAGGAGGGTAGCTGCTGAATGGCAGGTAGAGGGATTTTTATTAAGAGATATAGATGGTCTTCCCTTCCCACCAACTCCTGTGTTGTCCAAACAAAACAAAAATACTGCAACTTTGTGATTAATAATGCAGATGCAGTGTGCTTTGAACCTTTACAGGATGAGGGACAAATGCTTATATGTAATTTATTTACACTGGAACCTTGTGCTCAAAAGGTTTACTGTTCTTAGAAAAAAAACAACACTGAGATATTTTGAACTTCTTTTTAAAAGTTCCCTGTAGAAACAGATATAACAGCTACAACATTGCTATCTGATGTTCAGTACAGGAGATTTAAATTATGTGAGTCACAGTGACAAAACATGTTCAAGTTCAAGCACTATGACAGTAAAGTTTGCACTTCGGTTTTCTGAATCGAACATGACAGAACTTTAAAAAACACTCGCAATCAATCAAATGAAAGAACTGCCTATGCAAAATAGTGTGATTATTTTCTATTTCACTTTTGCCTGTTACTCATGATGCTATGACTCAGTAATTCCCATTATCATGCAGACTGTATAATGTTGAAATTACACAATTTTAACCATTCTTTGTTATTGTTGCACCATACTTTTTGTAATATTAGGTTCAAATTCATTTTCTACGAAATCAACTGCATTTATGGAAATTATACTTAGATGAAAATAGTTAATGCTTCTCAAACATTTAAGATATTCATGACTCACACTTTTATAAAATTATTTAACTATCTCCTAAAAGCTTTTAGTAAAGCAAATGAATTTAGGTAGAAGTGTTTCCATTTCTCACTTGGGTTCTTCAGAAATTCACATATTGATGGAGATCATTAGTGTTTACCTGCTTTTAAGCACTTTATGTCAGTCATACTGAAACATATAACTAAATATTGGAATAAAAAATTAATGCATATATCACTTTGAATACAAACAGAGGCAAGAAATCATTTATATTCATTAAAGAATCCAAATGTTTTGATTCCACTATTCAGGGAAGGTCTCCACCTTTAATGGAAAACACATCACAATATTATTGATTTATTGGATTTGCTAAGATTAGATTTACCTGTAACATCTCAGAGCAAAACAAATGATGCAACTTCATTTATTTTTTCTAGACCAACTGAGCCACAGTTAACTTTACTAGATTTAGGACATCAGAATACTCTCCCTGGAAACAAATTTATAGGTGCATAGAGAGTTGTAGAACATCCTGCAAACAAATCTAGACAAAATCTCATTAAAGCCTGGTTAAATTTCCAAACAGTAGGTGTTAAATTCAATTTACACTACTGAAATTTCTTGAACAAGACAAAGTTTCCAATTTGGAAACCTACTGAAATGTTGAGCATCAGTCCCAACTAATTGACATGACCAAACCATCAGTTCTGCGACATTCAGCTGGTCACTTCATTAATTGCTCCTGCTTATCAACATGTTTCACTGTGGAACATGCACCTTCTATTTTTATAAAAGGAAGAATCTAAAATGAGTTCTTTCCTTCCTTTCTTCTGTTTCAAAATTAAGATAACTGGTAGGAAGAATGTACACTACAATGTCAGCAGAGCCTATAGTACAGATCTTAGGAACTTAACTGATAGATTTCCATGCTAAAATTGCGCTAATATTTCAAGAAATAAACCAAGACAGAAAAAATGTGGGGATCATTTTTCTTCCACCTAAGAATGTAAAATACAGTCAGAGCCTCAAAAGAAAACTGGAGGAGTTGAAGGACTGCTTAACCGGAGGTTGGACTGCTCAGCTGAGTACACTTCCATTTACAGCAATAAACCCTGACAAGAGGAAAGAAAAGATTCTGATCAACACCATTGAATCCAAAGAGCTGAAAAGTAGGCTGAGGAGAGACGACAGCTCTAAGAATTAGAGTTATATTGTGCCCTGATTTTCCTCATAGAATTAAGAGTTGATCTGTTTCCTACAACTCCCAAGACTAGAACTGGAACCATTTATTCCTGCCTTTTAATATGAAGGCTTTATTTTTTCTTCCCATTTGTTATCATAAATGATACAAGACAGAAGGCTTGATCAGAGTCTAAGAACATGATCAAGAATCTAACAGTATGTGGCTACATCAAAGAAATGACACAGCACTTCACAGACTACCACAGGGCTGCATCTGCACATTCAGCTGTCAGGCTGGGATTCTAGAATGAAATCCCACCATTTAAACTCGCTTAGACTTTTGATGTAAGATCAAAATCTGAGGACAAAGCATGGGTCATTTGTTTGCTTCAATTTCACTACCATATTGTGCATTGTCCTTTTTGCATACTCCAAACATAATGTTTTCTCTTCTTGGGAATGATCATTGGTTTATGTTGAAGAATGCCATCTGGAATTCTGGATGAGAATGACAGCAAACAAGAAGTAAAAGTGTTCAAGATGTAGGGATTTCTTTCTGTACTTCTTTTAGATACAAGAGTGTAATATAGCAAAAGTCATAGTTACAATCTGTCCCAGTTATCATATCTAGCTATTTTTTGAAACCAACACTGATAATTATACACACACTCTCAGTTCTCCTGTTCATCCAAATCTATCCCTATTATCTCTTGCAAATACAACTTCAAAATTAGTTTGGCTTGGGTTATGCAATTTTCTGAAAGCCTTCAGATCCAGTTCTATTTGTCTTCTGAAGAAATTCTCACAATACAACCTTTTTCCACACAAAATTTGAAATTAATACATATTTTCATATTTCTATTGTGTATTTTTGAGTACCTTGGGATTGGCAGTTGAACACAAGTATTGTGGTTACTTATATTTCAGGAAATTAGCAAGCAGAGAAGCTGAAATAAATTTGATGCTGATTTATAACTTCATTTTCTACTCTCCTGTAGTTTGTTGGGGTTTTGTGCTTTTTTTTCATGTATAGTCCAATTATCACTTCAGATGAACAAGGAAATTTTCAAAGGGCATGGCTGGCTTCAGATGTCCACTAACTTGCAGTGTGAGTTACAAGCCAGACATCAATAGGCTCCATCTCACTTTTCTGTTTTAATGTTGTTTGCTTGCCTTTCTTCTTCTGACTTTTCTTCCGTGCCTTATGAAGAACAAACAAAATGCTCAGAAAACAGAGAAAACTAAAATCACACCATCCCTCAGTTTCCCCTTCAGACTCCTCTCCCCAGCTTGTGTGGTCTATCTCAGTGTATTATGATGAGACTTTGCCTTCTTGGAACATGGCTGTGGCTTATTCTAGTGCAAGACCACCTAAATCTACCACAATTTATTAGCTCCAAAGAAATTATTATTTCATTTTGTACTCTTCAGCTTTCTACTCTTTATATCCACCTTTGCATTATTTTTGTCAGTTGCTTGCCTTTTTCCTGAAAAAAAAGTAATGAGTTCTCTGGAGTAAGTAACTGAATTCTACATATGGCATTCATACATATTGTAATATTCATTATAGTAACCCCTAAGAGTTCAGCTATTATCTCTATCAGTGTGGATGCTAAACTATTAAACAGTCTCCTGTTCATGAAGTATTTTTTATTCAATTACATTTAAATTGATACAAATTGGAACAAACATGGTTCAGTGATGCAAAAGTCACAGGAGTTTTCAAAGTTGTTATTTTCTTTGTCTGAATTTTACACTTCACATAATGGTACCCTTGATTCTCGTAACTAACCTGTCATACTTTGCATTATTGCTTATTCACAACTTTATTATCACATCAGATCTATCACTATTAGTTCTCTTTGAATATAGAATCCAGTGTTTATATGAAATTGAAATGTCATTGCACTACAGTGCAATGATTACACAAAAAGTCTCATCTGCTTTGAAGTTCATGGATAATATAAAAAAAGAAGGAAGAATGTGCATCAGAGAAAGTTTTTGTTCATTTGTGTATGTCATTCCCTTCTCATTAATCAGTGTGTCAGGCACAGTATGAAAGACTGGTAACTAGATTAAGGTGTTTTATAAATAGAATATACTATATGTACAGTTTTCTAAATTAAACCCTTGTCACATATTTCATATTGATATAAAAAGGTTTATATATGTGTGTGTCTATATATACATATAATTATCTATGTGTCTGTGTATATGCTATATATTAAAATATGCTATCTCATATTTTGCTAACAAAATGAGAGCTAAATATAGATCTTTACCATAACAATATGAACAGCAACCAAGCCTCTTTCTTAATGCAGCCACAAAAGAACTTTGAAAGCCAAACTTGTCTTTCAAACTGAAGACTGTCAGCTTTATCTGGTAGACTGTGGCCTGGAAACCCCAAACCTGAGTAGTAGTGTCACAATAGCCAGGTTTAATCCCATGTCTTTTAACTACAAACTAATTGGTATCATTCAATACTTATGGAATTGAAAAATAATAATTCATGTTTAACATGAATAAACACATAAACAGCACTAATGCTTAGAATGCACTGTATTCCATGTCTCATTGTATGAACACATGGCAAACAAACATTTTAACTGGATGAGTATATTGCAAAGATAGATTTCAAACACATTTAAGAACACCAGCAACAGAGACTTGCTATAATTTGTTTTACATATTTTTACAGAAAACAGAATTGTTATGAACAGATTTTTAGTACTTACCACTGTGTTGTATTT
>WEIV01013017.1:52070-68974 GCA_013390005.1 Calyptomena viridis | reverse complement strand
TTTTCCTGTTAGGAAGAAATATACAGTGCTCTTCAGTCAATGAATTAAAATAAAACAAACAGGCTTAAGAGCCACAAATGGTGAAAAAAAGGTTATTTAGTAAATCAGTAAATCACCCTTAATAAGAGATATTATACATATTCAAATATAAAATNGATTTTATAGCATTTATAGCTGTACACATTTTGCAGGAAGAACTCATGCACTGCTTATTTGTTTCTGTATCTCTCCTAAAATACTAAGGCACTTCTTACCATTTATTCTTATGTTTATTAAGTTTATGAGCAGAGAGATTGCACATTCTGCAATTTTAACCACAATGAATACTTTCTCATGAATGTTTTGACTCACTATAGCCAAATCATTCCCTGTAAGTGCAACTCATTGTAACAGCTGAAAACACAGGCCTCAATTCTATGTAAACACAGTGATTATCTTTATAAACTGGAAGTAAGTACCAGTGGATGGCTATTTGAATACACGTTTGAAAAGGACAAATTCTGAAATACAGAAGCAAAGCAGAATTCCTTATGAATAAGGAATGTGTGAAACACCCTGGCTAAACTGTCAAAGTGTCCATCTGGACACTTGCTGGAGGGGAAGCTTGGCAACAATGCAACTTTTTATACACACCCATTGAGGAATCAGATGTTGAAGTTTAGGACAATCTTTACTCCATGCTACGGTAATGTCTTAAATCTCTCCACATGACTGTGGCACTTTTATTGGAGATTTCACTGCTCAAGTAGACTTTGACAGCCATTTCAATTCTCCAACAGTAGTAGGTGATTAAACCTAGGATATAAGAAATAAGGACGGCTTTAAGGAATGGCTGTGGATGGCAGTGAAAATCCACTAAGGCTAACACAGCTTCCCTTCTCGGTGAGAGTCTGCTAAGGCTAACACAGCTTCCTTCTGCTATTTTAAACTTGCATTTCTTTATTTCAGCAACCTTTATAGCTGCTGAGGGTCTACAGGAAGAGAAGAGAAGAGAACAAAACTCACTCCAGCTTTACTGGTAAACATAAGGATTCCACTTACTGCCTCTCCATGGTACCAAAAACGTCTCCAGCTTTAGGGCACAAAAATTAATGAAGAAAGTACTATTTGTGCATCAGGTTTTCCAAATTTATCTTTGTACCGATGTGTTTATCCTTTTCACCTTCAGATTGTCTTACATTGTCTTCTAATTGCCCTAGAGAGACTAAGTTCCGTAGACAACTAGATCATAATTTAAACTTCATATATTCTAATAAACCACACTGTCCATTTACAGATCACGTTTAGACTTTATCTCTGTAATAGTCAATTGCTCTCAAAAAATCAACTGCAAATACTGCACCTAATTTATATCAGAAAGCATGGGCACATGTTAAAAGAATTATAGTTAAAGTCTAAGAAAAAATATAGGCATAATCTACATCTATTTTTCTTCTTTGCAGAGTATTTTATCTTCATATTTGTGACAACTGATTTCCTCATAATTACAAAATTTTAATAAAAATATTAAAGGAATCTGGTAGTCCTTCTAAGCATATTTTTCTGAAATCTCTAACAGGTTTGCTCACTATTTCACAAACGTATATGTAACTTAAATCTGATGGTGCTATAATGGTTCTAGTTCTAGTCCTAGCTACCCAGTTTAAGCTTACTCACTTGACTCATTTCTCAGAATTATCACAATTGCCTCTGATGTTACAGGTGATGCAACAAGAAGCAACTAAGATTGACATTCTGTCACTATATTTACACAGTTATCTTAGTCTTTATCTGAGAATTATGTCAGGGGAGGTTTAGGTTAGATATTAGAAAAAGGTTCTGCACCCAGAGGGTGGTTGGGCACTACAACAGGCTCCCCACGGAAGTGGTCACAGCACCAAGCTTGACAGAGTTCAAGAAGCATTTGGATGATACTCTCAGGCACATGGTGTGACTCCTGGGGATGGTCCTGTGCAGGCTTAAGAGTTGGACTTGATGATCCTTGTAAGACCCTTTCAACTTGGCATATTCTGTGATTCTTTTCAATAAAATCTCTGTCTCATAAAAATTTTGGTTTGTTTTGAACTTGATGACCCACTACTCTTTCCTGCTATCCCAAATATCTCTGACAACTCTTGGCAATACCCAGATATGCTCTTGGCAATACCTAAATATAAGCTAAAAATTTTTTTTACTCTTTGATGCTCAATTTTATTCAACACAATTACTGGACTATTGCAAGTAACTTCCATTTGAGCAGATATGTTCATGAATTCTCTCTAAGAAAATGTGCCCTTTTGAATTCAATCTTAGCATCTTTAAGTGCATCTTTGTATCTTTAACTTTTACAGTGTTTACCCACTTTTCCCCATTCAGTTTCATATCAAGTTCTTTTGCAAAATTTCTTAAGCTCTTCACTGCTAAACTGAAAAACTTCACATTTTATAGCAATAAATTTTCAACTCTTTTGAACTATAAACAGAAAATCAGTGATTAAACAATGGGTCACAGATCATAAAATATGCTGAGTTGGAACGTACCCATCAAGATCATTGAGTCCAATTCCCAGCCCTGCACAGGACACCCCAAGAATCACACCATGTGCGCGAGAGCATAGGTGGATGCATCCAGGGAGTTCTGTTACATCAACGGCCCAGAATTCAGAATTTCAACTAAGCAGATGTTGCTATTTTAACTGTTTATTACCTGGACAGTTTGGTAGGAGAAAGCTGTTTAGAAGAGGAAAGTAAACTAGAGGTAGATCTCACAGCAGGAAATAGACACAGACCAGTTAGAGGAGTATAAGAGATACGCAAATGAAATAACCTTTTTCACTAATTAAGGTACTTGAAAGCAAAATAACTAAATCTGACCAGAGGCTTCCTTTGTATTTAGTGGGAAAAAATAGGTGCCCTGAATTGTAGAAGACTTACTAATCTTCATGAGTCAAAGAGTGTGGGCTTTAAGTTAGAAAATTAACAACCTGCTCTTCTATACCAACTGAGGTAATGTTGATTTTCAGATATTTAAGAAATGAGTGGTGGTATCTTACCTTCTTTCTAGAACCAAATCTAATTAAGTATCAAAAAATGCAAAGGCAGTGAAATGTAACTTTTCCTTGATAAATATGCAGTAACTCTCTCTAGAGGAAACTCATCAACGCCATTTTGCAGACCCATTTTTTCAACTTTAACTGAAAACAGCACACCAGAAGAAGACAGGAAGTCTCTTATCCACATACTCCAGCTAAATGTATATATTCTGAATTATATTCCTTGTCTTTAAGCAGATCAGAAAGATTTGGTGAAACATGTTTCTTCTTTCTCCCTCTGACATAGTAATTTTCTTCATGATTCTCTGCTCATCTGTTTCTGTTTTAAATAGTTATCCCATGAACCTTTCTGTACCTCTGGTTTTGATTTCTGCCTATGTGGTAGCATAATAAGAGAAAGCAGGAGAAAAAGATTGACACTCCTCTGAAGCCAGACGTGAGAGTCTGTATCCTCAGCCACAAGAAACCAAAATATCCCACAAAATGGGTGGGTGGCTTCAGAGAGAAAGTATAAGAAAAAGGACGAATAGGATTGTACAAATCTGTGGCAAGGTCTAAGGGCAGGAAAAAGGCTAGCAGAGACCAAAGATGAACAGAGAAAGCAGGCAGAACAACCTAACACAAACAACAGACTGCTCTTCAGAGAAAATGGGCTACTACCATACATGCAACTGCAGCAGCAGAGGAGTGACAACACAAAAATAGAAAGGCTGACGCCACCTCCACAGGATGCAGGTGGAGAGGAGAAATGAAGTTGTGCATAAGGCACGATAGCAGCTAGGATCAAGTGATGTGAATTTGCTGTGGTCCTGATTTTTTCAAAAAAGTACTAACATTTCTTGAGAAACCTCCCTGCCTTCAAAATTATTTAGATATGAATCTTCACTTATACAACTGGCCAAACACAGGTTAATTTTCATGTGTCATCAGAATTATCCCGAATCACCTGTCAAAACAAAGATGTCATGTGTGATACAGCAGATAAAACAGATTAAAAACTTCTCCTCATCAGGAGAATAGGTGAATGTAAATATTTGCATAGCATATTGTAACAGACCCCAAGTGCCTGGACAGTCGCTCGCCCTTCCCTTTTACCAATAAGATGACAGCAACTTGTAGATGTTATACAGTTTAATACAAACGAAAAAAACTTGCACCTGCAGGAAGCAAAGCAAAAAATCTAATCTTTACTTCCCATTCCTGAGGTCAGCTCACATCCTGAAAAGCAGGGCTCTACACGTTCGTTAATTGTCTCTTCAGCAGGTGGTAATTGGTAACAACCAAATGCCCCCACCCCTCCTGTTCTTTTATATCTAAGCTGATGTCATACGGTATGGAATATCCCTTTGGTCAGTCTGGGTCACCTGGCCTGCTCGTATCCCCTCTGCCTCTCCCTCACAGCAGTCAAAACAGTGGAATGTTATCTCCTAGCACTGCTAAGGCTGCTGGGGCTCAGATAGACCCAGTACACATATAATGCACATTTCATTACAAAACTTAAAGGATGAAAGAATGACAATATTCGTACAATGAGGTTCCATATAAACCCAGTAATTAATACCACAAGTCAAAAACCTGAAAAGTTCCAGAAAAAAAATAAATCATTCTGAGGGAAAAAAAAAAATCCCACACCAAACCTAAAAAGAAACAAAATAAACCCCCCAAAACAACAATAAATCAAATTCAAAATACAACAAGCAGACTGGAAACACAGATGTTAGACTAACCTAGAATCAAAAGAAAACAAATCTTCTGAAGAATTTGCAAACCGCTATGAGAAGTCAGGAAGAATTAAACTCGTGAAGCCTGAGCCCAAAAGAGCAACACACACCAGAGAAATGCTGATGATGCAGAAGAGAGTATCTGCTGTGTTAAGAAATCCTGAATGGTAAATGGAAAGATAAATCCTCTCGGGGAAACTCCAGGCCAGAAAGTAACAATGCCAAAAAAGGCATGTAGAACAAGACATAGAAAAACCAAAGGACATGAGAAATGCTAAGTCTAAGGTCAAAGAGAAGGGGAGAGTGCTAGTCCTGGGTCAAAAGAAAAAGCTGAATCTCAAACCAGGGATAAGAGAAAGGCCAAACCTGAGATTAAGAAGGAGGAGGAAAAGGAGGCCGAGACACAGCTAAAGGAGAAAGACAGCAGAAAGCAGAGGGGAAAAGATCAATCCGAATTTAAAAAAAAAAAAAAAAAAGACTAAGGACAAAACTGAAGTCAAAGAAACAAAACCCAAAGAGAGCTTCAACACCATGCTGAGATATATTGAAATTAAAGATCAGATGGAACAGCAAGAGTTCCACATAACAGCCCTCAAGCTTGTCAAGGTACAGCATTCAGAGGTTGCAGATAGGGAATCAGATGAATAGAAGACAGAATAATCCACCCCTTGGCACTGAGTTCAGATCATCTTTCAGTCCTCACTTCAAGTATCTAGTTAAGTCTCCTTGGGCCCTTTAATATTATTTCTGTTTCTGAAACTAACAGCAAGAAATGTATGAAAAGGCACTTAAACAGCTATTACAACAAGGCTCTCGCTATGCTTGAGGTAATGTTAATTATCTCTGTCACTTCCAAGTTATTACTAGTAAAGCAATTACCTTTGATGAAATTAGATATGCCTCTCTATGTATGAGCAAACTCTGATAAATATATCTGCCTTTCTCCCTTATGATTTTTTTTCAAGATCCTAGGTAATTTACGGAGAAATTCTCTTAAAATTTTCATAGCCAGAAAGACTGGAATGACTTAAAATTCATTCAAGAAAAAATCGTAAATGAAAACCCTCTCAAAAGTGGAAAAGTTTTTATCTTTCCTTTGCATAAGTGATGTGCCAGATAAGTGATGTGCCGGTCAAGCCACTGAGCTGTTTTTCACACACCCCACAAACATGCAGTGTAAGGTGAGAGAAATCGCATCCCAGTCATCCAACTGAAATGAATGCATCAAAATCTGTCTTCATTTAGGAATTTGCCTATCTAGCTGCATAAATTTCCATTTCTATACTATCAATACACCTTTCCAATGGACAGGACATGCGTAGGGAGGCTACTTCAATTCAGCATTGACATAACTGAGAAGTTGCCAGGGATGTAAGGCAGAGGGTCCCAAACGAGAGCAACATCAACAAAGGTTCTGAGACTTCCTTCTCTTAAAAACTAATCTCTTACTCATTTTCACATCTGCATGCTGTTTTCCATTTCTCCAGAATGAAACTAAAATGACAGTAAGTCAAAGTCATAGAATGCAACCCATCTATATTGCATCTCCAAAACAAGTATTTGCAGAACACCCTTCAACCTAGTATGTCCCTGAAGGCACCACCAGCCCTGATTGTCCCCAAGGTTTCCGTCACTCTGTCCTAGACCCAGGACACTAGTCAGCCTCCCGAGGCCATCAGTCCCAGTCCAGCGACACCACAGCAGAGCCAGTCTCCAGATCCCCAAAGGCTGCCCTGCCTGAACATGGGCCCGCTGAGCTGGAACTACCATTGGCACGATGGTCCAGCCTGGTCTCAGCCTGACACAAGTGCCTGAAGCCTGAGGCTGCAGCTGCCCCAGTGCATCCCACCTGCCCCGCTCCTGGCTGGAGGGTCCTGTTAGCCAGAACCTGCTCTGATGCTCCACGGGGAGCCCCTGACATTTCTGGACCCTGTAATGCCAAGACACAGTGTTACTAATCCCAGAACTGCAAGTGAACTGTCCACACAGCAAAAAAAATCTAACTTTGACCAGACCCACAATGATAGACAAATGAGGAACATAACCTTCTTCCAGCAGCTGTCATTTAATCCATAACATAATCACTGAAATCCACTTCTCCTGAGCCCATGATATATTTTCTCCCAGCCACCATCATAGAAACTATGAGGATTAAAAGAAAGCAAACACACAAACAAAAACCCATACCAAACATTGCAGCTGAAAAAAATCACACTATCAATCAAGAAAGGAAACGAATTACCACTGAATCATTTCTAACAGTCCTCTATTTCCTGTTTCTCCACGCGGATTAACTAAAACCTCTGAGATACACCTAAGCACTAAATTCCTTAACTCCAATGAGTACTCAAAATTACAGACTCCACAGAGATCTATCTCTACGGAGAAGCTTTCCTTCTTTGTTATAACCTATCTTCACCATTTTTACATGACTGAGCCACCTACTTAGAACTTATACTTGCCTTTCAAATTGTCTAATTGATAGATAATTATGTTGTGAAAGGACTTCTGTCTACATTGCCTTAGGAGGTGCTAGGAAGTATTTGTTGCTAGCAAGTATTTAGTGTAAAGTTTGCTGCTTTGGTTTCAGCCCCTTAAGAGATGCTATTCTGCATCCAGAATCTCAATATTTTATTCAAGGTTTTGTTTTTTTTTTTTTTTAGTAAAATGAGTGACCTTAGCTTTCTTTAAACACCTTGCTAAACTTTGAGATTATCTAACTGAAATTTTAACACAAGAACATGTCTAAAAGTTGAGCAGTCAAAAATGAAATAAAGTAAGAATGGCTTTCTCCTAATAGAAAGTATTATATAAAGAAAGGGCAGTGAGGTTCCATCTTTCTGCATTTTACATTAAATCATCAGGTGAAAACAAATGTCTCAAACCACAGTAAATGTATAGAGGTCACATCACTGGACTACAGTCTCAGATCATTTGGACAAAATTCTCTTTCATTTAACTTAGTATTTTGTCTTCTTCCCTATCACTCGGTCCTTCTCCTTCCAAAAGGTATCTGATAATTTGTTTATTCCACACAGTTTCTACCTTTGTATAGATTATCATCACAAGCTAGGGGCATACAGAACCACAGCCTACATAGATTTATGGACTAAAATCCACATGATTTAAACTGCAAAGAATGTGTTTTTTCAACCTCCCTACTTGTCTCAAAATGATTGATGAAGAAGAATGAATAATCTTTTTCTCAAAAAACACTTGTGAGGAAGTTATGGACTAGAGAGCAATAAACCTGAAGTATAAATGCAACCTAATAGGATCATCTTAGAAGACTTTAAAAACAATAGGTGTAATTAGAAGCACTCAAGTATTGATTAAATAGCTTTCTCTTGAAGGGAACTTGTTAATTCCAAATGTCAGGTGTTGAATGGTGCTCAGTAACAGTATCAGAGGCAATGGGCACAAGCTGAAAACACAAGACGTTCCCTCTGAGTATCAGGAAATGGCACAGGTTGCCCTGAGAGGTTGTAGGGTCACCCTC
The DNA here is from genome assembly GCA_013390005.1 of Calyptomena viridis. Classification (NCBI taxonomy): domain Eukaryota; kingdom Metazoa; phylum Chordata; class Aves; order Passeriformes; family Eurylaimidae; genus Calyptomena; species Calyptomena viridis. The sequence goes on along the minus strand of WEIV01013017.1, from coordinate 60,723 downwards.
CATGGAGATATTCAAACATCCTCCGGACATAGTTCTGGACAACCAACCGTAGGTGTCTGCTTGAGCACAGGATTTGCACGAAACGATCTCCAGAGGTCCCTTCCAACCTCAAGCAGTCACTCTATTCTTCAGCGACCTCTAAATGTATGTACATTTCTCAAGACGGACAGGCTACGCAATCAACATGGGAGCCTTGTCTGACTCAAAGAAACCAGAATCCAGATGCAAAGGTTATAGCAGATGTTCAGTGTTTGGTTATGTCTAATTCATGCCAGTGAATCACTTCATCAATTACTCAGATCATTATTTCTCCTTATAGAGCAGAGTCATTTGGTATTAGCAACTAAAGAACAGCTTGAACTATAATCTCTGACATCTCAAGTGAATATCTTTCGTGGTAACTGAGCAAAAGCCTGATTCAAGTCAAATAGAACAGGGATTGCTACAGTCCTACATCCCCAGGCATTGTTCTGTCCTCGAAAGAGACAAGGGAAGAAACACACTTTAACTCTGTCCTATTTTATTTCAATCATCATACAGAATCACTGGCCTACCAATGGAAAGTCCCAGGGGAAAAGAAACAGCTCCATCTTCTTCCACCACTACAAAAAACTTAATAGCATGAAATAGGATGCAGGTATCCTTAAACCTATTTTAGCCTCCCCGCCAAAAAGAGAAAAACACTTAAGTCTCTATCTGGTAACCACAGCCTTGTGAGCAAACACAAGCACATTTGATACTCACAAGATTCTGTTTCACGTGATGTTTAAGCCCCTCAAATCTTGGAGCTTAATAGCTTTTACTGTCTTCCCACAGGCCTCATTTCCACAGTTGTCTGCATCACAAGGCCTCCTGGTAAAAACGCAATTTCCTTCCTTCTGTATATGTGAGGTTTCCTTTCAACAGATAACTGTATGTAGGAGTAAACAGGAACAGAGGAGTAAAAGTAACTGCAGAGCTGTTCCAGATCATGGCTCAACCTGTCAATAGCCCAGTCAGCCACAACTGTTTCAAATCCTACCCCGGTTTGCAGTGTAAATACAGCCAGAATTTACTTTGGGAACAAAGAGCAACAATAGAAAATTACAGAGAATTTGTATCTAAGGTTCCAGTTCTTCTTCCCTCGTACTCTATGAGGAGAAAAGTCTTTTGCCAGAAATTTTTCTTCCTCTAATTAAATCTTGTCTTGGTTTATATGGGCTGCACTTGAAACTCTCAGTTTTCCCTTCCCTCGCTGTTTTCAGAAAAGTTTTGGCAGTTTACCAAAATCATAGTATATAAAAAAAGGCAAGTCTTTTAAAATGTGTATCCTTTTTTAAAGGTAAAATATGACATACAGCAATGATGGCAGCCACTACCAGTATCACTATTATGCTGGGAGTGTATGAGGAGACTAAAAGAGAAGGGATCCTGTCTTGACAGGACTCTCATGACCAACCCCATTCCATGATCTCTAGAAGCAAAAGAGGCAAGGATAGGTTGAGATGGATTATTTTGGACAGAAAACTAAACTTTCCCTCTACAACTGGGACTTGGCACCTGCAGCACAACCTCCCTCTTCACTACCAGATTACTGTCAGCTGAACAGTGTGAAGTCCTATACCTCAAGTGGCAACAGGCCATATTGAGTCTTGAAGTTTGACTTAAGGTGTTTTACAGGTGTAAAATGTAAATGTACTTGTCATTTTATGAGTTTTGGTTTCCTTTTCTTTTCCTATAACTTAGAAACTTCTGTGAAGACCATAGGAAAAAAAAAAAAAAGTTAAACCATATATAACACATGACAATGTGGCCCCTGAATCCTTTTGATTGAGTTTAACACATTCAAAAGATATATATGCAATAAATGCATTTTGTTTAATGCTCCTACTAAGACTTGAGTCAAATGTAGAAAGTTAAATTACAACCTAATCATTCATGCTGAATAAACCACGTAGCAAACGTCAGATAAAAGTTAAGAGTGATGATAGATCCCTGGAACACCCACGAGAGAAGCATTAACCCTTGACAATGGATTATCTCAATCCTCAGCTAATCAACCACTCTAGGCACTAACTGAATCCATTAGATTTAGAATTCTCCAAAATTAGCACTGGACAGTGTCGAATAATTAATTGAACAAGCAAATAAAAAACACAGTAATAAGAAAAGCCTTTACATTTCCCTAGGGCAGGAAATCAATATGTTTGTAAATTTATTTAAACTTCATTACATGAACCAAGTTGCCTAAAATGTTTCCAATGCCTTGGAATATTTGCTGAAGATTCTAAAGCTTCTCAAAAGTTAAATAAATCCTCTCTTTCCTCCCATCAGAAGGAGAAATGAAAAGATTTTTCTCACTATAGGGCTATATATAAAGTCATTGTTCTGTATTTAGAACATCCCATTTTCGGCTAGACCTTGCTTGCTCTAGGCTGTCAGTCATCTTTAGATTTCCTGCTTGCAATAGCAATAGGTTATATCATATGCTGTTGATTACAGGTCATAACAAAACCAAATTTATGACTGTCATGAGTCCACTAACTCCATCCTTTTTCCACTTATCCAGTTGAGAAGCCAATTGCTTTTCTCTGCCCTGCTGTTACTTGGAAGAATAAAGATATTCATCAGTGAATGAGCTATGGATATGTCAGCCTTTTAATATTTCAGTTCCAAAAATTAAAGGAAGTCTACAGTTGCTTTGAGCAGAAACTGAGACTGATCCAGAGCCCTTTGAAGTCAATAAAAGTTCATAGAGATCAGTAAACTGCAGAAGTCAGTCCACATATCCATACCTCACATTTGCTGTCTCATACTTGACTGCAGTCTACTGGACACATAATTTTGGGAGGAAATTCTGACAGGTAGCTGCTGCCTGTTACTGGAAAATTATAAATCACACCTAATAGCATGGTTGTGTGGAGCATTAAAAGGAAACATATTTTAGAAGTCTCTTCCACAAAAGAAAAACTGCTGCCACTTTGCAAACCACAAGACAAATTTTACCTCAAAAAGCTCTAAGAACTGATGATATCCCCTGAGTTACACAGAGAAACAAAGCTAACTCTGACCAAACCGGTACATCACAAAGTGCATTGTAGTATTGTGCAAAGACCACAGTTCAGGTCCCAAAATGTCAGAGGACCTTCTGCCAAAGCAAAGCACTCAGCACCTCGAGAGCTGAACAGCACTGTCGTGTCACTGTGAGGATGTGTGTACCGAGTCCAACAACTTGGAATTGTTGCACAGTGCTGCAAAATATTTGTAGAAATACTCCTCTGAGTACACACAGACTCCTGAAACACACATATGTGGTCAATACTAATATGGAGGACAATGATTAAGTGTAAGCCTAATTGTTGCCCGATTTTCAAAGTTTTGAAAAATGAATTACTCAAAAGACCCCTCTGGTGACAAACCTCTGCAGCAATAATTTTCTTTCTTGAGCACCACGAATTCCAAATGTTATGTTATTTTTCAAAAATTAACTCCCTATCCGTAGAAAGTTTTCCCAACATAAGAAAGTGTGTTAAAAAAGATTCTGCATGAAAGTAACAACTTGAAGTTTCTACAAATAAATCCACTAATACATTATCTACACTGCAAACACTTAAAAGCATTGCAGTTTGCAGTCCTTTTCCATTCTTTTTTTTTCTATTCACCTAAGATGCAGTCGAGACTCATACATGGTTAAGTGATAAATGCCTTCATTGTATTATCATTTGATTTTAGTTAATAATTCAATTATTATATCTCCTCAATAAACAACAGGACATCAGGAAAAACATTTGTTGGTTTTGCTGTTGTTTTTAAATACAGCTGTTAATTCTTACAAGAGTTGATAAATACACCTCTTAATTTTGCATTATTTTAGGGCAAGCTTTAAAATTTTTAGTAACATTCTCAGAATTTGAAGATTAACTGGAGATATCATGAAAAAATTTACTCTGTAGAAAACACAACTCATACACTTCTAAAATTAGATCCTTGCCATGTAATCACTTGCAAACAGGTGAACAGAGATTTTCTGATTATCAGTGCACAGAAAAAATGGCATTGTTTCACCCAAGGATCCAACTCCAATGTCCACGCAAAAAAATCTCCCATAGCTGGTACTCAAGTGACAGTTGTTCACAATAAAAAAATTACTACAGATGGTCTTTTTTTTTTCCCAGAATCCGAGTTTGCATTTGTTTCACTTTTTTTAAATCACTCCTTAAAAAAAAAAGCTATACATAAATGCCATTCAAGATTACCAAGTGGATGCATGCACTATTTTGTTTGACAATAAAACGCTCCAAACAATTAAATGAGCTGAAGAATACATGTGCATATATACTTCTACAAAATATATTTTTATTAGAACTCGAAATTTTTTTTATTTAAAAAATATATTTTAACCTCAGTTTCAATTAAAAAATAATCCATACATGTCTAAACCTTTAGACTTTTTCATGTGAGAAATATTAACAGTTGCTGCTGAATTGAGAGGCCTGTGCTGCAACAACCATTATATTAGTTATTCCCTTCATTGGTATCCTTCAGTAAAATTTTGAAACAGAATTATTTGGCAGTTATGTAACATGGTCAGCTATTATTATAAACGATAAAGCTAGTTTTCTGCTTACAAACTTTTATATTGCAATTAATTCATAGTGTCAAAAAGAGTAGGGGGTTTAGAATGTTTGGTATTGGCTATAAATGAAAACTGCTGTTTTTATGGCTGCTTCTGGGAGTTTACATTTTATGCTTTGAGTTAAATACATTTAAGCAAGTAACTCATGGAGATCTTCCTTCAGAAATACCTATGAAATTTCCACTGATTACATTGTGACCTTAGTCCTCTAAATATAAGTATTCTACACTGCATTTTGCCACCTCTAAAAAATTTAGCCATATCTCCAGTTTTCTGTTTAACAAAACTTGCAAAGGAATAAGAGATGATAGCCTGAGTTGCTAAACTCAGCCACGGTAGAACATCCATTACAATTATTTCAAATCGATGTTATGCCCATAGTATTTTTTTTACCCCTTTTAAATTCAGAATAATTGAAAATCCTATAAAACTCCTCCACACATTTTTTAAAATGGATGTCTCACACAGAATTAACTTGGAAGTAACTAGCATAAAAAATACTGTCTTTCTTTCAAGATCTTCATACTCTCTCTTTCATCATGATCTTCATACATCACAACTGGGCAGTTTCTATTTTTTACATATGACTAAAACCACTGAATGACAATATTGGAAAGAAGAATGAAATTTCTTGACACCAACTACCCACAGCAAACTGTGAAAAACATGCTAGCATGCAAAAGTTCAAAAAGAACTGCAGTCTGATGATTCAGGCCTCTGACAGGTACAATAATAACCTCAAATTAAGGCTAGATCCTAGACTATCAGTAGCATTCAAATGTATCAATCATCCAACAATCCCACAACTTCCTAAAGTATGCCTGAAAATAATACAAATGGTCAAACATCAAGAACTGTAAGCCATGAAAAGAGCAGTCCTTTATCTTAAAAGAAGATCTGTAACTATATAAACAGAAAAAACAATAAAGTGCAATTGTAAGGGACTTTTGTTTCAGAAATAACACAGATGTCTCAGACTAGGCCTTAGAATAGCAAAACCAATAGCATATAGTCTGTGGAACAATGTAAACTGACCAAGATCAAGTTTCGCTTGGTCAAATTTATTTATTCATTAATCACATGTGCTTAATTTCATTCTGAAGAAAATCTTAAAAAGGTCAATCGCATCCCAAAAATTTTAATTATTCCCATAAATTGCACTGGAAGTCTAAGTAATCGGTTTGCACACTACTGTCTACAGTGTGAAAGCAGCTCTCTGGTATGCAAGATGAACCAACCCACAGGGGACTCAAGCAAAAGGTCCTTCCTTGAAAACTTCAGAAAATATTTTCAATAATCCTACTAGACATCGGTTAATCTGGTCAGCATCTCACAGTATCTAGACTGAGGTTGAATAATAAATTGTAATTTTTGTTATATTTTGTCATAATTACAACCAAAATCAACTGCATTTCCAAGAGATTCATACTTATGATTTTCAGTGGCATCTGAGCTAAACTAGTAGTGTAAAGCCCTGACTTAGAAAGTAAAAGGCACTATCAGACAGCATCCTCACTGATGTGACAGAACATTTTTGAGAGAGAGATGTTCATTTACTAATACAGAAATCACTGAAATCCAGAGGTTGCTGGTGCCTCACACCAGTCATCTTCACTCAACCAGGTGTAGAATAAAATATGAGTGAAATTCTTATTATACAGCTCATCACATGTGTGTATGAATTGATTATTTAAAATATGTGGACCTAAAACCAAAATGCATTCCTCCTTAATTCTCCTAGTTTGTGTAAGAGATTCAACTGGCATTTGATAAATTTTTTTAAATATGGCCTTACTAAACAAATATAGAGTTCACAATGGGAAACAGAGTAGCAGGCCTGGAAGGATCTTCATCAACTGCTAATGAGTTAGGCATACTGTAAAATAAAGGGGGTTTGTTCTTTTTTTCCTTCTTTTTGCTGGCAGTGAAGGGGGTTGTTCCCTAGTTCTTAGATCAGAACAGTCCAAAATTGACAAAGTCACAATTTCTCAGCTTCTCAGTTTGCATCAGCCAACCTCTAAGGATGATTAGTCTGAAGACATTCAGCCATTGAACAACTGATCTCATGGTCTAAAGTAGTTACTTCTATAAAGAAGTAACTTTTTCTACAAAGAAACTTTTGCATTCTTGCAATGCATAGCTTTCTCAGGAAGAAAACTGAAGCTAGGCTTAAAGATGTGATGAAAAAAAAAAAACCTGCCAGTGTTGGGAACAGTTTCAAAGACTGAATCAGTCAGTACCAGATCAAGAAATTCTGTGGGCATTTCTGTTTGCAACTACAAAAGCCAAGATCATCAAGGATAACACTGTACTCCCTGTTGTGCTACCTCAGCTTCTAATGAATTTAGGCATCTGATTATGCAGCATCATTCCTCAAAATACAGTCTTCTGAATATGGCATTTCTGGGAACTGCACCAAAATATGACAGCCATAACTGCATGTGTTGTTAATGCCTGTGGCTAGGTTTAGTATTTTGGAACACCTTGAGGCACTGGGTAATGTGGATATTGGGAAATTCTTGCGATGAGTTACAAAACCATAGTGCATTTAAATGTACCACGGCAATTACTGTTTGATAAATGATGCAGTCTTAGGAAGAGAGGACACCCTTCCTTCCAAAGGATCCATTATGAAATAATAGAATTTAAAAGGGGATACAAAGTCACTTCGTACTTTCAAACAGTGTACAAACAAGTACTGGTTCTATTTATATGAATAAAGCAAAACATAAAGTAAATTATGGCTTTTTGTCTTAAAATATCACTATATAGTTTAAAAATAAAGGTATTCTATTGATACACTATGCCTTTACCTAGAGCAAGCCAAACACAAAAAGACCCTTCGAATTTTCTATACTCTCCCTTCTTGAGGAAAAAGAAATATTCAGGTAAAAGTTCTAAGTTATGTCTACCTGATTCTGAATTTTATATTTCTGATGTTAAGTTTAAGTGAACTAATAGGAATTTTTCTTTCATTAATTCTTTTAAAGCATGTTTTGCCTTTAGTACACTAATATCTCAGCCTTAGTAATGCCAAGGGTCTGCAACTCACAGCTCTGTAAGTTTTCCCCTAAGCTGCTGAGGCAGCGTCTTCCAGAGCCTCCATAACATTATTTTTCTTTTTCCCTTGATTTTCACAAACTCTAGATCTTGTGTTGTTATGATCACAGTCTTGCAACTGTAGATCCCAGTTTCATATGGAAGGCACTTGTAGAAAAAACTAAAACTACAGTGAGAATGGTCCCTTTTTTGCCCAGCCTTCTGCATCAGCTTTCCTGACTTTTTTTTGTAGACTTCAGTTTATGACAGAGAAATACAAAATGTAGTACATAGCAGAAAAAGATTTACTAAGTATTTAAATGTTTATTATAAATTGTCCAATAAGAAATTTTAATAGACAACTTTCAACACTTGAATCTAAAAATTACCATGCTTCAATAAAGACTAATAGCATCAATAACTGAAACAATCAACACCCTTTGTGTAACATTGCCTATGAAAATCTAGAATGAAAATTCTTTCCTAAGTCCTGTGTCTCTAGGCTGCAAGACCAGGAAAAAAAGAAATGAAGTCATAGATACATAAAATCACAGAATCATTAAAATTGAAAAAGATGTCCAAAATCATGAGGTTCAACTTTTGACCAAACACCACTATGGGAACTAAACCATAGCACTAAGTGCCAAGCCCAGTTGCTTCTTCAAGACTTTCCAAGGATGGTGACTCCACCCCTTCCCTGGGCAACCCATTCCAACGCTTAATCCCCCTTTCAGTGAAAAAATTTTTCCTGCTGTTCCTGAATCTCTCCTGATGCAGCTTGAGGCCACTTCCTCTTATTCTGTCACTCGTTTCCTGGGAGAAGAGGCTGACCCCCATCTGCCTACAACTTTTCTTCAGGTAGCTGTAGAGAGTAATAAGGTCTGAGACTCCTTTTCTCCAGGCCAAGAAACCCTAGCTCCTTCAGTCACTCTCACATGACTTACACTCTAGACCCTTCACCAACTCCACTGCCCTCCTCTGGACTCACTCCAGCACCTC
>WEIV01013017.1:30440-40497 GCA_013390005.1 Calyptomena viridis | reverse complement strand
GGGGGGGGGGAGAGGAGAGAGGGGAGGGGGGAAGAGGTCCAGGCTGTACCAGCCGCTCTCCTCCCGCTATTGGACCAAACTGAATGAAATTCACAAAGCCGGCAGCCAATGGCTCCCCGCTGCCGGCCCCATCGCTACAGAAACCGCATCTCCATCCACAGCCCCCTGCGAAGGAGCGTCGCATCCCCGCGAGAAGCGGCGCTGGCGGAGCCGGGCCGGGGACCGGGGGGCTGGACAGGTGGGCGCTGCGCACACGGAGGAGTGAAGGTGTACCTGTGTGTGTGTGCGTCTGTGTTCGGGAGGATCACACAATTTAGACTGTCGATCTCTCTGCTCCATGATAAAGTACAGCAAGTGCAGTCTTTGTTAACCCTTTGCAGCTGCAGTTTTTACGCCAGCCTGTTGTTACCATATTCACCCATATGCGTTTTCATGGAGCTGACAGTATAATTGCACACCAAGCAATGAAGCATTTTCTTCAGGTTCCCCTTCCTCCCGTACAAAAACAGCAAAGTAGACATTTGCCCATTGCCCAATCATGTTAAACAGATTTTTTTTTTTCATAATCAGAGGAGTTATTTGATGTCCATATTTTAATTAGCTAACCACTAAGCTAATTAAGTGATGGTCAAGTGTGAGGACTGAACAGTGGGCCCTATGGTTATTGCTAAGTACTACAGCACAGGGTCTCTGTTTCACTTCCTGTGTATAAATTCAGACTGAGAGCTGTGTATCAAATATGTGCTCAGGCCTCCAACAGATGTGCCTTGTTTCACTCCAAAGCATGTTCCCTTGATCAGTTTAATAACAGCACTTAACACTGTCCAGAGTGTGAGACCCTGCACTGAGAACAGGTGAGGATTGACCAAATTCTCTGAGAACAAAGCAGAGAACAAAATAACGGGGTCTTGAAGATCTTTCCATATTGAAACAAATATTTCAATTTAAAACAAAACTCATATTCATACCTTGATGAAATTCCTGCCACAAGTGTATTAGATTCAATAAACTGAGTCTTTGAGGTTTTCAAATGCTGAAAAAAAAAATCTTCCACTCTTCTTTTCTAGAGGTTTTTTTTCTGTCCCCACATCAGTTCCTCAGAAGAGAGCAGATAGTGCTTTGTTTTCTCAAATCTGAATTCTGTTTGTGATATTGAGCTTATCAATCACTTATATGCTCTCTTGTTTCAAGTTGTAAAGGAATATATACTATCTGATTTAAAGATACCATCTATCAGGCAACAGTAGACCGGTTGTGTGTCTGTTCTTATGTAGTGTTTTGTTACATGGTATGAAGGATGCTTCCTTCAGTGTCACTTAGGAAGTCATATTTTGTTTTTAAATGTTGCAAATCTAAATACAGGTGTAATTCACTGATTTAAAACATTTTAAGTATTGCAATAACCACATTACACTGTTAACTTATTTGTCAGTGAAGTAATTATATTACTTAATTATATGTTTTGGCTTACTTATTTTAAGTGACACTAGCAGCAGGTGTTCATGCAAGTGAATTTTACTGCTTTTGTTATTTTAATAACGCACTCACAATGTGCAACCAATCATATTGCTTGACTGAGCGAATATTTTGACACATTTAGAAAAGATGTCATCTTGCACTGCCATCTGTCCCAAATTCTGCAGGACAGTCTTTATTTTGATGAGTATGTCATGCATTTTATAAGATAAATTTGGAGGGTATTAAAGTATGCACTAGTTAATCTGAATAATGGTCTTCCACCTATGTTGTACTATCAGGAGGCAATTTGTTATAGGTTATCAAAGGATCGTCTCTAATGTTTGCAATTAAAGTTTGAAACGATGACTCAAATATTTTCAAACATAGCAATAAAGCTAAACTTTCCATAGACTCCACACAAGTATATGATCAAAAGGTTTAAGTCAAAGGCATTTGGTCAGAACAGCTGAATGTACTTTCCTCGTTTTACAACCTTCAAAAAGCTAAATGTACAATTGGAATCTGTGGCTTATCTGCAACAATCCACTGCATATTTATAACACCAAGCAGGAGTCCAGGAGCAATCATTCAGAGAGAAGAATGCCACCTGCTATATAACACCATCACTTCTTACAAGGTCTCATTGTATTCTAGTATTAACCCAACTTGACTTGTTTTGCTGGTTTTGGCTGAGATAGAGTTAATTTTATTCATAGTAGCTCGTATGGGGCTGTGTTTTGGATTTGTGCTGGAAACAGTGTTGATAACACAGGGATGTTTTTGTTGTTGCTGAGCAGCACTTACAGAGCATCAAGGCCTTTTCTGCTCCTTATTCCACCCCAGTAGTGAGCAGGCTAGGGGTGCACAAGGAGTTGAGAGAAGACACAGCCAGGACAGCTGGTCCCAAATGACCAAAGGGGTATCCCATGTTCAGCATATAATTGTGGGGAAAGAAGGAGGAATGGAAGGATATTCGGAGTGATGGCATTTGTCTTCCGAATTCACCTCTATGTGTGATGGAGCCCTGGCTGAACACCTGGCACATAAGAAGTGGTGAGTGAATTCCTNGAAGGGAAGGGAAGGGAAGGGGCTCCCAATTTTGTTTGTCTGGTTTGTTATTCATTCCAGACAAAATGAACTAAAATTGACTAAATGGAACTAAATCCAGCTGGCAGCTGGTCACTAGTGGTGTTCCCCAGGGCTCAGTATTTGGGCCAGATCTGTTCAATATCTTNGCTTGCATACACAACTTTTGCTTTTCCTATTAAACTGTCTTTATCTCAACCCACAAGTTTTCTCACGTTCATCCTTCTGATTCTCTCCCCCCATCCTGAGTGGGGAGTGAGCGAGCGGCTGCGTGGGGCTTAGTTGCTGAATGAGGTTAAACCATGACACTTGTAAAAAGTGAAATCTAAAGAAATCACAGCACATGACAGTCTGACTGAACACAGGCCAAACTGCTGAGTTCCATCCAATGCATTCTTCTTTGTCAGTCAAACTGAGGCATAATTTGGTCTCCCATGTCCAACCAATGTAAAATTTCCATGAGTTAATTTCTAAATCAGATAAAGGGAGAGGNCCCAGGGCTCAGTATTTGGGCCAGATCTGTTCAATATCTTTATCAATTGTTTGGAGGAGGGAATGAAGTGCATCTTCAGTAAGTTCACAAGCGACACCAAACTAGGTGGAAGTGTTGATCTTCTTGAGGGTAGGAAGGCTCTATAAAGGGATTTGGACAGGCTGGATTGATGGGCCAAGGCCAATTGTATGAGGTTCAATAAGGCAAAGTGCTGGATCCTGTCCTTGGGTACAATAACCCCATGCAACACTACAGCCCTGGGGAAGAATGCATTGAGAATTGCTCAGCAAAAAGAGACGTGGGCATGCTGAGTGACAACTGTCTGGATAGCTGTGTCCAGGTGGCCAAATAGACAAATGGCATCTTGGCCTGTATCAAGTGTAGTGCAGCCAGCAGAACCAGGCAAGTGATTGCTCCCCCTCTACTTGGCACTGCTGAGGCCACACTGCTGCGATGTTCCTCGGTGGTGGCTACCCCTAAACACCTTCTTCAGCCCCGACTAGCACCAGCCACCTGGCCAAGGGGCATCGGGTAGGTGTGGGGCACCAGGTGGCTCAAGGCTCTTCCCCAGGAAGAGGCCAGCTATGAGGCGACTAAGGACATCTTGGACCAGTAAACTCCCTACCCAAAGGCTAGTTGGTCTGTCAAGTCCAGGAGCCCTTGATATTAGTGGAGCAGCTGCTGGTGTGTAAAGGACTAGAAGGTGACTCTCTGGTTAGAGCAGGAACAGTTTATTGGCACTGATGAGACAACGCGTCCCACCAGGCTTCTAACCAACAAGGGGAGCTAACCAGAAAGAGCAATTCGGGGCTTAGGACAGGGGTTTTTATAGTGAGTTGGATTGGTGGGAGGAGAGAAGGAAAGGACCAATGGGGATACAGAGTATGTGGGTTTTGGGGAGGATTGACAGGGGTTGGGACCAGAGGCCTGCTACTCAAGCTGATGGCTTACCGAGTAAGGGTGATTGACAGGGAAGGTTCTAGAACAAGGCACCCCTTGTTCGGGGTAGAGTTAGGGTACATATATGGAGTGGATTGGAAGGAGTTGAGGAAGGAGGTACACTCAAGGGGTGGACACAGAAACTGGAGGGGACTAACTGGGTAGGAAAAGAGGGGTGACTTGAACAGTCCATTTTATACAATATAACTGGGGAAATACAGAACTTTACAAAGGCATATGCAAACATAAGTAAAGCTAAAGCTGCACACTGCCACACCACACCTTGAATCCTATGTTCAGTTTTGGGCCCCTGACTTCAAAATGACATTGAGGTGCTGAAACATGTCTGAAGGAGGGCAGTGAAACTGGTTAAGGGTCTAGAAAGCATGTCCTATGAGGAACAGCTGAGAGAGCTGGAGGTGTTTAGTCTGGAGAAGAAGAGGGTCAGAAGAGACTTTATCCCTCTGTACAACTACCTGAAAGGAGGTTGTTTTGTGATGGGGGTTGGTATCTTCTGCCATGTCTCAAGTGAAAGGATGAGAGGAAATGGCCTTAAGTTGCACGAGAGGAGGTTGAGATTAGATATTAAATAAAAAAACTTTTACTGAAAGAGTTGTTAGGCATTGGAAAAAGCTGCCCAGGGAGGTGATGGAGTCACCATATCTGAAAGTGTTCAAGAGACGTCTGGATGTGGCACTTGGGGTTTAGGGGTGATTATGGTGGTACTGAGTTGATGGTTGGACTAGATGATCTTGAAGGTCTTTTTCAACCTTGCTGATTCTGTATGTGAAAATGCAAACCTGGAGCAGGATGAGAGAGACTTTCTACAACTGCTTGAACAGGAGTTGACTCCTTAACCCTCCCTGTTTTCTGCTTTGTCTTCTTACTTCATAATGCCAATGTACTTAGATTCCCTTTTATACAAGGATGAGCCAATATGTTCCTAGTATACTTTATGAAGTTGGAATGGTATGTTTCACTAGCTTCATGGTCCGAAAGGGTCATTTTCAGTGGACCAAATTCCAGAATGAATCTCATACTCAGGTCACTGGATGCATTTTCTTTCTACGTACCAGGGTGATAACACAGCAGACATAGTGCTTCGTAAGACTCAAAGTAAATGAGAACTGCAGAAGAAGTTAAGACCAAACTGCGGGATAGAGAACAAATTAAAAGGAAATAGAATGAGTCTACCAGGTACACCAAGTAAACAAGAAAAATCCAGAGATTATTTTAAAATTAACATGCAGGAAATTAAGTTCTGGGCAAAATAGTAAATGTTTCCTGATTGACTAGCCCCAAAATGCAGTTTACTAAATTTCAAGAAAGAAATTTGTTTCCTCTATGGTTTATAATCTCATGGTTTGCTGATAAAAGAAAAACTTGATCAATAACTATTTTCACAGAAAATTACACAGAGTAACAAAATTACAACCCAGAAAAATCACATCTATATTTTCAAATTCAGAATCTTTCATTTATAGTAAAATGAAGTATTTACTGCACTGCTGGCTCTGCTACATGCCAGATAAATCAAAAATACACTGTAGAGTCCCACCTGCATGGCCAATGAGATTATTTTGGAGTAGTGCACTGTGAGAACTAATACTCACTGGAGCTTCCCAAAGATACGATGTTTGTCATGATATGTGCCTTTTTTGTTACATTCTAATTGAATTCTCCTTAGAGCTTTTACTAAAACTTTCGGTGTCATTTTCTCTTTCTGAGAAAATTCAAACCCAAAATACTCTAGCTGTTAGATATGTAGATAATAGCACAGAGAAATCACTTCACCTGTTAAGTTTTTTTTAGAGAACAAAATACAGGAATTTGTACATAAACAACTTCTGAGTTGTTGAATCTTCTTAAACTGCATGAGACAGGTATAGTCATTGACTTTATCAGAGCCAATATTTCAATCCTGGAAAAATGGAAGCAGTTGCTGAGCTCTGATCCTCCTTGTGTACAGTCAAAGCTAGAAGATGTCATTAAAATTACCCACTGAGATAGTTCACATCATTTAGCCTAAGTGCTTCATCAGTTTGGTGTTTGGTTTTCTTTTTTTTTTTCCCCTCTCTCTTTTTTTTTTGAAATGTATATCTTTCTCATTGTGCAGATTCTACAATATCTGAGTAAATTTTACCAGTATATAATTACTCTTACTGTCAAAATCACATTCCTGGCTTGTAGCCTACAAAATTGAACTTCACTTTGGCTTTTTCTATTAAATTAAAGAACCTTTTAGTATTAACTTCTTTTTTCAACTTACATACTTTGCAGATCATGATTAGTCAACCTTCTAACCTTCTTATTGTTGAAATAATTAGGTTGTGTTTCCTTAGTCTCTTACTACAAGGCAGATTTTCCAGACTATGATTCATCCTTGTAAGGTTTTTCTCAATCTTCACCATTTATCAATAACCTTTTAAAAGTGTAAACTCTGGAATATGTTTCCTTAGTTTCTTACTACAAGGCAGACTTTTCAGACTATGATTCATCCTTGTAAGGTTTTTCTCAATCTTCACCATTTATCAATAACCTTTTAAAAGTGTAAACTCTGGAATATGTTTCCTTAGTTTCTTACTACAAGGCAGACTTTTCAGACTATGATTCATCCTTGTAAGGTTTTTCTCAATCTTCACCATTTATCAATAACCTTTTAAAAGTGTAAACTCTGGAATATGGTATGGAATTGTCACTGAAGTCATATTAATACAGTATTTTACTCCAAACTATCATTTTTATTTTTACAAGGAGTACATTTGATCTTGGCCTCTCTGTGAGCTGAGAACTCATGTTCCTGATTACTAATTATAATTTCAATGTGCTTTTTTTCTTGATTTTCAAAAATGCCTTTCCTCATCTTAATGTGCAACCTATGTTCTCAGTTTTAATACAGATATTCTAGAGAGAGATCAGTTTACAGGAGATGTTTCCTAGCATCTATAGAGATCTGTTTGGTTGTCACTGATATTTTTCACTATTGATAGCATTTACAAACTTTTCTGGAAATTATTTAATATTTTAGTTGAGATCCTTACTAAGATCTTACATGCTTAACCATTGCTGATTTTTTTCCAGAAGAATAAGAGGATAATAATGAAAAGTCTAATACTTGTTTCATGAAGACCCTCCGTAAGTTCTCAGTGTGCTTGTCTGAACTGGAAACTGACTCCTGTTTTTGCATGCCCTCTCTTTTCATTGATGATGATTCAAAACAAGGTTCTTGCTTTCATCTGAAACTAGACCTAATTAAGGAGTCAAACTTCTGATCAATATCTGACAATACCACAATACTAATATTTCTATAGTGTAGCATCTTTAATCTTCAAAATATCACTAAGGCAAAAATAAGTTAATTGTGAGGTTAATTTAGTGGTTATTTTCATTTTGCGTGTCTGGATACAGACAAAAAGGATATACAGTGAATTTCTCTGCAATATATTCTGGACAGTTGAAACCTTCCAGTACCCATGCAGTTTTCTCAGAAACCACAGCATCTAATCAACACAGCACAAGGCCTAAGG
The DNA here is from genome assembly GCA_013390005.1 of Calyptomena viridis. Classification (NCBI taxonomy): domain Eukaryota; kingdom Metazoa; phylum Chordata; class Aves; order Passeriformes; family Eurylaimidae; genus Calyptomena; species Calyptomena viridis. The sequence continues at coordinate 32,994 of WEIV01013017.1, read as the reverse complement.
TGGTATTTATAGCTACAGTGAGTCAAGACAATCCCTCTGCACACTCACAGCCTACATACCTATGACCTCTGTATCTTCTGTATTAGGCATTATACAGGTACACTGCAATCAAGCTTCTTGAGTACTATGGTAGTTAGTATGATTAATAACAAAAAAGCTCCTACTTCAGGCAAACAGAAAAAACATTCAATAGTACTCCTAATTATTCCCTGTGATATATAATCATCCCGGTTTTTTAAGCATTTATGTGATCAAATTTTGGTTCAGATTAATACTTTTGGGACAATTTCATGTACCATTCACATAAATGCTGAAAGTGCAGTTTGCCCTACATACCCATGGAAATCTTGATTTGATCTTGACCAATGGGGTCTGTAACTTTTAATTGATATGAAAGATTGAGCTAACCAGAGGCTAGTTATCCACCCCTGCTTCCATTCTCTTCAGATTAGAAACAGACACAAAGTACCTTGGAGTAGGACCTTACAAGCTGAGTGCAACCTTTTTAGTTTTAAAATGCTATGCAGACTGATGAGTTATTAATATTAGAAAGAATTATTTATAGCATAATTTAAGGATTACAGAAAGGCATATGCCTAACACTCTATAAAATACCAGATGACCTGTATATACATGCATCTTAAACTTTTACTGTACTTCAATAGCACAGGAAGGAGAGCAGAAATATCATTAAATGAAAGCAAAAAGAAATGAAATGCAATCTCTAAATACCTAAGGCATATGTCATAGCTCACATTCATTCACAAGTCAGCTCATTTCAACAATTAAGGTTTCATCTACAGCCATAATGTTAAGAATCTGGATGTTCAAAACCAAACATAATAGCTATGCAGGTAACTCCTTTGACAACTGGAGGTCTGTAAGATGTTGCTCATAGACCTGTGGACTTCAAAAGAACACTATACATGCAAGCTTCAATCAGCAAGGAAGTTGTTAGAAGCTGTTAGAAAACCTCGACTTTTGAACTGCAATGAGAGACAATTAGAAGATCAGAAGTGCTGGAATTGTTTTCCTATTTGCAAAATAATTACATAAAAGGCAGTCTCAGTAGTAGGTGGTGATACCTGTTTCCAAATGCCTTTCTCACTGGATTATATCATTGATGCTTTTCCTGGCCAAAATAATTTTGCTACCCGAAGTACAGTTCCAGCTGGAATGTGGAGAACGCTTTCTACCTAAACCTAACATCTATTGTACTCCAGTCTATTGAGAATATGTTTTTGAAAGTCCACAGGCTGTTGAAGGCATTGAATCCAAGACTTGCAACTTCTCTCACTGCGTACTTGAGCAAAAAGAATTATTACATAGTGACCAGGCAATTCTGTAAGCATTAATGTCTATGACAGTGCTTTCATATGAAGATCTGAGTATGCATAAATATTCTTTGAAATGCTTCAAGTAGCAAGCCACTTACCAGACCCGAGTGTGAGATCCCCAAGCTATGAAAACACTGTCAAGCTCTGCCTGTCATCTGAGCCAGCTGTCCATCATTACGTTGTTAGCCCATCCCAAATTTGGGTCAGTTTCCTTCACACAGATTCCAAGTATTTGTAACTGAAAGACATGAAGGCATTTATAGACAAATATTAGTGAAACTACCTCCAGCTTTAGTGCCATACCTCTGTCAGAGTTCATAATTTCCTGAAATAAAATTAGCAGAAGAAAAGTTTGAATATGTGTTAACCTCCTAGTATAAGGCAACAGACTAGATTAAATGAACAGAGAATAGGAGTTTAAACTGAGCTGCAGGAGAAAATGAGTGTTTGTTCTGCCACGCTTACTGCAAAGGATGGTCTTCAGCAGCAGAACAAGAGCAAACAACTTGAGATGAGTGAATAATGTCTCAAACTTGCCTATCGGAACAGTTTTCTAAGTGAAAGAAAATTGGAGAACTAATGGAGACAACAAGCTCAGCTTACGCAAGGTAGCTCATTAAGCCACAGAAATTTGGTTATGTTTGTGTGCCCACAGCTAATTCTCTGGGGTTCTGTCTGGGTTTACAAAGAGGTAGGTACAAGCTGTTCATACAGAGTCAGTCTGGAAAGACTAGAAAGAAACTCCTAAATCTAAATGGGAACTACCTTGTGAATTTAGGTACTTACAATACAGGCAATCACTTCTGAATAACAATTTTACAGGAGCCTGACCTCCTCAGAAACACTACTTCAGTTTATGAGCCATTTAAAAAAAAACCAAATTGTCTTAATTTCAGATCTGAAAAGACATAAGATCAGTTGGCTTAAGAATAACAGTTTGAACAAATAACCAACATAAATAAACATATTAAAGTTACTGAATAGGTTAAATTTGTTATATCCAAGACAGTGCCAAATTGTCAGCTAAGAACAAGAAGTTTATTGGCAATTTTCTGAAAAAGGAGGAATCCAGTGATAAAATGTGAGCCATTTGTCTTCCCAGCCGTTAAAGGAAATTCACTTTAAGGATTTTTCTGGAGTGGCTGCTGCTGCTGTGCCCATTATAATTTATCCATGTGTCTGCTGGTAGTATTATCATCAGTAGGGTCTCAGGTGGA
>WEIV01013017.1:0-24277 GCA_013390005.1 Calyptomena viridis | reverse complement strand
TGAGGACATGAAACCTCTGTTCATGGATGTGTTTGAGTGAAGGGGAAGAGTAAATTGGTTTCAGAAAGAATTTCAGAATATGACTTCAGAAATCTTTGAAATGTATTATAAATTCCTATATGGCATAGAATGTATCCGACTAAATCTCTCCTCATGCCTTACCTTGTCACAACTAGAGCAAGCACCTGGTGGTCCAATCTGTGTAGAAAGAGCTGGTTGCAGGTGCATTATTAGCAGGACATATAATCCTCTCCTAATTTAACAGAGTCAGAGTTGTGTAACTAGCAGCTGTTAAGAAAATCTTGCAATTAGTTTCTGAAACTTCCCTTTAGTAACAATTCCATGGTGTTAAACTAATGAATTTATATCCTAGAAACAGAAATTAGAAGACACCGTGAAGAAAAATTTTAACTAAATATATTGCTAAAACTCTAAAACCCTTTTAAAAGAGATCACATTTCCGTCTCTTTTACATTGCCTAGGATGGCATCAGTCAGACGTGAACTCAGTCCAGAAGAATTCTATGCAAATCCAGAACAAGGGTTAAGTATATGAAAATTGTAACAAAGATGGTTATGCACAAGGTGCAGTATCTCTTTGATCATCATAGAGAACTACGTCCCAAATCTCATAATTGCACTGAGTGGAAGTGTAAGTGGATCATCAGCTTAAATTCCATATGCTGCTCAGTATAAAATTGTATTTCATGTGAAAAAATGGCACTAGAATTTGTCTGAAATTTAAGTGAGCAGGTCAGACAAGACAGCAAGATAAACTTTATTGTCTATAGCACAAAACCTCACAGTTGCATAAAACACCTGAACAAGTCCCTATTCTTACAAAGTTACAGTCAAGTATCCAAAGCCAATGATGAAATTAGTATAGCTGTATTTATTATGCATGTGGAAAAGCCTTCAACCCCTGCAAATGAAGTTTGACTTTAAGTATTAACTTCTCCCAAGTTAGTTCAACTACAATATTTGGAAAGTTCAGTGAAAATCACATCATACTCTTGGTTTTGATGCAAGAAAACAGACTTTCCCCAAATATTTTATTGTTTAATGCATTTCTTAAATAGGCTATTGCCTTTGAACTAACAGGCCTTCTTCTGATGGAGCTATTATTTTGATATTCTCTAGATATATTAACAATCTTACTCTTATGGCAGTTAGAAATGCACTGGAACTCTTAATATCATAGTAAATATTCTTGGTCATAATAGAAGACTGATGATTATCAGTAGAAGATACTGCTTTTTTTACATAGTAAGTATTTCATCAGTAGAATTATGAGGACACATAACACCCTGCATGGGTTTTCTAAATTATAAATGAATGCTTAGATATGGTAGCTAAATACAGTAAATAATCAACAAAACACCGATCAAAAAGAAAGGTGCAATAATGTGTACATGAGAAAGGGTTGAATTACTGAGGAGTATATTTATAATTGTTGCTGCAGTTTTGATGCTCCATGGAAGGGCAAAGGAAATTTTATAGTTTAATGAAGAAGTTAAAAATGGCTCAAAGGATGTTTCAATTTCTTTTAGAGTTTTGCTTATATTAGAAGTATATAATTAAATGTGAGCAGATACAATTTTCTCTAAAGACAGAGGAATGCACAAGTGAGATGCTGAGTGAATATAATTTTGAGCCATGATGGCACATTCATCTAAAAAGCAGAATCAGTTTTAAGTTTAAAGTTGTCAATTTTCTTTCAGTCGAAGACTTGGTGTCATTTAAAAAACAAAAATGAAAACGAAACAACACCTGTGAGTCTTTACTGAACTTTTTGTTTAAACAATTTTCACAGTTTCTCTAAAAAAAAATCAAATTAGAATATTTGATAAGTTTAAGTGAGAAGCATATGTTATGCATCCATGAAAGGAGAATGAAAGAAAATTCCTTTAATACTTTATGTAATACCTAAGTCAGATTTTCTTACTTAGCACAGAAGAATTGGTGTTGAGCATATCAACAAGAATAAAAACAGGAAATAAAGACATAAAGACAGAGGAAATGGCTTACTAGGTCAATCTAATAATCTCTACGGCTAAATATTTTTGTCTGTCAGTAACAAGAGGAAACCCTATTTAAACACGAGCTTGGTCACTTGCTGCATTTCACTTGCTTTGTACTCACCAAATATCTGTATCCATTAAATTAGACAAGGTAGACAGGACACCCCAGGCTGGTCTGTTCAATGTCCGCTTATTGATCTGTTGCATGCAAATTTGTCTATCCCCTTTATGACTCTACTGATAACATCTGTCACCACAGTGGCAATAAAATAAAATGGATGTTTGATTATAGTGAGAAAATGCATAACAGAAAGGTCCCAGTACAGAAATCTCAGTCTTGAGAATATATATAAATCAGTTGGTAATCATATGTATTAAATCTTACCTACAGCTCTCCTGCAGATGATGGGATTAGTTGTTCCTTCTCAATACTTTTACTTCCGTGATATTTGAACATTCATCCCTTACAAGGAACAAGGTTTAATGCTGTTAAACTTTGTGAACCGCTTTGGGATGTTAAAGAAATAGTCATACAAGTGAAATACATCTCCTGTGTTTTCCTGTTTGACAAACATGACCCTTTTGCTTTGGAAAAGGCTAGGGGAGCATATTCAAGTTAATTTACACAGTAAGGCTTTAACTTAACAATTCAAGAAAGAACAAGAGGGAAATGGAGCTGAGACCTCCATTTTTGGTTTGATAAGATTTTTTTCTATGGAAGCAGAGCAGAGACTTAAGATGAAAATTGGAACATAGCAGCAAAGCTATTATTAAAGTCATTTGTTGTTAGATGATGGAGAAAGGGGAATGAAATAGGGTGTTGCTAATAGGGGCATATTCAGCAAATTCCTGACCTTTTTGTTAACAAAATGAAAAATTCTTTCACTAAGAGCATTAGTTTAGTGCTAGTACTGTTTTCAGTGTATGTTGACTGAACTGTGGAGGCTTGGAATATACACCTAAAGGAAAAATTCCTCATATTCACAAAGCAGCATGGATTAGAGAAAAGATGTAGGCCTAATCACTAAGTCCTTACTTGGCCAAAGCTCCTGTTTGCCTCTGTGGTATTGTGACTCAGATAATTGTTTCATGCATAGATTTTAATCTGATTAACAAGGTATTGAAATATACACCAGAATAAGGCAGATAGATTGTCATCCAGTTTCTGATTTCAGCAACAAAAATCAGGTTGGATAAGGGTTTCTGTCACTCTGTGTTATGCTTTTACATTTTCATAGAATTACAACTATAAATGGCAAGGGCTCCAGAAGAGTTCCTGTAAATGTAAAAAGTTATATTCTATGCCAATATTTGAGCAATGCCTCAGTAACCCGTTAAGACTAAATGACTTTGCTTCAGTCACACATTAAGTGAATTAACCTAAACCTGTGGTCAAGTTCACATATCCCAGCCTAGACAGCAGCCAGTTTCTGTATTCCATGAATTCTCACGCTTGTCACAAGCTTTCTGCATCCAGTTTCCAAAGGAAATTGGTGTGCAGACTATCTCACTCCATATTTAACGCTAGCTTCAGCAGTAATTAAAAATTAGGAGAGATCTTCAGGAAATCAATTAATTATGCATGCAAAATGCACCAACTAAATTTGGACGCACAATTAGATGACTAATCAGAGTTTTTAAAGGTTGAGAATGGCAGTTGCACATTTATAAGGATGATGGTGACCTACCTTATCCCAGATGCCTATACTTTCTTGTTTGGATCTACTAAGACTAATGAGACAGATATTTGACACACCTGTAACAAAGTATAATGCCTGAAAAGCTTTTACACTGACAGTACTAGAAAGTCTCAACACAAAGAGTCCAGAAACTTCAATATCTGAATTTCTTTGCTTATGAATGGGAATATCCCAAGTTTCATAGAGTTTCAATGTAAGGCTCTCCAGAAACTTGTTTTGAATAAATCAGTATTATTAAAAAATTAACTTCCATTTGGCTGGCATGCAGGTTTGTATTTATACATATGAAGATCTGGGGGGAATGATGGGTTACATCTGTCCTGAAAATATTATCCCAATTCAAAGTCAATATTATTTAAAGGCAAATATCAATAAATTTAGGAGTAAACTCTGACTTCCAAAGCTGCAGTTCTGGTCTATTTCCCAGTGTGACATCACAGCATGTTGATCTCTAGTCATTGGACAACTGTAATAAGCTGCTGCCTGATCATCTGACTAGCTCCCCCCATATTAATTCCAGTTTTATCTTTTCAGGGATCACTTAATCTTCTGATGAAAATTCTGTACTGTTAATTGTGGTTTGCGCAAAAACTTCAGTTTTATAATATAATCAGTTCTTGCCAGTTCATTCAGAGCCTTTTAAACATTTTCTTTTTGTTTTGCCTTGTGCTTTGTTTAATAATCTCACAACCAGAACATACAAACACAATGGAAATGTGGCATTTCTCACTGTTTAAGTGCAAGCATGAAGCGCACAACAGCTGTCATCCTCTGTTAAAGGGTTTTCATTCAGCAGATTAAAGGTACAGAACGGGGATTCCTCAGATCATGGAGCAACTGAGTGATGACTGGATGACTAGCACTCACTTCTCTTAGTGTGTACTTCAGCTTCCACTGCTTTTCTATAGAAGCAGTAGCTCTCTTGTGTATATGACTACAGAAAAGATTTAGTGCATGATTATATTGAAAAAAACCAAAACCCACCCAAAACAAAACCAGAGGATCAGAACTAGCTCTCTGCTTTTTTCTCTAGTACTTTTTATTTCACTGCTTCTGGAATCACCTGACATAACACCTGATATAAGTGAAATAAAGCCCTGAAGGCAGACTATATACCTATTTATAGGTGTCGTAAGTCACATTGTACACCAAAATATGACAAAAAAATTTTATCTCAGACAAATGCTGAAAAGTCTCTGTAGGAAAAAATGAAATTTTTAGCTTCACCGTTTAGATATTAGTATCTCTGGAAAGTATTTCCCTTGAGAAATATCACTGTTGATGTGGCCAGGTTTGCCATTTTTATGGCCTTTCCCTCCCTCCCCTCGAAAGGGAAAAATATTAAGGACATAGGCCAAATTCCCATGCTGTAGTCTACAATGAGTAATATCTTACTCTGAAAGTAATCTTTAGTAATCATATTCTCTTGAATGGATCAATTTAGAAATAAAATATCAGCCAAGTCAGTCAGAACCTTTCCTTCTCTTTAGACAGAAAAATATTTCTGCAAGGTCAGTGTTAACAAGATCAGAAAATTCCTTGGAGAAGCTCCTCTGAGGGCATCTTTCTGTGCTATCAGAAATCTGACAAGTTAAACTGTGTCTTGACCACCAAGAGAATTCCATGACCCTCCAAACTGTAGAGCACTAGAAAGAAGAAATAAATTGAATAGGAAGTATTGAATATTTGAAGTTATTACAGACAGGATATCCAGAAGCAAAATGCAAAGGATATGATAATTAGATGATATTGGACAATTAGACTGGATAGTGCTTCCTTTTGTAAGTATTTCTATTCATCTCATTCTACTAAACATACCAAAAAATAAACATTGTCCAATTCATCTGCCATCTAGAAAATGAGTACAGTGACTGCAGTCACAACACTGTTTTAATCAAAGACTTTTCTATACCATATGTGGGTCACACTTGTGTTGTCCTGCAAATATGACTGAAGGCTCAAACCTGTCTCTAACCTGTATGGGGTGTGTTATGCTTCTTTACAATTTCCATGCAATGCAGTTATGTAAAATAAAGCAGATAAAGATTATTTGTGATAACAATACACCTGATGTTTTCTTTAAGGACTTCCCATATGTTGAAGAATGTATTTTCATACATTTTTATAAGCTGAAAAAATGTTTTGAACACTTTGGGTATGTTATAATCACTTTGGGTTTACTAATAACTAAAGCACAGCAGCAGAGGTACATCTGCAAAAAGTAGACCTTAGTATTTCCTTCTCCTGTATTATATGTGACTGGAGAGTTCCAGACTTTGCAATGCTGCTTAAGCACTGGTTTGAGCTGCAGAACAAGTTTCACCAGTGAGTGACTGACAAGTAAGCTCATCTAGCACTTTTCTGAGATGTATATGTTTTTAATGTACTTATACAGCTCAGATGCACTACTAGTAAAAAAGATAATCAGCTTACAGTTCTGACAAGGTTACAGAAAAAAATAGTGTCAGACCATAAGACGTAGAGAGATACAGTGAAGACTACTTCTGATAGGGATTACGCTGCTTCAAGCATTTTGTTACACTTTCAACCTTCAGAGGCGAATATTTTAGAATCCAATCTAAAAATCATAACATTTGTCTTTTGTAATTACATGAAAGTCCACTACTGCAAACATATTATCGTTCCAAGAGTGATTATTCAATACATGAATGATGAAAGGAACAGGGTATCAGGTAGCACCTAAAAATGTTCTGCGTGTACAGCACAAATAAAAGACAAACATTAGCATAATGTGTACTTAAAAATGCCATTTCAAAACCCTTGGGTTTTCTTAGGAGGTTCTAAACAAGAATGTGTCTAACCCATTTTCCTGGAATTCATGAACAATTTATACTCTGTCTTAATGTTGTAAATGAAATCTTTGTGCACCACTAGCACTACCAACAATTGCTGTCCCTGATATGTTATTCGTTGTAATTTAAGTTGTTGTTGCAGTGCATGCTCATAATAAACGAACAGCAGTGCTAGACAGCCCTAGTGCAGCCCACAAGCCATTGTCTCAGCAGCATACATATAGCTAGCTTCCTCATATATGTTAGCACATACGCATATACATATATATTTATATATGTATTTATGGATTTGTATATTCTTTTCAGTGTTTAGCACTGCTCAGATTTTGGTGACTGGAAGCATCTGAAGAGATGAAAAAAGGAAAAAAAACCCCAACAACCTAAAAACCAAGGTACCAGGTGGCAGCTTTGTGGTTGCATTTATCTTATAAATAATGTGTCAAATATTTTCCGTAACAAGCACATCCTGTATTGTGTGTGTCAACTCAGTCATTGATGGAATTTCTGTGCTTTTCCAATTTCTCCAAACGATACTTTTTGATGCCATGATCACGGCTGAGAGCAGAGGTCACCACACTGCCTTCTGGTCAGCAATTTCAGACATAGCAAAATAAAAGATGTGTCCATTTGTGTTTAGTTATTTTGGGAAGTGGGGATTTTTTTTATTTGTTCTATAAACTTTCTGGATGAAGCTGCTCACCACTCATTCTTCCTTTCAAACAATTTGTGATAAGATTATATTTAGTTTTCAGATGTTACTTTTACATGCTCTAAAGTTTATTTTGTGTCTAGTTCTAAAAGGATGATGACACATACTACATGCTATTTTAATTTGCTACTTGCAGCATTATTAAAGAAGATAGTCCTTTCTTTTATACCTTACCAAGGATTTTGTAATGAATCTTTGAAGTAAAGGTTATCCCCTAAATGTGTTAAATGGATTACATAAATATTATTGACTCTGACCACACTGTTTTTCCTTCCTACTCTTCCTTAGGCTGAGAAAATCAAGTTTTCCATACAAGACACTGTTTTATACATACACCTTCTGTCTCCTTTTAGTACAAGATGTCTATCTAAGCTTCCTATTTAGCAGCCACAAATTCTGGGTTTTTTCAATTAGGAAGAGAGAATATTTCCTTTGAGAGTTGCATTCACCAAAAAGTATATTAAATATCATTAAGCTCTTACTACAGTATCTCTTTTCATTTCCCTTCCATATCAATGTCCAACAAATACACCTAAATAATAACTCTGAGTTATTTCCATTTCGTGTCTTTCCACACCAGCTTGGCTGGGATAAAGCAAAGCCCACAGAATGAGTATTAATGTTTTGTGGATCTATTTCTCTTCATTTGAGGAAGGCTCACAAAAGAAGTATGAAACAGACAGATCTTCTTCAAGGCCAAACTTTTTTTCTTTCCACAACAAATGTGTCTTTTGCCTATCTCTGCACTGTCGTGCTGGGAACGCTTTTGTCCCGGCTAGCGATGGTGACCGCGGCCGCTGACAGCGGGGGAAGCCGCCCCAGATCTTGAGAAAAGGAGCAGCTTCTTGGAGCCTTTGCCGCTTATCGGCTGAGGCTCCATGCTGAACTTTGTCCCTAAACAACTTTGGAGGGCAAAGACGAGGAGAAGACTTAGTTGAGGTGTTTTAATCCAGAGCTTTATTGAGCTTCTGAGATGACAGATTCTCAGAGCTCCCTTCAGCTCCAGGGGAACAAACTCAAAAAAGCGAATCTGCCCTCTGTGCAGTGACTTTTAACTGGAGGTGGAAACATGGGAGGGGTTTAGGATTTTACCAATAGACAACTGGGACTGGAGTGTTCAGGGATGGGTGGGCATAGGAGAAGAACCAATAGTAACTAGGGGTGGAACTGGAAGAGTCTCAGGGCTAATGAGAGACAAGGTTTAAGGGAAATGACAGGGAAATATCTGGAACACAGGGTGGGTTTTGGGGGGGATTCACAGAACTGGGAGGTGTAGATTTTGACAGAACATACCATTCTAACAAAAAGGGGAACAAACTATTCTCAACTCCATGCACACAGCACCACACTGCACTTACTAGTACAAGCACAAAATGCAAGACCTGTCCTGAATGTAGGGAATGTTCTTGCCACTCATAGCAAAAAGTAGATATTTAAATAGATAAAAACCCAAATAATTAATTAAATCACATTCTTGCTGGAATGTAAGAAATATAAGAAAACAGTGGAAGCAGTTTGGAGACAGTCCTAAACTTCTATTGAAAGCAGCAAAAAGCAAGGCAAGTTCCTGATCTGTGACTAGCAACTCTTAGGCTATTAAAGTATCAATATCAACAGAGAGCCATACCAAGGCAGTTCATTCAAGGTTTTTTTTTGGAGAATTGTCTCTTATGAGCACTAAAGCAAAAGAGTGAAAAGAAAATTAAGTGACATGCCACAATGGAGCAGAGCATAGTGCTTACAAACACTTGAACATAGATCAATGCCTCTATTGAAGAGACCTAAGAAATACATCAGATTTTTCTTTAATAGACCGATTTTCTCTGCCAGAAAATACAATAGTAATTTATTACTTTAAAAAGTTTAAAGTTATGTCTGGCGTAAATGTTAGTCATTGATCTTGTCAGCTGTAATATTTTTGGCCAGATATGGCAATATTCCAAGAAATGTGGGACTGCTAGTATCTGTTCAGTGAATCCAGAATGGTTTCCTTGTTGATACAGATTTCACAGGGAGAATTTAAACTATGCAACATAAACAAGTATAGGAATAATTGAATGCAAATTAAAAGAGTTTCCCCTGAGGAAAAGGCTATGCATTTTCTAATACAGTGAGGGAACACATTTAAGGTCACATAATTTTTACTCTAAAATCTGAAGTGCTTAAAACCAGTGTTACTTCTTCAGAAAATGAGAAAGAACAGATTTCTGAGAAATCATTTCAAAAATATCTTCAAAGACCTTTCTCTGGATGACCTTGTTAAAACTGTGATGGTTGGTTTTCATATATTAAACCTTCTCTTGTTTGTTTTTTTCTCTAGATTTAGCAAAACAGGAAAAAAAATAATCAGGAGAAAAAAAACCCAGGCAACTCCATTTCTTTCTCTCAGGACTCGCTACTTTACGCTTTGCTCAGATGTCTTTATGGCTACATGGTAGCTCCTCAGTTGTCTCCTGGTGGTAAGCCTGTCAAATCAAGTACTTCCAGACAAACTTTGCCCAAAAGATGTTTTGTTTTTTCCTTCTTAAGACTATTTTTCCTTAGTGTCTGGAGTCAGACACAGGAACCAAATGAAACTCATATTCAAGTTAATACAAGTGTGCTCACAACAGATGATTTCGGTGGCTTGCTGTGTTATGATTTGTGCCATTTCACTACTTCTTCATTCTTCCAGGCTCAAAATGCATATTACTTTTCATAACAATTAGCTTAGGGACACCACAGATCCACCGGAGCTTTGCACTATGTTATTAACACTGTATTTTTCAAAGCGCTGAGCACGGTGACTTATTTGTAAGAGTTTTGAAAACTCTCTGTCACCCCCACCACTGATCCCCCACCCAAAAGCAATAGCCCTCCCTTCTCTTTCTTCCCCTGTTCAGTGCTGTGCTTCCTGAGCAACATCTATGGACATATCCTTTGGTCCTTAATATTGTAACTTAAGCCTTTATACCCACCTGTTTGGAGAGTGAATGTAGAAGTACTCTGTATGCGTGTACTTCCTTGTAGCTTATTAATGACAGCATTTTTTCTTCTTAATATTCTGCCCATGTTCCTGTTCACAGGAAGGCTGAATGATGCAGATTGTTTCTTGAAATCTTTGCCTTGATGATTTTCGCTTTCTTTATTCACATCAACATGAGGTACAATCCAAAAATAAAAGCCTGTTTTTGAGATATTGGTAGGAATAGCTCAGTACTTCCCTCCTCACTTCTACTCTGAACCCTCTCCCTTTTCTTTTTGGAACAAATGATTATTTTTTATATAGGGCTTTCCTTGGGAATGAGAGTGATTTTTCCTTCCTGTTCAGTGCTCATCTATAAATCCCTGTAAAGGGAAATCTGCATACAAGTCAGCTTCTTCTGAAATTTCATTCTATTCTGAAACTTCATTACCAGTCTTCATGCTTTTTGTAGGTATTTGCTCTACAGCTTGATTTCCCTTCCCATCCCCTCCCCAAACCCTGAAAATTCTACAACTTTTTATTTTTCTGTAATATGGAACTAGCAGAATACTTAATAATAATGCCACATACATTAAACCTTCCGGAATGGCCCATAATTTTTTCAATTTTTTTATTGAAAGGTGAGGTAAGCAGAGAGTTAATAACTCTTTCTCTATAACTATTTTGGGATGAGGTTTATAACATTATAAAGCATTTGGTAAGTTACCAACTATTGCTCAAAGAGTTTGCTGCTTTGTGATACATCATGCAAGTTTTCTTTTATCCCACAAGCTATATTAAATCATATAAAATTCTTGAAGAAAGAGTAAATAAACTACTAGATTTTCTTCAGTAAAAATCAGCTGGTTTATCTGACCTAAGTCTCAGAAGAAAACTGTGCATTAAAAAAGTCAAAACTTATTTTCCTTTAATTTTTGCTGGCAATAACCAGATTCACAAGCCCAGAAATAGAATTCTTACAGAAGTTTATTATTAATGCCATATTCTTGATCAGCCACATATAAAGAGGATTTTCTCTGAATGAATGTCTTATGATGTGTCAGCAGCCCTAGTTTTAGAGGCTCCCAAAAGGAGAGAGTGGAGCCAACACTCCAACTGTGCCCACAAGCATACCCAGGAGCCTTTAAATCTGCCTGTTTGTCAACAAACATATTCTAAAACAAAATATTTTAAATACTATCCTTTCTTTCCAAAATAGTACATGAAAACGAGAAAGACAATATCTGAGAAGATCAAACTGTTACCTGTATCAAAGGGTGAAAATGCAAAAAGAACCTTGGATTCCTTATTTACGTGGATGCAGGAAAAGTTAGTGGCCTCCATCATATAAAGGTACTATGGATCAGGCTCATGAACAGACATTCAGGTCAGCTACAGATAGGCATTTATTCTTTTCACAGAGGTGCTCACTAGTGCTTCTAAGGATGCTAGTCCTCTAGAAGGTATATACATAAAGAGGTAAGAAAATGAAGCTCTAGCTAATGGTAGATTGAAATACAAACATATCACAATTCTATCATAACAGTTTAATGTCACTGCTAGTATGGCATAGTGAGCAGCAAAAGGCATTCACTATCAATTTTAACTTACTCTTTGCACATGATTGCTCCTTTGTTCATAAAAACTAGCAATATTTAGCAAATATTTAGCATAATAGGGGAAACTGATAAAGCACCTCATGCAAAAAAACATACTCATGAACTTTGTTTCCCTAGATATATAATTATCAAAACAGGCACTTCCTTCATTCATACTTTTGAGTTTATATCTCCAGAGTATTCTATACCTAAGCAATTCTGCTGCACATCTTCTTCACTTAGTTTACCAAAAGTTCCTAACCCCTATTTTTTTGCAAAGAGAAGACCTCACAACCATCACAATTTATCTTCTGATCAGGTCTTGCTGGATACTGCAAGGCTATGGATGTTAGCCACTGCTATTTTTATTGGTTATCATCTCCAGTTGCTTCAAAATGTACAAGGAGATTAAATTACTCTTACAATTTAGAAGCAAAAAAAACTTACCCATTTGCAACTGTCTCTGTAGCAGACAACTTTGAATATGCAAAATAAATACAATTTCTTCATGTCTATATTCTACAAGAGACCTTTAAAAGGTTTAGAGATGTGCTTGAGCTTATTGCACTTTCAAGAAAATGGTAGCTTTTTCAAACAAAACAAAAAGGTCATATTAACATGTTTCATACTCTGTATACCTTGTGAAAATTAACTCAAAATGCATACCCTCCTTCTTATGCAAAGTATTCAAAACAGGAACATTGTTATATTTTTTATTTTACGACATGCAGAGCTTATTACGTGCTTAACCAGTAACTTAAATTAAAATGTTACTCAAACACAGCTTTGGCATCAAACAACTAGGGAATATTCTCTTTTGGGATGTTAAACCAATAACACAATTAAACTATGGCAGAGAACCAACACAAGCAATTATAGACAGCAGTGTTGTACAAGTGCATAACCCTGTATCTTAATTTTTTTTATGTGTATAGAGGAAGAAAACAGAGAAGTGTGTATTAGTATATAAATTTTATTTAGCATTTTTTATACACATAAATATGCATCACAAAATTGCTGTATTAATGAGGACAGGGAAGCCAACTTCTGTTCACAACCTGTGGTCACCTTGCTGAGAAATATAAGCTAGAAAAGCAAAATGTGACACAATCATGGATCACTAGTGAACAGAATTCCTTCTGCAAAACAAGGGTTTTCAAAAGATCTCCTTAGAGGTTCCTGATAGTTAATCTTGTTGAAAACGTGCTCTTCAAAAAAACCCCAAACAAACCAAAACCAAAACATCGAGCCACAAATTTTAAGGAGTAGGTGGATAACACTGAGAGAAAGTGCAAAAGTAGTCCTAGACTTTTTGGCAGAATTTGAAGAAACACTAGAAATGATACAAGCAGGTTTTAATACTTATCTTTAGTACATTGGGCATCAGAAAATGATGGTTTGTATAGGAAAGCAAAAAAAAAAAGTATTCCTAAGCTCTTCTAACTTCCAGAATGTGATACTGTAAATAGAATAGGCTTTTACTATAAATCATAGCTAAATGGAAGAGCTCTTCCCTCCTATTCCTTCACTCATCCCCCTTGAATTTTAAGTGCATGTTCCTGCTCTTTTGGCTGCATGTGGACAATTTATAGAAGACACTAATTTAGTGTGATTTTTCCTTTGAATGTAGACAATTTAATCACTCTTTGAAAACAACAGAAATGGAGGTCTGTGAAAGAGTCATGTAATGGCTTAGGTTGGAAGGGACCTTATAGATCATCTGGTTCCAACCTCCTTACCATGGACAGACACACATTCCACTAGACCAGGATTCTCAGAGCCCCATCCAACTTGGCCTTGAACACTCCCAGAGATGGGGCATCCACATTCTCTGGGCAACCTGTTCCAGTGCCTCACCACCCTCACAGTAAAGAATTTTTTTCCAATGTCTAATCTAAATGTACTCTCTGTCACCTTGAAGCCCTTGTCCTGTCACTGCATTCTCAGTGACTACATCAGTGTCCTTGGTGAAGCCGTGCAGGAATCATGAGGATTTGTTCCATGATCTTCCCAGGCAGAGAGGTGACATTGACAGGTTGATGGTTCCAAGGATTTTTCTTTTTACCCTTGTTAAAGATGGGTACTGTGTTTCCCTTTTTCTAGTCCTCTGGCACTTCACCTGACTGCCATGACTTTTCAGTTATCATGGAGATTGTCTTGGCAACTACATCAGCCAATTCCCTCAGGCCTCTGGGATGTATCTGTTCACCAACAGGTAAATGAACACAAGCTGAAAGAGTCACTAAAAGGAAAAATTTTAGTGGACAGAAGAAGGGGACACTGTGGTGAAGCATGTATAGATTTCATAGTTATCTACATTATAAGATGCCAAACAGAAATATAGAAAGGAAATTTCTATGGCAGGATTAATTTCATGTTAAAGTTCTTGCCTCAAGTGGATAATAAACTTTTCTTCAGGAAAGAAAATGGTGTATTGTGATCAACCAAAACAGCCACTGTAGGGAAGAAGTTTGTCACAAGCTAAACCTTTCTATATTAACCAGTTAGGTGCTAGAAAAAAAAAAAAAGCCAAAAATTAAAAGGGATAACTGTAAAACAGTACAATGCAGTTCTTTCTCCACACTCTTGATTCCATTATCCACTTTGTAATTCTTTTAGAATCTAACTGCCTGCTGTGAAAAATTTGCAAGAAACTTGTAGTATAGTGGTTTTTAACTTTTAATTGTTTGCAGACTGATCTAACAGAAAAATCATTTCCTTTTTTTTTTTTTTTTAGTTCAGTTGCCAATGTATAATTGATGTTGTATGCTAATACACAGGACTCTGAGTTACACATATTTAATAAAACATTACAAAACTCAAACTGTGTGACTCCTTTATCATTTCATCAAATATTCCCAATGGGTGATTGCCACCAAAACTCAGTCAAGGAAGACTTCTGCTATATTTATATACCCTCAATCTTTGATTAGTGTTTGAAGCATTTCCAGAGTATAGCTATTATAAATTACTTACATTTATAATGGCTTAGGACATCTTCTTTATTTCTTTATCCTTTTGAAATATCTTTTTTTTCTTCTAAATAATTTGCATTTATCCAGATCCATACCACAAGGACTTTAGTCTTGTTCTGTTTTTCCCTACACTCTGAAATTTGAGTTCTTGTAATGTTAAGTAGGAAGTTAATGTCCATGTAATTTTTGTATAAAGTTTCTAAAAATTATTTTACTTGATCAGTGAAAAACATTAATTTCTTCTAGTGGCAGCAAGATTTATCTTGGAACTTTATAAACTAAGTATAATTCTAGTATTATTTTGCTGACCTGATGCCATTTTGTTTTGTATACACACTTAGACATATACATACACATATGGATCTGTCAATGCTATGGATCATACTTGTGAGTGTCTGTGAGCTTTTGCTGACCTAATCCAATATACCCACAATTCCACTTAATTATTATAAGCGTCTCCATAGTCTCTCTTGGTAGCCTTAGATCAGACCAAGCACTATATAAATGCAGCTATTCTGTTTGCAGACAAAATGCAGGGCTGGCTCAGATGTCTGAACTGTCTTCCGATCTTGCAGTTCAAGGAGCATGAGATTTTTTGGCAATTTTGCATCAACAGACTACAAGATTTCTGAAGATTCCAAGTAAGTTACTGAGCAAAACCTTGTATAATTATTAGTAACAGAAGAACTATAGCAACAATTTAGGAATTTAACAGTTAATTTTGCCTTTTGATACATATTTTTTATCAAAAATATGTACCAAAATTTTGATACATATTTTTTATCAAAAATATGTACCAAAATTTTGATACCTTGGTTTAAAATGTAGTAAGAAAAAAATGCTATGTATACCGTATCAATATCACAGAATTGGCTAGGTTGGAAAAGACCTCTAAGATCATCAAGTCCAACCTTTGACCTCAATCACTCTCTCCGTAAAGAACTTCCTCCTAATGTCTAACGTAAACCTCCCTTGACACAGTTTAAGACTGTGCCCTCTTGTCCAACTGCTGGTTGTCTGGGAGAAGAGACCAATCTCCACCTGGCTACAACCTCCTTGTTGTAGAGAGTGATAAGGTCTCCCCTGAGCCTCCTCCTCTCTAGGCTAAAGAACCTCAGCTTTCTCAGCCACTCCTCACAGGACTTGTGCTCCAGTCCCTTCACCAGTCTTGTTGCCCTTCTTTGGACATGCTCCAGCACCTCAATATCCTTCCAAAACTGAGGGGCCCAGAACTGGACACAGCACTCAAGGTGCAGCCTGACCAGTGCCGAGCATAGGGGAAGAATCACTTCCTTGGTACTTCTGGCCACACTATGCCTGATACAGGCCAGGAGGCCATTGGTCTTCTTGACCATCTGGGCTCATTGCTGGCTCATGTTCATCCTGCTGTCAGCCAACACTCCCAGGTCCCTCTCTGCCTGGCCACTGTCCAGCCATTCTTCCCCCAGCCNGTTCTCTCTGCATAGATATTAGCCTTCTTATAGATAAATAAAGCTTCTGAACATTTCTTGGAGTCTACCCTCTTGTCATTATGCCTCCTGAGCCGGAAGAAACAACTGTAGCACCATTCGCCACCACTCTCTGGGCCCAGCCATCCAGCCAGTTCTTAACCCAGGGTAGAGTGCACCTGTTGAAGCTGTGAGCTGTCAGCTTTTCCAAGTGTATGGTGCGTGGGACAGTGTCAAAGGCTTTGCTGAAGTCCAGGTAGACTATATCCACAGACTTCCCCTCATCCAGCATATGGGTCACCCAGTCATTAAAAGAGATCAGATTCATCAGGCAGGACCTGCCCCTCCTAAATCCATGGTGGCTGAGTGTCATCCCCCATTCGTTCTGTAGGTGCCATGTGATCACACACAAGATGATCTGCTCCATAACCTTGCCAGGCACTGAGGTCAGGCTGACAGGCCTGTAGTTTCCTGGATCTTCTTTCTGGCTCTTCCTGTGGATGGGAATCACATTGTCCAACTTCCAGTCATCTGGGACCTCTCCAGTGAGCCAGGACTGTTGATAAGGGATGAAGAGTGGCTTGGTGAGCTCTTCTGCCAGCTCGCTCTAGGATCATCCCTAGGATGGATCCCATTTGGTCCCATAGACTTGTGAGGATCCAAATGGCTCAGTAGATCACTAACTGCTTCCTTCTGGATTACAGGGGGGCTATTTGGCTCCTTGTTCCTATCTACCAGCTCAGGAGGCCAGTTGTCCTGAGGATGATCTGTCTTATTGTTGAAAACTGAAGCAAAGAAGGCATTAAGTACCTCAGACTTTTCTTTGTCTTTTCTTTGTCACTGTGTTCCCCTACACCTTGTCAAACAAAGAATGGAAGTTTTCCTTGCCCTTTCTTTTGCTGTTGATATATTTCTAAAAACACTTTGTTGCCCTTAACAGAAGGGGCCAAATTAACTTCAATTTATGCTTTTGCCTCTCTAATTTTCTTTCTACATGACTTAAGGCCACCCTTAAACACTTTATGAGTTACCTGCCCATTTTTTCAAAGGCAATAAATACTTTTTTTTCCCTAAGTTTCTGCAAAAGCTCCCTCACTGGTTATCTTCCCTGCCAGCTCATCTTTTGGTACCAAGAGACTTTTTTCCCCTTCAAGATTTCTTTCTTGAAGTATGTCCATCCTTCCTGGACCCCTTAGCTTTTAAGGGCTGTTTTTCAAGGTACTCTCTGAAGCATCCCACCTCTAGAAGTCCAGGGTAGAGATTTTGTTGATACCCTTACTTACTTCACTGAGTATTGAAAAATCTATCGTTTTGTCCTCACTGTACCCAGACAGCCTCTGACTACCACATTTCACACCAGTTTTTCTCTGTTTGTAAATAGCAGGTCTAGCAGAGCCCCGCCCCTGACAGGTTCATTTATCAGCTGCAACAGGAAGCTATCCTCCGTGCACTTCAAGAACATCCTAAGCTGCCTCTTCTCCACTATGTTGAGTTCCCAGCAGACATCCAGCAGGTTAAAGTCTCCTACAAGAACAAGAGCTGAGGATTTTGAAACATCCACCAGCTGTTTATAGAATAATTCATCCACCTCTTCATGATGGTTGGGTGGTCTATAGCAGACTCTCACCATGATGTCAGCTTTGTTGGCCTTCTCCCTGGTTCCTACCCATCGGTACTCAACCATATTGTCACTAGCCTCAAGTTCTACAGAGTCAAGATACTCCTGAACACACAGAGCCACCCCTCCATCTCTCCTTCCTCACCTATCTTTTCTTAAGAGCATGTAGCCATTCATTCCAGCACTTCAGTCGTGTGAGTCATGAGCTTTCCTACTGCATGATGGCTCCCAGCTCCTCTTATTGTTACGAATATTGCATGCTTTAGTGTATAAGCACTTCAGCTGGGCTTCTGATTTCACTCCTAACCCTGGATTACCATCCTTAGGCTCATCTCTATAGAGCCACCAGGCTCTACACTCTCCCTTCAAACCTAGTTTAAAATATAAACATATAAATAAAATATTCATATGTATTACAGTAAGTCAACATTAAAACAAATTAACCATTTTTTTTATTTCAAATTAAGAGGATATATTGTAGATTTGCATTACTGCAACAGCTTCTTTTTTAACTTCAAAGCTTATTGTAAAGATAATAAACTAATTTTTTCCTTCCTTGAGCCTAGAAGATGCACAAGGAAGCGGGAAGGGGGAAATATTCTACTAAGAATAAGAAAATGGGGTCAAAAAAGAATGGGTGGGAGTTTTCTCACTTTTTGTGCTAGAGACAGCTCTGCTAGAGCTCATGCCCTGCTCTGGGATTTCATGGACAATTTATCTGTTTGAAACAAAATACTATTCAGTTCTCTGCACTCTACACACAGTACTAACAGCTAGAAAGGATCCTTGAGGAACCTCTTTACAACCTCTTTACAACAAAAAAATCACAAAACCTATTTGAATCTTCTCCTCTAAACAGTGAATGACTCAATAAAAAAATTCTACTTTTTAATCAGCTATGCTTTTCAAGATGAACTAGTAAATTTTGTGTACTTCCAAATCAACTATCCTCACGTCTATGTTCAACATTAATGTCTCTGTATTAACTTCATCTCAAAAGTCAGTCATTTTGAAGAAATTTACCATGTTAGAGCAATATAATCTGCTATTGTTAAAATATTTGAACTGGTAAAATGTTTGCCTGTGTCTATGAACATCTGTAATTCTTTCTAAACCAAAGTGTTCTAAAGTCACTTAGATTATCAAAATCAGAATAACCTGAGTATTTAAGTACCATCTTTTTCAAAATCCTGACAAGATATTGTCCATTTAATATAATTTGAGCACATGACATTCTTTTCATTCTACTTCACCTGTAATACTCAGTTGTTTTTTTCTGCATTTTTTCACATTAGCCACAGGGCTTGTATCCTCAAAGGTGACAACATTATTCAATTTTATTTTGGAATAGTACCTATATTATCTTTCTCATTTCATAGTGCTATACTCATTCTTTTTACGTCAATGTATGAAGAGCTTACTACTGTTTGTTTTTATTCAATTTGAAAGACAGAAGTCTTTAAACTTTGTCTCCTTTCTGCATTACAATCTCACACATTAAATTGAATTAATTATCTATAGAACAATAACTTTATTAAACATGTGTTGAGAGGCTTGATGGAGAACTAAAGCACCAGAGAAAACATACTGTCATAGTTACAGGGGCCAGGACCAGTTTATCACTATATGGGTATAACCAAAACCTGTATATTCTCTACCCTCTATGTCATTCCTGATGGGCTGTTAATAATAAATCATTGGTAGCAGCTGCCCAGGGCACACCTCACACCCCAGACTACAATAGATAAGGAAAGAGATCCAGGGAGGCATTAACTCCTCCACACCCAGCTGGAGGGTCCTCCCTGCTAATGGGCCCAGCTGCACTGACACAATAGGCAGCTACAATGGCCCAGATCAGCTAAGAATCCCAAAATATGCCACAACTCACAAAGTTAAATCACCCATTGTGAAACTTCCTTGTGGGAGGCGTTGGACATACCCACCTGAACATGGGGATATATAATCTTTGGGTCTGGGAACTTGGGATACTAATTGGATCCAGAGGGGTGTCAGAACTCCAGCAGGACTGTGACTGCCACTCTCAAGAAGATTGCCATCATCCCGACTAGCCCGTTTCCTTTCCTTCTGCTTTGCACCCAGGGGAACCATGTAGTGCTCAGCACAGGAGCTAAGAAGCACTGTACTGTTCCTATTCTAGGGGGGCTGGTTGTATTTTGTCCTTGTGGGTCAAAACCAGTTTTTTACTTTGTGTCATTGTATGTATTGTAATCTTTTTAGTAAATTGTGGCTCTGACTTGTGGTCTCTTTAAATTGGGCTCATTTCTCCTGCTGGTTTACTTTTAAACCAGCACACATATGCTCACATATTTTGACATCTTATTATTACAAAATTAATATCTTCTATATACTGTAGAAGAATGAATGAACTATTATTTTCCATCTGACTCTCTCTGATGTAGTCATTGTAGTTCTTAATAGTCTTTGTTGTATATCAAGAGCACCTTGTTCTTGTCCTAACAAAAGGTATTTGTTGTATTCCAGAGGACTTTGTCCCTGAAAAAGGACAAAGTTTGTGGAAAAAAAAAACATGTAACTTCATCATCAAGCAAAAGTCATTGTATTAGAAGTCTGTGGATTTTTTTGTTTTGTCTTGGGGATTCTTTTTGTTTGATATTTTGTTTGTTTGTTTTTAAAATCAAATGCACTTATGCAATTTTTTAGTTCTCTTGTTTGTAAAAATTGGTTAATGGTAGCTTCCTGTCTTTCTCAATGAGTCTTTTCACAGTGATGACTGAAAATATCAAAGAACTATGAAACAATGGGGAAGGTAAAACTTGTAATTTTATTTCTTGTTTTAGTCATGATCATCCTTTATTATATCTGTTTCTCCCTTCTACCTTGGTCTCTTCTGGAAGTCAGTTGCTTCATTTAGTCTTTCCTGAACATGAAAGGTATTTATATGAGCAATCACAAAGTTATAGAGAATTTTATCATGAGAGACATTAATAGACAAAATATCCCATGTTTCTGAAGGGAAAAATTCACTGGAAAAATCCAAATGCCTGCTCCAAAATTCAAGAGCAATTTAGAGAAAGCAGTTAAGATCAACAACAGATAGACAAAGTAATTATTTTTAGCAGAACTTTACAGAAGAAAATTTAAACTTGAGGCAAATTTTTCTGTGGAAAATAGCCATCAAAATGGCTAAAATTCAGGATTTCAAAGAAACCTTACTTCACCATCTGATATTTTCTAACACAAAATATAAATTCAGTGGGTCTTCTAATCAACTGAAACTAAAAATAGTTAATATAGTAGGACTCTGTTTTATATTAGATAAGTGAAGCACCAGAGCTGCTGGGATCACTGTCGACATGATGAGGAGAAAGTTGAGAAGCTAAGAAAAGGTCTCCTTTCAAAGACATTTTTCAAAATAATAACCAATAACAGGTGTAACATATACTTATCTTGGGCAAAAAATATGCACCCATTAAAATCTGTGACTTGAAAGTTCATTGCATGCCCTTATTATTTCAGTATTTTCCCTACAAACCTATGAGTATATATACAAAATAACCCTATCTGGCTTGATTTTTCTTGTAAAGGGCTGATATAATCCCTGAATCAAACTAAGTATTCTAAACTGATGATTACGTTAATTTAAAGTGGCTTGGTTGATGTTTATGCAGCATTTATGTCTGTACATATTTTATTATGAATGGTTTGTTAAACAGCTATAACTGGTCAACCAGCAGCAAAAGTAAATTCGTTTTAAGGATTATTGCCCACTAAATAATTTGCTAAGGCTTATCTAAGCTCTATTTAATAAAATTCTTAACCCTTGAAATAGAGCATATTCACTTGTAGCAATTACTGATGTTTTAGACCTATTGTGTGCTCTGTGTGTTTTACCATATACTTTATTATACTACAGACAGGTAGCCATTAAAATTAAGCATTTTTATTGTACTTCTAGGTAATATCCAAAATGATGCATTTACTATTTGTAGAAAAATAGAGCTTTGAATAATGTGTTCTCATTATTTCAAGGACGCCTTGGTAGGGATATACTACTTTTGCTTCTTCTGTTCCTGAACAAAATTCAGCAACAGTCAAAGTATTCACCAGCAAGAGGTGAGAGACAGACAGTTCCACCTGTGATTCCTAAAGACAACATGGCCTTTAGGATCATGGCAGCAGTCCTTTCTCATAGATGTAAAGTAATATGTAATGAAATATACAACAAATAAGTAGTAAAATATATATTAAAAGTCCTCTATGGAAAGTTGACAAGGCATTCGTAGACTATAGCAATAGGATAAAGAAGAGATACCTGTCCTTCTTAGGAGCAAAAATAGCAGACTAGCTTTGCAGTACCACAAGTGAGCTTCCACGGCAGGTTCTGATTTATTTCCTGTATGTAACAGAGAATCTTGAAATAATTTGGGAAAAGTCCTAAAGTTCAAAATAGGGTGTAGTGGTTTGACCCTGGCTAAATGCCAAGGACTCACACACACATCCACACTCTCCCACTCCCCGCCCTGCAGACAGAGGAGAAGAAAAACTAAAAGGTTTCACAAGGTTTGTGATAAGGACCATAAAAAACTCCTTATTAATTACTTCACAGGCAAAACAGGCTCCAACTTGAAATATTAAGAATTTATTATTATCAAAATCAGAGCTTAAGAGTGAGAAGTTTGATAGATCTTACAGACACCTTTTTCCTTCCACCCCTCCCTCTTTCAAAGATCTCCCTCCTTCCCCTGTGGCCTGGGCAACACAGGAGGTGGGGGGGGTTACAGTTGGGTGTTGTTTCTGCCCCTGCTCAGAAAGGAGAGAGAGAGTCCTACCCCTGCTTCCTCATGGGGTCTCCTCCACAAAAGACAGTCTATCACAAAACTGCTTTGTGGGTCCATCCCACAGACAATAGCTCTTCAAATGCTGTTGCCATGTAGGTCACCTCCCCACAGGTTGTAGTCCTTCAGGTATAGCTGCTCCAGCGTAGATTTCCATGGGCCACAGATCCNATTGGCTCTGCTGGAAATGGGGAAACTTTGAGCAGCTTCTCAAAGAAGCCCCCCCCGCTAACAAAAAACCTGGACACTAAAAAAACATCACATAGGGTTGTTAGAAAGGCCTCTGTATTTCAGAAAGGTGGATCACAGAGTAGACTTTATTTGTGAAAAAGCCTGGGCACATCCATTTTGGCTAAAGGTACACTTCTCTTCCATGTGTATTTTGAGATTGACTTTTACCTTGCTAGTTTCTGAACATAATAACAATGTGATATCTTTGGGGAAAACAATATTGACTGGCTTGCTTCCACCACGGTCTTGCTGTGTTTGAGTGGGTGCAAACACCTAAAACAGTGCTTGATAACTTTTGCAGTGTTTGTAATAAAACGTTGCTGAATTTCTGTTGACTGAATGCAGGGTCATTTAGCTACTTTCTATTCACTCTCCTCCATTAAGAATGGGAATGATGTTCAAAATTCAGTTTACATATTCAATTATTACAATTGTAAATATAAATTGCAGTTCTCCTACCTGGAGGCTGCTATATAAAATTTTTAGTAATTTAAAAAATACTACCTCTTATTTTTTTCCCTCAAGAAAAGCTTTTAGTTAAAATCTAAAGACTTCTCAATTCTTAAGATCTTTTATTTTACAGTGAGTCTTTGATATGGTTAAACTCTTTTCCTGCAGAGAAAATAAAAGTAATACTATTTGTTTTCTGAAAGTTTAATAATATTTTTTGCCCTAAAACGAAGTTAGAAAACTTTTCTTAGATTGTTGTTGCAAAGGCAAAGGTTTGACAAGTCCTTATGGTTCTACACTTTGTTATTACAATATCAAAGAACAAAGTGGTGAGTGTAAGCTGTGGTTTTTTTCTTTTTGTAGTGTCCAAGGTGTTGGAGTGGCAGAAAACATGACAAAAAGGCAGAGTTTCATGAGGTTTCTCAGGTGTTTATTGAAATTCTTGTGTGCACTCACATTCTATAACCTAGTCCTAACCAAACTATCTCTACTACATCTAAGCCTAATCCTAAACCCAGTTTACCTTCCTAGCAGACTCTATGTCCATGCCCTCAGACAGTGTGTCTGGCTTGGCCTGGACATGTCTCTCTGCCTGGCCAAGTGTCTCACAGTCACGCAGAGTGTCTATCTTGCAAGATGCCTACAAGATGACTGCCGCCTTCTTCCTACACAGTTACAAATGTATAACACACAATATTGTTTACATTAATGAACCAATGACCTAGAGATCATCTTTTTTTGTCCAGCCACAGGAATCAGGCCATGTCCAGTCACAGCCTCACTTCCAGGCATGCTCAGGCTGAAAGTAGCCTGCTGCATTGCTCATACTTTTAATAGTGCAACTTAAGTGAAAGCACTGGGTTTGCATATTTTTGGAAGAAAATTGTAGTTCTTTATCACCTTTCAGGTAGTTAATGTATTGCAAAGGGAAATGTTTAAAAATATATATATATT